>OZ010599.1:58528788-58546288 GCA_963932145.1 Acanthosepion lycidas | reverse complement strand
TGAGCTAAAATTTCTAAATAAATTCAATGCTCAAGAGCCACTCAAAGTAGATGGCTACTAAACGAGGTTAGTTTATTGGTTTGGGCTTATTCTGTTTTACGGCATATCAACCTCAATTGAGTTATTTAATGTCGACAAGATTTTTAGGATGAATTGAATAAGTACTTTTTGCAAGAAATCAGTTTGCAGATCAAGTTTCATTGACGTATTTTTGTAAAGAGGGTCTGGTTTCACTGATATATTCTTTTCAGATATACATATATAAAAATCTAATGTTGATTTTCTAAGTGTAGCTTAGACGTGACACAAGGTCGAATGTATATGGCACCCAGTGAGGATCAAACTCACAATCCAATCGCAGCGAGACACGCTTACTAGCGATTACGCCACGTTGAAGTGCCCCTTTGTATGGTATGGTTTATTTTGTTTTACGGCATACCAACATCTCAATGGGTTATTTAATACAGTCAAGATTTTTAGGATAGGATCGTATGAATAGAAAGTATTCTTTGTAAGAAATCAGTTTGTAGATCAGATTTCATTGATGTATTTTTGTAGGGAGGATTTTTGTCGAGAGTCAAATGTATTGCTTGTAATTTTTACTATGAAAATGTAAGCATCTTCATAAAAATGTATTTCTGCACTTACATGGTGTTTTGGCCCCAGTTTTGGGGTTCACTATTTGCCCATAGCTGGTGCCATAACAGGTGCTGCCAGACCGGGAACAACAGCAATTAAAGAGGTTGTTCCTCTCTCCTCAAAACATCCCGATCACGAGCCTCTGCTGCCGAATGTAGTTTATCGTCATACCTAGGACGTTAAATGAGGTTGTTGTGTGGATGAAAGAGGAGGACCAGGGGCGGATCCAGTATTTTCAGACGGGGCGTGTTCCTCAGTAAAAATCTCAATTCAAAATTTTAAATTCTGTAATCATTGTAGAAATGAGTAGAGAGTGTTCATATGCATACATACATACATATATATATATATATATATATATATATATATATATATATATATATATATATATATATGGGGTGACACGGTGGAGTAATGGATAGCGGGTCGGATAGAGGAATCCAGTCAAAGTGCTAAT
The DNA here is from genome assembly GCA_963932145.1 of Acanthosepion lycidas. Taxonomy (NCBI): domain Eukaryota; kingdom Metazoa; phylum Mollusca; class Cephalopoda; order Sepiida; family Sepiidae; genus Acanthosepion; species Acanthosepion lycidas. The sequence continues at coordinate 58,545,192 of OZ010599.1, read as the reverse complement.
ACACTTTGGAAAGGTATTATCCACTTCTTCTCTCCCTGGACAGACTGGTTTCTATAGTTTGGGAGGGAAACTGGTCTAAGAGAAGGACAACTGTGAATTCTGAAGATCCTGTGGCACACGGTGTACCAGTTCTCTGTATTCAGCTCTTCAAAAAGTGTGGTTGGTTCTGCACAAAACCTTCACCACGATAATCAAATCATATGTGCTGGTTGTCTGGCTGTTGGTTCCTAGGAACTAAGATGCCTGACCCTTATACGTCGTAAAAGGGTCCCCGGTAAGCGCGGGTCAACAGCCCGTGTCAATCAACGACGAGAAGTCCACTATATATATATATATATATATATATATATATATATATATATATATATATAAGTATATGATTGATGTATATGGAGTAAATTATTTTACATTCAACATCATCACTTGATAAGACACCGGAGATGTTGAAACAAAATGGCTATTTTTGTAGTGATTTTATAACATATTTATGTTATAATTTTTAAATAAATAATTATATATATATATATATATATATATATATATATATATATATATATTGTGGAGCTGGGATATAGCGAAATTGTAATGTCTGCGAATGACACAATTTAGCTCTTGAAAATATATTTCAATTGAGCACTGTTGAGAAATAGGCTAATTCTATAAACAACAGCCACCTGCGTTAATACAAAGCTCTTCAGTAAAATGAATTGGAGCACTCCTGCTGATTGGCATTTGTTTACATTCGTAAAAGCAATGCGTTAGGTTTAGGTGTTTCTCGCTAGCTCAGTGGTAGAAACTCTGACTAACACCAAAGCGGCAGGGTTTCGATCATGGCTTGAAGCATTTGGATGTCTACAGAGGAGCTGCAAAACAGTACTGTCTGCGAATGACATATACATCTAAATGGACATTTTCTCGATATATAAAATTGTGAACTTAAACTTGTTGAATCTAAAAAAAAATTATTAATAAAATATACGATAATATTTTGCGACAAAATAATTTTTCATTATAGCTGATCATTTTCAAAAATCGATTTATTTTATTTTGATTATCATTTACAATTTTTGATTTCAGTACGTTTGAAATCGTTTTATAAGATTAGAACCAAGTTTATGGCGTTGGGTTGATGGTAACTTCTGTTCGGTTATTTCTACTCCACTCTGTATTAGCTTACCTTATCTTAATACTTTCTCAGAGATTTTAGCAGGGAAGGTCGTGTACACTCTACGACCGCCCCTGGATCCGCACCTGTCGACGTACAGATTATGAGGATATGTAGAATAGGTAACGGTCGACCCTAGACTTGTGGCTTAGAAATTTCAATTGTCACTTTCTTATTCTAAGTATCTGTCTCATTTCTCACATGTTTCGTCCATGGTATTCTCAGTATCCTTCTGTAGAATTAAATCTCTGTTGTCCCCGCTACGTCCGTGAAGAAAATGATTGCGTTTACTGCCATATAGAAAAATTGATATGACATAGCAACTGGTCGCACTTTTCTTTGTTTCAAACGTGCTTCTCTTAGGCGTCAATAGAATTCGACCATTTGAAAAATAAAATGGCCGGAGAAAGTAAATGCATAAATTTTCCGTTGAAGCAGCACCAAGGAGCGTCAAAATCTCCAGAGCCAAGAAAATAATAATTCTTTTAATCGCTTGTTCTTCTGGATTGACATTTTCATTATTGTTGATTGTTTATAAAAGTGCGGACACATTTAGATATTATTTTGTTGTTGTTGATATTTGGAAAGGTTTCTTACTATTCACCTTCAGAATATGCCCATGCAGATTGTGGGGGAGCACTTAATAAGAGTTGATAGGCTCCCTAATGCCAGGTTCACACATCTCCACGGTCTTTTGAAAAGGAATAGAGATTTAACACTAGTTTCCTGTTTAGTATTAGGTTTCCGGTTACTTCTAAAGACTTTTTTCTCACCCAGTAGCCCACTGCGTCTTAGTGGCAGTAGTGGCTTGCTTGAGGTGAATTGATTAATAACAATTTTTCTATTTCATTTCAATTTCTCGAGCACATTCTTGCTTTTTTTTTTTGCTTTTTTTTTTGTTGTTTTTTTGATGTGAATTGTCATTTCAGAACTTTCTGCTATTTCTAAGTTTTGGTATTCTCAGCATGTTTCCGTTGACCGACATCTCTGATGATTGTCTCTTTCTGATTCTAAGTATAAGTGTCTTTTTTGTTTCCATTTTCCTTAAAGCTTCCTCATTGCTCAAATGCTCCTTCCATGGTATTCTCAGCCATCTTCTATCGAACCACATCTCTGATACTTGTCTCTTTCTGATTCTAAGTATAAGTGTTCTTTTGCTTCCATTTTCCTTAAAACTTCCTCATTGCTCACATGCTATATCTATGGCATTCCCAGCCTACTTCTGTAGAACCACATCTCTGATGCTTTTCTCTTTCCGATTCTAAGTATAAGTGTCCTTTTTGTTTCCATTTTCCTTAAAACTTCCTCATTGCTCACATGCTCGTCCATGGTATTCTCAGCCTTCTTTTGTAGAACCACATCTCTGATGCTTGTCTCTTTCTGATTCTAAGTATAAGTGTCTTTTTTGTTTCCATTTTCCTTAAAACTTCCTTATTGCTCAAATGCTCCGTACATGGTATTCTCATGCTTCTTCTGTAGAACCACATCTCTGATGCTTGTCTGTTTCTGATTCTAAGTATAAGTGTCCTTTTTGTTTCTATTTTCCTTAAAACTTCCTCGTGGCTTTCATGCTTCGTCCATGGTATTCTCAGCCTTCTTCTGTAGAAGCACATCTCTGATACTTGTCTCTTTCTCATTCTAAGTATAAGTGTCCTTTTTGTTTCTATTTTCATTAAAACTTTTATAATCATTGATTATAATGCTTATAACGTTTATAATCATAAAAACATAATGCCGGATTAAATCCACTTCAAGAATTTCGATTGTTTACGGGTACGAAATTGGAGATTCATAGACGGAGGGCTGGTGTAATTGTCTCCTGACCCACACCCCACTCTACTACATCTCAGTTGTCATAAGGTACTATTCATATAAAATACAGATTTTATTGTAACCTAATTATGTACAATAATAGATTACATGCAATATAGATGAACAATTCATCTATGTGAATTGAAAATAAATACAATGTATCTAAATACATATTAGAGACATGTCATAATAGATCCTTCCATCTTAAATAAACCAACAATGTTTTGCGGTAATTTCTAACATCAACTTCAGATTTTTCTTGCTAAAATATTAAATAATTTGAATATATTCAACATTATGAATAAAGGATAGTGAATTTCATATCGTATTTTTTCGAGACTTAGCAAAACAAATTCTCGGATTTGGACGAAGACGTAAAAGAGCTCAGAATTATGTCAAAATGCGCGAAAATCTTTCATCGTTTAATTGTCAGTTGTGCTTAATTTGTAACGTATATAAAATATAGGTAGAAATAAAAAAAACACAAATGTTTATAAGATAGCGAGGATCACAAAGCCTTGCTGAGGGACCCCAATCAGGCTTTGCATGTTCGGAGGTTGGGTTATAAGCGCCGGCCCTACGTAGAAGTCCCAATGAAAAATTCTTTAATCGTTAATTCCAACCTTGCCCTACCAGGCTGACCTTTGTGGCCAAACAGGTAGCGGTGCATCTTGATTAAAGAACTGATTTCCCTGATGAAAAAAAGGGTACAAGTTCGATTTTATTTTTACGTTAGTCGGACAAGGTTCTGTAAATTGAGATGGCAAGATAATGTATTATGTATTGTTAATGCAGGTAATAAAACTGGTTTCCATTGTGTTTATGTTAAGTCGTTATTGGCAAGACGTTATTTACTGGTTTATTCTATTTTTTGCCTGGAACCAAGGTCGAGACAAGGTTATATAAACAAACAGGATGTCTCATTTTGCTTAATGCTAATCTTTATGCTTCATGAAGTAAGTAATCAGTGGCTTTAACCTGGTTAACAAACAGCTTAATTCGTCCGAAAGCGTTCAAGATTATTTTCATACGCAATCCACAAAGCCGACTCTGTCGATTGACTGCCAGGGAATAAAAGAAGAAAAATATCTCCAGTAAAATGTACAAATGAGAAATAATTTCCGGAAATCCGAAAATAAATTATTTGATCAAGGGCTAATATATTCCTGGTATGATGATAGACTACATCCGACAGCAAGGCCTCTGATCGGAAGATTGGAGGTTTGGAGGTACGGGGGACCACTTCTTAATTGTTGTTGTTTCGAGGTCCCCTCAGAACCGGGATGTTAGCACCTGTCAGGGTCCCAGCTATGGGTAAATAGTGAACACCCAAACCAATAAAATATCAACGTGAAAGTATAAAAATACATATTTATAGTAAAACTAGTCGAATTACCCGCGCCTTGTTGCGTGTCAAAATTTTTTATGAGAAAATGATGATTGATTTTAAATCATTGTTATAATTTGTGGAGAAAAATGATGCATTTCTGTATTATTCATTGATCTTACTGATGTGACCTCCATCTTCCGGCTTTCTCCTCCTATATTTTAAATAGCAGTCATTCCCTTATTCAAATTTAAATTTAAATTAAATCAATGGGAAAAACATTAATTGGCGGGTTTGTGCAAAAACAGCTTCATCTGACCTCTTTGATATGTATTTGATGCAATATTTGATTGAATGAATTGATGAGATTTCAAAATTGATATAGCAGTTGAATTGTCGCAAAAAATATGTATTGTATGATACTACCCACTGATTGGTGATTTCTTGCTCAACTTGACATCCATATTGCCTCATTTTGATCTCGCCGATGTGACCTCTATCTTCTGGCTTTCTCCTTCTATATTTTGGATCGGAGTCATTCCCTTGTCCAAATTTAACTTTAATTTATATCAAAGGGAAAAAATTCAGTGCCGTATCAAAATCAAATATACTTATCCAAGTACCCTGGGTACTGTAGTATCAGAATAAATATCGTCATGCGGGTCTATCTCCAAAACTTTAGAAGACAGAGGCTACAACATTATATATATATATATAGATTACCAGAAATACATATTCATAGTAAAATTAACAAGAATATATTTTTTCCATTAACATGACCAACAATATATTTTATAGTGGATATAGTAGCAAGACCAACAATATATTTTATGATACACACAAAAATCCGTCAATATTCAAACCTATAATCTACTCCAGAGAAATGGCTGATATTATTAGGTTGAGTCATAAATAATTTCTCTTTTTGTGTATCGACTTTATTCTTTCAAAAATAAACTACAATTAAATTACATTAAATTATATATTCACAATGATTTGCAATGAGTTGTTGCCACTTATTAAATAGCTTTTCGTTACCTTTTGAATAAACTTTCGTGGGTTTTGACATGCAAAGGTCTCCGATGAAGTCTTAAATCTGGTTTACATTAGAGAACATTTTCTCCCAACAAAGTATTTTGCAGCGATTGTAAAAGGTAATAATCAGTTGGTGCAAGGTTGGATTAAATATGGCCGTCGGTAGAACAGACCAACCGAGTCCCAAAATGTTTGCTTGAGTTATTCTTCCTTGTTTGTTATTAAAGAGGACAACATTATTCCAATCAACCAGCAGGGCTGGGTTTCGACCAAACATTTATAGACACGTTGCAATAGGGTAGATTGATTTTTCATAGTTTTTAGAAAATCAACATTGTACTCGATGGGAAAACGAGGCAGATTTTTTTTCTCGCAGTAGGTAGACATTTCTTTCTGCGGTTGACCAGTTGCCACCCAAGTCTATAGAAGCCTGTGTGTCCTGCTATTTACCCATAGTTGGTGGGAGAAGAAGATGATTCATAAGACTTGATCGAATTAATTTCGTTAAAAAAACTAATTATGGCTCCCCAGTAACATCTCAGATCTTTGCTTTAGGTTCAGTGCCATGTGTGATACACGTTTAGGCGATCATGTATCTTTTGATACATGACTGACGAGGCAGATTTTCTTCCACAGAAAGTTGCTATTTCTTTCTGCGGTAGACCAGTTGCCATCCAAGGCTATAGAACCCGGTCTGTCTATTTACCCATAAGTGGTGGGGAGAAGAGGATTCATACCGTTGGTAGAGTAATGGATAACAATTACCACCAAACATTAGATTCATAGCTTTAATCAATTTTGGAGTATTTTGTTTTAAAGAAACAAAATGTACAAAAATACCTATTTTTCACTAGTTTATGCATACAAACTAACTTCAAGATTTGACTATTTCAAGAATAAATCCAAATAAGGTATCTTTTGTATTAGATACATTGAAAGGAAAATATATTCAAATCAGAATTCTAATTATGGGAATCACTATAAGCAAAATATACATTTTTTTTACAGTATTCTGTGAGTAAAAGCTGTGTAAAAAAATTTAAATGCTTACAAAAAAACGCTAATAAATGAATATATATATATATATATATATATATATATATATATATATATATATATATATATATATACCATGGAATATTAGTGTTTAAGCCTTTTTATTATATATATATATATATATATATATAACAATAGACCAACTATACGTATATTTTGATGAGTTCTATTAATTAATTCGACTGGTTAGAATTTCAATCATTTGCAAATCTTTAAGTCAGCATGAATGAAGTTCTTCTTTCAAACTAAATCATTGTTTTAGACATTGCTTCTCTGAATTCACAAATAATAAACAAAAGAAATGCGACAATTAAAAAAATATATCTACTCAACTATAAGTTAAATAGCAGGGTGGACTAGGCACTCTAGCTTTGATTGGCAACAAGTCTAAGAGAAGGAAAACATTTGATTCCAAACAGTGGAGAAGGCAATGGGAAGCCTCACTATCTTTCCTGAGAAGCCATGGTAAGTGGCAGATAATACAGGAAAGGAATTTGTGGAGAGCCATAATCTCCCGAAGGTCCAGGACATATAATAAATATTATTTCTCATTTTAAATTAACTCAATACAATGCAGATTTCCTCAAGCGGGGAGTGCCTCTTATTTCATTTGAATATCACAAAAGTTCTCCTCATTAAAACACAACGAAAACCTATTTATCATTCAAAGAAATCAATGTAAAATGCAATATATATATATATATATATATATATATATATATATATATATATATATATATATATATATATATATATGATGTATAAGGCATCCAGTTATTACTGTAATATTTATCGATATTAGTCTGCGCAACCCCATGGCCAGGCCGCCGGCAGTATTATCCGTGGCTAGCGGAAGTTTAACAAATAAACATATTGAAAAAGGACGCTAAAATGGATGCTTTGGTTGAAAGCCTGTATTGAACGGTCGTGACGGAAATTCTCGGAGGAGAACTCGAAACTCGTCGGCTTTTATGTCAAGATATTGCTAGTTCTTATCAAGCGTCTCCAAGGAATGATTTATCATCTATGCTAGAGAGGCAGGCGTTTTTAATAAAATTGTTTGCCAAACCAGCCGATATATCCCCTACTGTTGTGTTACAAGAAAGCTTCAATACCCGGACAGACTAAATGCAACAAATATTAAATATATATATATATATATATATATATATATATATATATATATATATATATATATATATATTAGGTTGGTGCAAAAATAATGACGTAATAATGTCGTTTTTTGACGTATTTTTAACGTCAAAAAACGACATTATTACGTCATTATTTTTGCACCAACCTATGTAGCTAACTTAAACGTGATTGAATGTTTAAGCATATTTGTTTGCTATCCCTAGGCTTATATCAAATTCTATATGATCGCAACCAGAATATGTGAGCGGGATTTATTACTTGCTGAAGAGACTCTTCTTATGGACATTTTTAATCGAAATATCTCAGTATCTAACTATAACTAATATATACAAACGGCAATGTAAATATAATTTCAGTTGCTTATCGTACCTGTATAAGGACACCTCCAGGGGTTGGCGTAAAATCCTGCGGCAAATTTTATTCTAGATGTCTGTTTGTTATCAGCACTTTATTTAATTATGGCATAAATAAACAAACTTACTTGATTTGCTGGGTTTTTTTTATTCTACACTCAGTACAAGACCCAAGAGCCACTCAAATTAGAGGGTTACTGAGAGTGCTTTTTGTAAGGGTATGAGAAGTACGAAGTCCTTAACTTAATTTTTTTTTTGTTCTTCACTTAGAAAAGACCCAAGAGCCACTCAAGTCGCAGGGTTACTAAGTGAGTTTTTTATTAATGGCATGAGAGGTAAGAAGTGCTTAGCTTTTTTTTCTGCATTCAATATAAGACCCAAGTGCCACTCAAGTTAGTGGGTTACTGAGTGTATTTTTTGTAAGGATGTGATAAGTACGAAGTGCTTAGCTTGATTTGTTTTTTTTTTATTCTTCAGTCAATAAAAGACCCGATAGCCACTCAAGTTATAGGGTAGGAGAATGAGTATTTTTGCTTAACTTAATTTACTTTTATTATTCGTCACTCAGTACAAGGCCCAAGAGCCACTCAAGTTAGAGGGTTACTAAGTGATTTTTTTGTAAGGATGGGAGAAGTATGAAGTGCTTTACTTGATTTGCTTTTTTTGTCCTTCACTCAATATAAGACCCAAGTGCCACTCAAGTTAGAGGGTTACTGAATGAGTTTTTTTGGTAATGGTGTGAGACGAATGAAGTACTCCTTATGAGGTTATATAGGATAAATAACGAACAACAAATGTTCTCAAGATGGCTAAACGTCTTATCTGAAAACCTAGAAAAAATATATATTTAAAAGATAAGAACGCCGACCGGAACGCTACAATACGGAAAACTAGCGCGGTTTCGACCGCCAAGGTTTCGTCAGGTGGATTGTTCAGCAAATCAATCAGAGGCAACGGAAGTTAATTTTACGTCTATACGAATATTTTTTTACGGTATTTACATTATGCGGACCATTGTCCTCATCTTTGTCGCCATATTTGTCACAACGTTTCGGCCGTTGTACGCTCCGGCCTTCTTCAGGTGGTTGGAATTTCGAACTGAACCCTTTATTTCGATCCCTGGGGTAGACTGTTCTAGTTCCACGTGCCATGTTTGATGGATGTCAGTTATCAGTTATCTCCTGCGAATTTTCCCTCTGAAAGTTCTCCACTGCCTTAACCGGGTATTGAACTCACACTCTTTGGGTTTGTCACTGGATCTAACCAACGCCTTTATCCACTGTGCCATGTGTCCTTGAGGACCAAAGACCCAAAGAGGTTGAGTTCAATACCCGGTTAAGGCAGTGGAGAACTTTCAGAGAGAAAATTAGCAGGAGATAACTGATAACTGACATCCATCAAACATGGCACGTGGAACTAGAACAGTCTACCCCAGGCATCGAAATAAAGGGTTCAGTTCGAAATTGCAACCACCTGAAGAAGGCCGGAGCGTACAACCGCCGAAACGTTGTGACAAATATGGCGACAAAGATGAGGACAATGGTCCGCATAATGTAAATACTGTACATAATACCTCATCTCAGAAATATAGACAGAATATTTTTTTTATTTCATTTTCTCCCCCACTAAAACTCCCCCCCATTACTTCCGGTGTTGAATGAAGGCATTTAAGTTCTTGCGTTGCCTGTGACTGATTCGCTGAACAAATGACCTGACGAAAATTTGGCGGTCGAAACCGCGCTAGTTTTCCGTATTGTAGTTTTCCGCTAAGCGTTCTTATCTTTGTAAGCTGTCAAATCGCTCTGCAAGTTTGGTTTTCCTACTTGAAATTAAGCACTTTTTACCGTGTACGATCTTAACAAATATGTCAGTGCTTGTTTATTTCGGCGTATATATATATATATATATATATATATATATATATATATATATATATATATATTTGGTTGGATAGATGTGAGTTTGTGACCCTGAGTTTCACGCTTTAGCGATCGTCAGACAAACTGATTAATTTTTTTAAAATTTTGGGTTTATGTAGATTGCGTGTATTGGTGTTATTATGAAACGTCGTCGTGATGTCACTCATGCTAACGCAAACATCGATGTATGTTCATACACCTAATGGAGTACGCAGACATATACATACTTGGTCGTCCGTCGGGACTCATACATATATAAACATATGTGGGCAGTTTCGGATATGACATATCAGTTTGTCTGACGATCGCTAAAGCGTGAAACCCAGGGTCACAAACTCACATCTATCCAACCAAATATGTTAGCTCTATCTCTGATATTGAGCGCTTTCTAATAAATACCGCGCATATAATATATAAATAATTATATATATATATATATTTATTTATATTTATATACACACACTTTTCACACACACACACACACACACACACACACACACACACACACACACACACACACACACATATATATATATATGTATATATATATATATATATATATATTAGTAGTAGTAGTAGTAATCTTATAAATATAAGAAACTATAGTCGCTCGGAAAACCTTCCGTGTCTTGATTTGCAAATAATCAAACCAATACCAAAGGGGGAAAAAAGTATAAAAAAAAAGAAAGAACAAAGAACATGTACGTTAGCCGAAAATAATCGTCCAGCATGCTATAGCTCTATATAGGGAATCTAATCAGTTATTAAATTCTAAAACCGAAATTCTAAACAAGTGTAGACATATTAGGTTGGTGCAAAAATAATGACGTAATAATGTCGTTTTTTGACGTTAAAAATACGTCAAAAAACGACATTATTACGTCGTTATTTTTGCACCAACCTAATAGGTTTTCTATTAGGCTGGTGCAAAAAAAAAAAACCCAAACAAACAACGAAGAGGGGTGGGGTACCGTTTATTCAAAATTAATTAATGTGTTCAAAATTAATTAATTGGTTATTAGACTAGGTCTTCTCTCCCTAATAATTGATATTTTTTATTTTATATTATATTTTATATTTATTATTATTTATTATTATTATTATAATTATTATTTCGATTGAATAAATAGTTCCACTCCTTTTTATCCGTGTTTCTTTGATAACCCCCTTCCCTCTTTCGTTAATTTTGAATAAACGGTACCCCACCCCTCTTCGTTGTTTGTTTGGGTTTTTTGGGTTTTTTGTTTTTTTTTTTTTTTTTTTTTTTAAACGTGGTCATGGTTTTTTTGTTTATTGACTATATATTCTGTTTTTTCTTCACCTTGTTAGCCAGCCTTCCCTGACGAACCACTTAGGTGAAACCTTGGTAGGTTTGTCTGCCTCTCTAAGTCCATATATATATATATATATATATATATATATATATATATATATATATATATATATTATTATTATTATTATTATTATTATTATTATTATACAATAATATCAAAGTCAGCTACACAATTTCGAGCAATAACAATTACCTGGAGAGATTCGCCTAATGATTCTTATTGTATGAAACTCTGAATAGCGGATTTTGATATTCTATTAATATTATATTTAGTCTATGTCAACTTTAGTATTGACAGATCGCGACATCTATCGGAAAAATGAAATTTAAATTTTTATTATTGCATTATTCGAAAATGTTAACACATCAGGAGATAGCCACGAATGTCAACTCAGCACAAGTAGTTATTAATTAAAAGAATTAGTAATTAATGTATAATTGTTATATAAGAATAAAGTGTCACTGCCGACACTTTAGTTTGAACACAGATCGCCAGTGAACAAACACAGGCGATCCCGTTATTAAATTAGATAGCCCACGTGACCATAGAGGAAACGTATATATAGGAGTTGTGTGATGTCTAGATTGTTCTCTATTTCTATCCAGTTTAGTCCGAACTCGGGCGACCGGCTGCTCGGCTGATCGGTTGAACTCTCTGCCTTTGGCGTAGCCTCGTTCGGGGAGGTAGACCGACCCTGAACCCGTTTATACGGGTTCAAAGGGCATATTTTTGGCCGAGCCCACGGCCTCGAAGATCCCACGGGCTTGGAGATCCCACGGGCTCGGAGATCCCACGTTAAACCGGCCTTGTGCCACATGATGCCCTCGTTGGGTGGGGGACTAAATACCGTTCTCTATTTCTATCGAGTTTAGTCCGAACTCGGGCGACCGGCTGACCCGCTGATCGGTTGAACTCTCTGCCTTCGGGCGGGGAGGAACCCGAACGAGGCTACGCCGAAAGACGGAGTCTCTTTCGGGGAGGTAAACCGACCCTGAACCCGTTTATACGGGTTCAAAGGGCATCATTTTTGGCCGAGCCCACGGGCTCGGAGATCCCACGTTAAACCGGCCTTGTACCACATGATGTCCTCATAGGTGGGTGACTAAATACCGTTGTCTATTTCTATCGTCTATTACTAAACGGATCTGAACTTCTACTCTATCCTCTGGTACTATACAAACCGCTATCCTCTACTCAATGCACTATACTATTTTTCTATTCCAATCACTATACGGTGGTTACCATTCGCGCAAGGATTATCGAGCAAGTACTATTAGCGCGAGTGTTATTCGAAGGCGTCTGACACCAGTATTGTTCAACGGCGTTACTATAGCTGTATCTGCGATTACAAAGTCTCTACTACAACGAATTTTACTAAAGTGACAACGAGTATTCGTTGATATCACAAAAATAATAATATCCATAACTACATGTACAAGAATGTCGTTTGTGAAAAAAGTTTTTAAAAAATAACCATAAATACGTAAAAAATCCGTATCTTGTCGATACTTTCTTTTCCACAATATAGCTATTTGTTCTATAATGCATATAACTTAAACAATAATAATAATAATAATAATAATAAATAGATTTTTTTCAACATTTAAAGTAATCACATCCCACTGTCGCGACCTCTAAGTATAGAAACGTCCTTTCCACTTGAGAACTTTTGTTCAGCCTTTTACAAGGCTAAGCCAATCAAAATAAATATGGTCAAATAAAGAAAATATAAAGACAAAAAATGGGAAAAAGTTTAAAAAGAACTTTTCGCGGGACTTTTCGTACGTGACAAGTTGATTCTTAGGAAGATGGTGATTGCCAAGAAGTGGGTCCTTTCCAAATATATTGATGGCAAAGCCAAGGCTTCTGATATAAAACTGGAAACAGAAGAACTCTCTGAGACACTTAAGGATGGCGGTAATTATTTTTTATTAACTTTTAAAACAACAAATTATTTATACAACTAATTAATCTGTCCTACAAACACACGTTTTTTGCCATTCAAATAACTTATTTTCTTTTAGATTAAAAATGTTTGTATCTTTTAGGAATTTTACTTTGATAGGGACCAGTAAATGCTTAAAACAACATTTTTACATTGACCTTGATTAATTAATTGTTTGTTAAATTGCTCTCACCTCGGGAAATATTATTAGATTTTCAATACTTTCGTAAATTAGTTCTAAAACAATCCAATCTATAGTGGTCTTCTTTCGCTTCAATGACACTTAGAGACGCTGTCTGCAATCGTGTCGGAGATAAATGTTTTTAGATTGGACAATTTAATGCTTATTACCTAAACAATAATAATATTGTGCAGATTTTTAAAGGTTAAAGTATATTTAATCACGTCTCCCAAATAGGATCTGTGATCTGTGGGTTTATTTCATATGTAAAGCTTTTAGTTTTATATATATATATATATATATATATATATATATATATATATATATATATATATATATATATATATATGTAAATACTTTCATAAAATAAAACATAATTTTTTTAATTTGCAACTTTTTTATATATATATATATATATATATATATATATATACTTTCATAAAATAAAACAATTTTTTAATTTGCAACTTTATTCTATATATATATATATATATATATAAATACTTTCATAAAATAAAACATAATTTTTTTAATTTGCAACTTTTTCTCTCTCTCTCTCTATATATATATATATAAATACTTTCATAAAACATAATTTTTTTAATTTGCAACTTTATTCTATATATATATATGTACATATATATATATAAATACTTTCATAAAATAAAACATAATTTTTTTAATTTGCAACTTTATATATATATATATATATATATATATATATATATAAATACTTTCATAAAATAAAACATAATTTTTTTAATTTGCAACTTATATATATATATATATATATATATATATATATAAATATATATATATATAAATACTTTCATAAAATAAAACATAATTTTTTTTAATTTGCAACTTTATATATATATATATATATATATATATATATATATATATATATATATATATATATACTTTCATAAAATAAAACAATTTTTTTAATTTGCAAATTTATTCTATATATATATATATATATAAATACTTTCATAAAATAAAATATAATTTTTTTAATTTGCAACTTTTTCTCTCTCTCTCTCTCTATATATATATATATATATATAAATACTTTCATAAAACATAATTTTTTTAATTTGCAACTTTATTCTATATATATATATGTATATATATATATATATATATATATATATATAAATACTTTCATAAAATAAAACATAATTTTTTTAATTTGCAACTTTATATATATATATATATATATATAAATACTTTCATAAAATAAAACATAATTTTTTTAATTTGCAACTTTATATATATATATATATATATATATATATATAAATACTTTCATAAAATAAAACATAATTTTTTTAATTTGCAACTTTATATATATATATATATATAAATAAATACTTTCATAAAATAAAACATAATTTTTTTAATTTGCAACTTTATATATATATATATATATATATATAAATACTTTCATAAAATAAAACATAATTTTTTTAATTTGCAACTTTTATATATATATATATATATATATATATATATATATATATATATATATATATATATAGGTAGGTAGGTAGGTAATCCGTATGGATAATCCCAAGGATGATGTATTATTTGATGATACATTTCCCAAGGATATTATCACGTAAGTGACTGTAATGGATTCGACTGAAATTTGATGATATTTTATTTCCCCACGAAGGTGTTCTTTCCTGGTTCTTCAGATCACATTTCAAAGCGTAAAAAAAAAGATGATTTTAAATTTACGTATTATTTTTAAACACTTTTGAGGGGTATTTTTAAGTTGATGTAAGGTGATAGAGAGAGGTGGAGGAGGAGGACCACAGATATGGTCGAAATTGGAGAAGGAAGGGAGAGATAGTAATAATTTTAAATCTATTTTTATTAAAACACTTAAGAGTAAAGGAGGGAGTAAGGACCAGACATCGACCTATTTAACAAGTCATCTCACAGGAAACGCGACAAAGAGAAAAAAGAGAAGAAGAAAGCAATTATGGAAGCAGGGGTGGGAGGAAAAAAAGAAAAGGAAGAATAAATTAAAATATAGGCATATTGCGGTTAATTTCAAAAAACACAGATTGATATATTTTCCAGTTATCATTTGACATTAATTTAAACATTATCAACAAAATAAGATAGGATAAAAGGAAAAATAATATAATGTGAATATAAGATAAAGAAAAAATATTAATATTATTAATAACATGTAAGGAGTAAAAAATCAATAATTAAAATCTAAAATTTCAAATTTTAAATTTAAAATCTTAAATTCATAATTTAAAATTAAAACAACCTAAAAAAATTAAATAATATCGAAAAAATATATAATGTAATATCAAAAAACATATCGAAATGAAAACAAAATTTTAAAATTTTTTGAAAAATTTAAAAGATTTTTTAAATTTATAGAAAAAACAATATATAATGTAATATCGAAAAATATTTCGAAATTAAAATAATTTAAAAGTAACAATAATATTATTATAATGTAACAATAATAAAATAAAATAATAATAACAAAAAAAACTTCATATATATATATATATATATATACACGATCATTATATCTATCTATATATATATATATATATATATATATATATATATATATATATATACATACTCGACTCTGCCGTCGAATTCGATGTATGAGGGTCAAGCAGCTCAGTTCCCAGGAAACCGACAGCCCGACAACAGCACATGAGATTTGATTATAGTGGTGAAGGTTTCGTGCAGGACCATCCACACTTTTTGAAGGGACGAATACAGAGACCTGGTGCACGACGTGCCACAAGGTCCTCAAACGACCCTCCGCAGGTTTTGAATTCAGAGTTGTCCTTCTCCTAGAGCAGTTGCCATCCAAGGCCAGTCTGTCCTGCTATTTACCCATACCTGGAGGGAGTAGAAGAGGATTCATACATTTCCCAAGGATATTATCACGTAAGTGAATGTAATGGATTCGACTGAAATTCGAAGTCGTCTCTCAGATTCCTCAACCCAAGCCACTAAACATTATTCCACCGTGCCTCCAATACACATACAACTCCCTCTCTCTCTCTCTCTCTCTCTCTCTCTCTATATATATATATATATATATATATATATATATATATATATATATA
>OZ010599.1:58391288-58523788 GCA_963932145.1 Acanthosepion lycidas | reverse complement strand
ATTAGAATAAAAGAGACGGCTACATTTAGGAGTTTCGACAGTGAAGGGGTGAGAGCGGGATGCCAGCCTCGTAGGGCGTTGAACTCATGAAGTCTGGGAACCAGCGAATGCAGCTCTTCGGAACAATTACCATGAAAGTATTTGTAGAACAGACAGAGAGAGGCGACGGCGCGTCTGTGAGAAAGTGACTGTAGACCAGATGCCAGAGCAGGGCCAATTATATTGCATATCCGCCTCTGGAGCCTATCAAGAACCACGAGGCAAACAGTAGGGGCACCAGACCATATATGGCAGCAATAAACTTTTGAGTAAAATTCTTCAGGATCTGGCTATATTTCCAAGATGAGCTATTTACACTATTTACATCGTTCGGACTGTTGTCCTCATCTTTATTGCCATATTCACGACGTTTCGGCCCTTTGCATCCACCGGCTTTCAGAATCTGTCTATATTTATAAAATGAAGTATTGTAACCATTTACACTATTTCCACCGTTCGGACTGTTGTCCTCATCTTTATTGCCATATTCATGGCATTTCAGCTGTTGTACACTCTGGCCTTGTTCGATTAATATACAGCTTGAACGATATAAATAATGTAATTAGTTGCAATAGTTCACCACAGAAATATAAACACATCCGGTTAGGTAGTTGCGATATTATAGACTTGTTAAGTAATAGTTATTTAAATCACCTTTTACGTAATTCTAACCTTATAGACCTGTTAGGTAATTTTTATTCTATCTCCCTTTTCAGTAGTTCTAACCTTATAGACCTGTTAGGTAATTTTTATTCTATCTCCCTTTTCAGTAGTTCTAACCTTATAGACCTGTTAGGTAATTTTTATTCTATCTCCCTTTTCAGTAGTTCTAACCTTATAGACCTGTTAGGTAATTTTTATTCTATCTCACTTTTCAGTAGTTCTAACCTTATAGACCTGTTAGGTAATTTTTATTCTATCTCCCTTTTCAGTAGTTCTAACCTTATAGACCTGTTAGGTAATTTTTATTCTATCTCCCTTTTCAGTAGTTCTAACCTTATAGACCTGTTAGGTAATTTTTATTCTATCTCACTTTTCAGTAGTTCTAACCTTATAGACCTGTTAGGTAATTTTTATTCTATCTCCCTTTTAAGTAGTTCTAACCTTATAGACCTGTTAGGTAATTTTTATTCTATCTCCCTTTTCAGTAGTTCTAACCTTATAGACCTGTTAGGTAATTTTTATTCTATCTCACTTTTCAGTAGTTCTAACCTTATAGACCTGTTAGGTAATTTTTATTCTATCTCCCTTTTAAGTAGTTCTAACCTTATAGACCTCTTAAGTAATTGTTACTTTATCACGTTTTGGGGTAATTCTAACTACCTTGTTAGGTAATCGTTAGTTTATCAATCTTTTAGGTAGTACTAACCTTATAAACTTGTTAGGTAATTGCTATTTGATCACATTTTTCGGTAGTTCTAACCTTATAGACCTGTTAGGTAATTGTTATTTTATCAACCTTTTCGGTATTTCTAACCTTATAGACCACTTAGGTAATTGTTACTTTATCAATCTTGTAGGTAGTACTAACCCTTTTAGGTAGTTCTAAACTTATAGAACTGTTAGGTAATTGTTATTTTCTCAACCTTTTGGGTAGATCTACAGTTATAGACCTGTTATGTAATTGTTAGTTTATCAACCTTTTAGCCAGTACTAACTTATAGACCTGCTAGATAATTATTATTTGATCACCCTTGATTATAGTTCTGAACATATATACCTGTTAGGTAATTGTTATTTTAACATCCTTTTAGTTAGTTCTAACCTTATAGACCTGTTAGGTAATTTTTATTCTATCTCCCTTTTAAGTAATTCTAACCTTATAGACCTCTTAAGTAATTGTTACTTTATCACGTTTTGGGGTAGTTCTAACCTTATAGGCCTGTTAGGTAATCGTTAGTTTATGAATCTTTTAGGTAGTACTAACCTTATACACTTGTTAGGTAATTGCTATTAGGTTGGTGCAAAAATAATGACGTAATAATGTCGTTTTTTGACGTTACGTCAAAAAACGACATTATTACGTCATTATTTTTGCACCAACCTATAATATTTTATCACATTTTTCGGTAGTTCTAAACATGTTAGCTAATTGTTATTGTATGAACCCTTTCGGTAGTACTGACCGGATAGACTTATTCGATAATTATTATTTTATTACCCTTTACGTAGTTCTACTGCTAGGTAATGGGTTTTTTCATCAGCCTTTTAAGTAGTTCTAAACTTAAAGACCTATTATGTCATTGTTATTTGATCACACCGTTAGGTAATTATAAACTTTTATACCTGCTAGTGATAGAAGCTATTTTATATACCTGCTATTTTATAGACCGATTAGTTAGTACTTATTTTATAGTTGTATCATATAGTCGTCATCTTAGAATCCTGTTAGACAGTTGGCATCGTGTAGTCATATACTGTAGTTGTCATTCAGTTTCTAGTTTTCAATAGTTTTATATCCTATCGTCCTGTTTGCTGTCTGTTTTCCTATAATCATCATAGTTGTTTTCCTCTAGTTATTTCAAGTCATATTTTAATACGCTTTTTTTTTTACCATTTTTCTGGAATTTTCTTTACCTTAGAAAGATGTTTTTTTCTCTTTTAGTTAGCTTTTTTTTGTATTTTTCATATCCCGGGTTCTTTGCACTTTCCAGAGAAAATTTGCTTTCCATCCAGTGCCAAAAAGAAGAAAAAAAAAAAAAATTTTTTTTTGTTTTAGTATAGATTGTTTCCAGCGGAAATCACACCCCGACTCGAAGCGTTTATCAACAAATTATATTTTTCAATTATTTAGCAAAACGAATAAAACGACTGCTATGAAGAATCGGGAAGATGACCTATGAGAAAAAGCCGGAAAATCTCTAAGCATGATGGGAGTTTTAGCTATAAATGAAGTTGTCGATTGATGAGAAATTCTCGATTATTGCTCATACATCTTCGCTGCAAATGTTGTTAGAGGCTTAACTGAATTTGACTGAGAAAATCCCGCAGTAGCCGATCACTTGCGTACATAAATGATGACTTTTTCACAAGTAAGCACGGCCAATATTGAATTAATTCCTTCTAGGCGGAATAAGTCGCTGAGCAAAGATACGAATGACCGAATAAGAACCCTCGACCACGGAGCAAACGGAGAGAAGGGAATAAAATTCGGGAGATAATAAAATTTCCTCCGCGCTTCTGTCGTCAGTGTTCGCCCATAGAGAACAAACTAACACGTTTGTCTGTCTGTGACACTAAAATAACATGAGTAGTGGCAACTGACAACTGCCGGCTGCCTTGAAAATGAATATGGCGTAACAAGTCTCACTCTGAGGAGACGAATGCAGCCGTCAAATTGTCTCGATCTAAACAACTTTAAAAATGGTTGATATTTAAGACTTTTCCTCTCGATGACTGTTTCTTATCTTCTTGTTTTTTGTTTTTCTTTCTGTTCATCCATTATGTTGAGTCATAAATAATTCGCGTTTTTTCTTTGTTTTTTTTTTTTTACCAACTTTATTCTTCCAAAAATAATGTACGATTATGTTTAATTCAGTTATTTCTTCAGATATTTGCACTGACTTGTTGTCACTTATCCAGCAGTTTTTCGTTAGCTTTTAGGCAAAATTCCGCAGGTTTTGACGTGAAAATGTTTAGGACATGATCTTGTATTTGGTTATCATTAAAGAAATGTTTCTTCTCCATCAAAATATTTGACAGAAATTGAATAAAACGGTAATAATCGATCGGCGCAAGTTCAGATCAATATGGCGGATAAAATAGAAGAAACATTTTTTTTTAAATCGATTTTGCCACGAGTAAGTAAATCCATTAAGACGCAAGGGGTTACTGGGTGTGGTAGAATTTGAAAACAGAAACATTACTAAGGAACGAGAACAAAAAAAAAGAGTAGTCAGGACGACAGATAATGACTGACATTGCATTTAAATTTTTTAGAATCAAAGTTGGCTGAAAAGCTTCGAACCGGAACCGGAAGAGAGTTTTCCAAGCAAGAAGTGCGAGAAAACAAACTGTTAGCATCGGATTTATTGTTATATCTAGCAAGCCCAACTGTAAATGAATGAAATCCCGTCGCCAGTCTGGTACTGCGCTTAAATTCAAAAAGTCTAGGTAACATAGCAAAGAGCTCATCCGAATAATTACTATGAATGTATTTATAAAAAACACACAGGAATGCAACCTTACAGCGGTGAGAAAGTGACTGAAGCCGTGCCGCCAGATGAGGACTGATAATATTGCTGATTCTTGTTTGAATTTTAACTCTAGATATATAACAGGAGCACCGAAACCGTATGTGACAGCAATATTCTAATCATGGACGAATGGTAGACTTATAGATATGTAAGATAAATTCCGAAGAGAAAAAATGTCTAGTACGATACAGTAAACTTTCTTAGCAGGTGTATTTCTCCTGTATTTTTGTTGCATGCCGCCTTCGTCATTGAGGACAGAAATATTTTTCTTAGTGACAAGAACAGTACGTTTTTCGACAAAACGTTTATGCAAAACTGCTGGACGTATGCGTTTGATGTTTAACTGCGTTTTAAGATCTCTAAATGAATAATACCCTGCCAACCCTACTATATCTACATTATCTTTCTTACATGGAAATCAGATTTTGGGATCTGTTTTGATGATTTATCCTTATCAATCCACCACCTTTTGCGTTGAACATTGTTTTATGCCACCCACTTTTCATCACCTGCTACGATATATTTAAAGAGCAGCTAGTTATTTAATATGTTCATCGTTACAATCGGTTCCCAAGAACAGAAATTATTTCTTATGAATCAAGCTAATAAAAAGTTCAATTAGACAAACAAAATAAGCCCTGATCAACCTTTCACATTGAGAATTAATTTCTAATTTCTTTTTTTAAGATAAAGGCTAACAGTAATAAGAATTATTATTGCTGATATGTCTTCTCAAAGACAAAAAAAATAAAATTGGGAAGAACAAAACCCGCTTATGTTGAAAGCGGTTTTTTTTGTAATGTCCCACACTCCCTATTGCTAATGTGGACTGACTATATAAGTAGATATGTATAGTAAGTACGGGATATACCTGGCGGACTTGCTTCAGGAATTAGTTGGAGATTCATCTCCAGCTGTGCTGGTCGAACTCTCTGTCTTCTGGCAGAGAGGAACCCAGACGAGGCTATACCGAAGGGTAGAGTCTCGTCTGGGGTGATAGACAGCTACCCGACCTCATGTATACGGGTATCGTCGGGGAATTTTTGCCGGGGCCTACGCTCTCGGTTTTTTAAAAAACGGCCTTGTGCCACATCCTGCTACGCGGAGAGGTAAGGTAAATAACCTTGCTTCGGGAATTACAAGACTGCTAACTGATTCCCTGTCTTTCAGTAGTGTATTCTCTTTTACAATAAGCCTCTCTTTCAACGCCCGTGTTGTTGTTCCTTTCACTCGAGTACCACCTTTGTCTGTAACCTTCTTTAAGAAGACAACAATATTTATTCAGCTTTGCACAGGGCCATTTTTTGGAGATTTTACGAACAGCGATTTCAATGGATTGGAAGATTATTTTGTTAAAAACCATATATTATAAATAATATTCTTTAAGATTATAATTAAAAAAAATAATATTCTTTATAAGAACAATACAAGATATAAGAGACCCGGATATAAGAGAAACCAGGATATAAGAGAGATTTTCTATGGTCCCAAATTAGAGCCATACTTACCTAAACAAAATAGACCAAACCCGGATATCAGAGAAACCCCGATATAAGAGACTTCTTCTCTGGTTCCGACAACTCTTATATCCGGGTTACACTGTATAAAACAATATTTTTAATTGCATCTAATTTTAATATGAATTCTATAACTATTCATATAAAGTTGCTATTAACTCTGCATTAGTCACATGGTGACTTTTTTCCAGCTATGGGTAGATAGCAGGACACACCGGGTTCTATAGCCTTGGATGGCAACTGGTCTACCGCAGAAAGAAATGCCAACCTACTGCGGGAAAAAAATCTGCCTCGTCAGTCATGTATCGAAAGATACATGATCGCCTAAGCGTGTATCACGCATGGCACATAACTGCCTGAAATTCAATTACGTGTTAATACCCTTGGGAAAAGTATGAATCCTCTTTTTCTCTCCCCCCCCTCCAGTTATGGGTAAATTGCAGGACAGACCGGGTTCTATATCCTTGGATGGCAACTGGACTATCGCAGAAAGAAATGTCAACCTACTGCGGGAAAAAAATCTGCCCCGTCAGTCATGTATCGAAAGATACATGATTGCGTAAGCCTGTATAAAGCATGGCATATCACTGAGTCACATGGTGTATTTTCTTACCTACCAACCAAATCGTAATTGCTAGTTTGCAACTTGTTTGTTTAGCTTCCTCCCACTGCACCCCTGACCTAGTGAGAGCGTGTATCACACTCTGTGGCGCAGTTGTAGCTTGGTTGCCGTTGGGATCAGACGCCACGTGACAATGCATTTTCAGAAACCAGGGTTAAATAACGATATTATTATTATTATTATTATTATTATTATTTCCTTTTATTTGATGTTTCGTTACATTTACTTACGCATAAATACCCTTGGGAGAGCTATGAATCCATCTGCACTCCCACTCCGGCTATAGTAAGACTTGTATCTGAAAAAAAAATCTTTGTTATTCGAAAACAAAAATGTTGACACAATATTCACTCATAAAAAAGTAATTGTTGTTAAAATCCAAGAATATACTTGCTAATTAACCCACAAAAGGTTGATAGCCCATTAAAAAAAAATAAATCATTTAACACGTTTTTCATCCAAGAATTAAACAGAATTTTTCTTTTCTCCATAAGAACTTGTTGGAAGAGATTTTTCTTCCATGTTAACACAAACTTTTTTAGGCTTCAGATAAAAATGGATTTTCTGGGATTTTCTTAATGTCACTGACCAGGTAACTATCAAAAATATTAAAACCAAGACCAGGTGCTGCTGATGGGTAGGCTTCCCAAAGACAGTATCTTTTCTTCGTGTGCAGGCTGGGTTTATTGAGTCATCCCCAAAAGAAGAAGTGCCGAGGGGGCTTGCGCAATTTTTGCACGGTATTCTCGTTAAACCCACTTTAAACTTCGACCTTGTGTCACATTCGATAGCGAGGTGGGCGCGATGAAGAAATACCTTCTTAATGTCATTCCCTATAGCCTTTTAAATCCCTCTTTGCGTCACTACTACTACTACTATTGAATAAAAGAGAAGCACATCAACATTGTGACTTTGGGGTACAATCATAGGACGCCCAGTGTACCCATCATGGCACCCAGTCTGATAAGTGTACGTCAAGAACGGGCATCGCAGACAAAATGTGTGCTATAAGGGAAAAGCTTTTAACAAAAGCAGTGCAGAACCATGCAGGTGGCGCCCCGTTACAAATGTGCCTTTAGGTCGAGTAACCCAATCCGCTCAGATAATCCCGGATTTAAGGTGTTCTCTTCCCTAGTACCTAGATGTAACGCCAAAGTCGACTTGGCTGCCTCATCCTTCAAACTTAAACAAACACAATCCTCTCAGCAAATTCCAATTACGAAATCTCCTACAGTGTAAGAAAGTTATGCTAATGGGACTATATTGATTCCAGTTGAAAGGATCGGTTTTAATGTGACTAATCGATGATTCTAATCGATGATTCTAATTGGAAATATCAAGAACGGAAAGAAAATAAGTTCGGAGAAATTAAATTCCGATTTCAATGGAAAGATTCAGAATGCAAATGGAAGTTAAAGAAAGAAAACACTGATTACAATCGAAAACATCGGACATGGAAAGGAAAAAAAAACCTTTACAAGAATTGGTCTTCTTCAAACTGGAACAATCGGATTTTCGATGAGGATTATGATGATGATGATTAGTGTCGAGGATAATTTGTGATGGTAAGTGAGGATGATTAGTGAAGATGATTATCAGCGAGGATGGTTAGTGATGGTGATGATGACGATGTTGATAAGTGATGGTGATGATGATTAGTGAAGATATTAATGATGACTAATGATGATGATTAATGAAGATGACGATGAAGGTTAGTAATGATGATGATAATGATGATGATGGTTAGTGAAGATGATGATGTGATGATGATTAATGAAGAGGATGATGACTGATGAATAAGATGGTTAGGGATGAAGAGGATGATGATGATGTGATGATAGTTAATGAAGATGATAATGATGATAACTGATAATGGTTAGTGATGATGATAATGATGATGATGATTAGTGAAGAAAAGTGATGATGATAAGTGTTGATGATCATTATCATCATTAGTGATTATAATTAGTGATAACTGATGATGTGAACATGATGATGATCAGTGATATAGATGATTAATGACGATGATGATGATGATGATAACCTTAATTTTTACGGCAAGCAATTTTTGGAAAAAAATTTTCTGAATCCTTTCAAAGAAAAATCCGATCGTCCAAAGGTTTGGATTTCTATTACGAAAGACTGAGCTGATTCTCTGTCCGTCACACACCGTCTGCGCGTATGTCATGTACATACGTGTGTCTGTGTACTGAATGTACTCGCGCACGCACACACAATATTACACACACGGTTTGAAATAAGACATTGAAATAAATTCTGCTCCCAGTGTGGACAACCCCTACCCTGGTATGAGCAATAAAATCAAAGATGGAAGCAAGAAAAAGACTGAATTTGAAATAAATAGTAGAATTTTGCCTCGGGGTTCTTGATAACCTCCAGAGGCGGATATGCAATATAATTGCCCCTGTTCTAGCATCTCGTCTACAGTCGCCCTCTCACAGACGCGCCGTCACCTCTCTCTGTCTTTTTTACAAATACTTTCATGGTAATTTTTCCGAAGAGCTGCATTCGCTGGTTCCCAGACTTCATGAATTCAAGTGTCCTACGAGGCTGGCATCCCGCTCTCACCCATTCACTGTTGAAACTATTATATGTAGCCGTCTCTTCTACTCTAATAGCTTCATATCTCACACCTCTCGCCTGTGGAACTCCCTTCCCTATTCCAGTTTCCCTGAGAGCTATAATCTCCAACTATTCAAATGTAATATCAATTGCCGTGATCTATCCACTATCCTTCTCCTCATCCTTTCCTCTATCACTCCTATCTGATCTTGCTCCAAATCTTCTGTAACCCCTTGCGTTCTAGTGGCTTCCCGCCTTGCTTGGGGTGGAACGCTTAAAAAAAAAATTTAAATATATTCCCTTCTCACTCAGTCTGGACAACCCCTACTCTGGGTTGACCAATAAAATGATAAATTTAATGACGCAATTTTTTTTTTCGCCATCCTAAGAAAATCAGACAATTATAAGATTTTATTTAACTTTACTCAAATTATTTCTGAATACTATTCTATGAAAAGAAATATTTTTGTAACTATTCTATTATTTTTTAAAGATGTTTTTCTTTCTTTTTTTAATTTTATAGAAAATGTTTGGGTCTCCTATTGAATGAAATTTCCATCCGCACAGACAAACTTACATACACCCACGCATTTTGGATGGAATTGTGATGTGCATCTGTAGATAACAAGAAGTGCACAGCACTTTGAAATGATTTTTACAACTCCATCTGTATTTAAACTGAATAAATTTTATTAGCTTGGTGCAAAAATAACGACGTAATAATGTCGTTTTTTGACGTTCAAAAATACGTCAAAAAACGACATTATTACGTCGTTATTTTTGCACCAACCTAATATAATAAGTATAGTATATTAAAAACTCAAACCATGTTCCTAATTAAATTTGCTTTCGGCCATGCCACGTTTAAACACCGGTTCCGTACGATCACCGAAGTTAAGCTACGTCGATACTCGTCAGTACCGAGATGGGTGACCGCTTGCGAATACCAAGAGTCTAAGCTTGGATGTGTGGGTGGTATAATGGATCTGAATTGTTCATCAAAGAGCCGAGTTCGCATTCCAGTTGAGTTCATTATATTCACACGCGCAAATACTCTTAGCAAAGTTATGAATCCATCTCTTCTCTTTCTCCCATCTATGGGTTAATTAATAAGACTTGTATCATTAAATTATTATTATCTCCAAAAAAAAATGTTTAAAATCTAAAAATATTTTCTGACTTTAAATAACATGAAAAAGAGTTGATAATCCGTAAAAAATGAATGAACCCATCAATATGGATTAAATAGTCTCGTCAGATCGAGACTTTCATATCGATGTAATCAATGACACCAAAACCGTTCAGAAATATCTAAACTGTCAATTGCATACAACTGCTTTCACAGATCGAGGGTTTAAAATAGCATGGCCCGAATGGAGCATAAAGATCCGAGAAAGAAACATACTTCTTCGAACATTCCTTTGTGACTTTCATGGCTGATGCTAACCTCCAGGAAAATGACTCGTGGCGTCTTCTCGGGCTAACATTCTCGGCTGACATGATGTGGAAAGACTATATTGAATCCATTGCTAGGTTAGCTTCTAAGAAATTTGGCTCAATGTGTCGTGCTAGACAATTTTTCTTTAGAGAAACTCTCTTACATATATATAAGTCGACCATTCATCCATGCTTAGAATATTGCTGCCACATATGGTTTGGAGCTCCCATTATATATCTAGAGATCCTTGATAAAATCCCAAGAAGAATCAGCAATATTATAGGTCCTGTTCTGGCAGCTCGGATTCAGTCACTTTCCCAACGCCGTAAATTTGCTTTCCTATGCTTTTCTATAAATACTTTCATGGTAATTGTCCTGGTGAGCTCGTCATTATGATATCTAGACTTTTTTTGTTAATTTAAGCGCAGTACTAGAAACGAAAAGATCTCATCAATTTACATTGGAGTTGGTTAGATATAACCTTAAGTTCTATGCTAACAGTTACTTTACTCGCATTTCTTCATTGTGGAACTCTCATCCGGCTCCATGCTTTCCATTCATCTTCAAAAGTTTAAATTCAATTCTACTCTTGATTACTCTTATTTTGTTCTCGCTCCTTAGTAATGTTTATATTTTTTAATTCTTCCACAGCCGGTAACTCCTTATGTTTTAATGCCTTTACTAACTTGCATGGGGTGAACTGGATAAAAAAAAAGTTAATGGACAGGCTTTACAGAATTTCAAACAAAGAATTCTACCAGATAACAGAAACCACATCACTTGGGTACTTTCAACAGCAGTAACAACTAACATCTCTTGTTCGGTTAAGTCTCATATATATTGTCCTGATTAGAAGATAAACCTTTAGATAAACCTTTGAAGCACATGTAATAAGAATGGAGAATAATGATATAAGCTGCTGACATTCCACACAAGCGCAAACAAAAGTCAAGGAAACGAAACCGTCCATCAATATTAGAAAAAGTTACTGAACGTGAGAAACCTATTTTCCTGAAAAATTCTTTTAAGAAAAAGATTTTATAAATTTCAAACGACAGCAGCATTGGCTGCTGGGACAATGAATGCCGAATGTTTCTGTGATGGTCCAGGTTAGGACCAAGGAAGAACAACACGAACACAAGAGTAGAAATAACGAAGGTATATTACACGAAATAATAATACAAGATGTGGAAGGTGTTAGTATGACTGTCAGTCTGGTTTGGAGTAAACTATTAGGTTGTCCCAAAAGTTCGTAAACACTTGCAAAAAATTGAAATTTTATTCGCCGAGTAATAACAAAAACAACAAAAATTATTCCTCAAAATAAAGACCATCATTTTCCAAAACTTTCTGTCATCGATCTGCAAGCTTTCGGATCTGGTGAAAGTACCATTCAGCCGGCTTCGAATCAAAGAATTCTTGACACGCTTCCTCGACTTCATCAAACGAGTCGAATCGGCGGCCCTTCAGAAAGTGATGCATTGAGCGGAAAAGGCCGTAATCTGTAGTCAGGACTGTAGGCTGGATGTGGCAGAACCTCAACGCCGTCCAGCTCTTCAAACTTGTCTTTGGTCTTCCTGGCGGTGTGTGACTTGACATTGTCCTGCTGCATCAAAGCGCGCTTTCGGCTGATCAGAGCCGGGCACTTTTGCTTCAACTTTTCGTAGACCATCTCCAGTTGCTGACAGTAAAGTTCGGCACTGATGGCACGACCATTCGGAACCAACTCAAAATGAACGATTCCTTCAAAGTTCCAGTAAACGCACAACATGACTTTCTTGCCGAATCGATCTTGTTTTGGAACCGACGGTGTCTCTTGCCCTTTCTGAACCCATCGCTTGTCTCGATTGTGCTGGATTGTGTTGCATAAAAATTCAATTTTTCGCAAGTGTTTACGAACTTTTGGGACAACCTAATACTATCGGCTCGACTCGACCCTCTGTCTTGAGAGCCGTAGTATACATAGTGTTAAGAAGAGTTCATTCTGTAGTTATAGGTAAGAACCCATGACAGTTTCCTTATCAGGAAACGGTTAATATTACCATTACTATTAAAGACAAAGAGAACAGATGCTATGCTTGGTATTTACTCGTCCACTGCCCACGGTGACGCGATATGGCACAAGGCAAGTTTAAACTAGGAAAACCAAGCGAGTCCACCTTGGTTAAGGTGTAAAATTGCCCGGTCCCCGCAACCATCGTCGATATTCCACCGACTCTCCCTCTTTGTTGCAAATAGGGAGGTACAGTCGCAGGGTTGGAATCCCCGGGACCAGTCCGCCCTCATTTATTTTTTTTTGTTCTTTCCGAAGACAGAAAAACAATTGAGTAGTAAAAATCTAGTTTGTCTTCCCGAAGGCAGATACCACACTTTGATCCCATCCCGATGGTCAGTGATTGAAGATAAGCGTAACTCGAGTAACGCGGTCGATGAATGGCGAATGTTTCCTTATAAGAAAACGACTAATATTACCATTGCTTTTAGAAATGGCGAGAAGAGTTACTATACTTTGATCCTAATCCAATGGTCAGGAAGTGAAGAATTGATGAATGCCGAATGTCAAACCAAAGAAATGGCTACTATTACATTGCATTTAGAGGTGAAAACAGATACTACACTTTGATACCAACCAAGTAGTGAAGAACAGAGTAACTAGTGTTGATGAATGCTGAATGTTTTCTTATAAGGAAACGGCTAATATTACCATTAGAGATGGGGAGAACAGATACTACACTTTGATCCCAGCCCGATGGCCAAGCAGTGAAGAAAAGGGTAACTCAACTAACACGGTTAATGAAAGCCCAAATGTTTTCTAAGAAAACGGCTAATATTACCATGAACAAAAAATTTAGATTTGAAATTTGAACATCTTGCAGACAGCGAAACGACAGGTGCTGAACTAGTTTCGGTAAAAAAAAAAAAAAAAAGAATAGATCAATATATGAACAATGGATGAAAAAAGAAAAGATCAAGGAGAAATGATAAAGGGGTGAAAATATCTTGTTTAATTAAAAACGATATCATGAAGCTTTTTCGGACCTCATTATCAAACTGACGGGAATAAAAGAGTGGGGTGTTGGCAGGCAAATGAAAATCCTAGAAACTATCAGTCGTCAACAATGAAATTGTTAGGATAGCCAATATGACCGGACATTTCTTTCAAAGACAAAATAAAGCCTCATTACGCACATCAAGCATTTCCGTAAAGTTCGACAGACCAAACCAAAATGGACGATTTCAATGAAAAACCTTGATTCAAAAGAAGTAAGAAAACCGACAAGTAGGAGCCAACGCAATAAATGGATTGATATTTCCGGAAATGCACTCCCTTTTAATTAAAGAAATCGGATCTAATTCGCTGAGGCGACAGATCAACAAAACGGAAGAGGCTTTAATAAACACTTAACAATGGAAATGATGAACCCCGCTATAACAATGACAGCGTCATCACACGCACACACACACACACAAACACTCTCTCTCTCTCTCTCTCTCTCTCTTTCTCTCTCTCTCTCTTTCTCTCTCTCTCTCTCTCTCTCCGCCCTCATCGCTGCCTTCTACTGCAGACAGCACGGAGGAAGTTCGCCCAATGTTGGTTCTCGCCTCCACTGTCTTAGTCGTATCGTTATTGTGGTTGTAGCTGTTATTATGACCGATGTTGCAGTGCACTGAAGCAGCGGCCATATCGTCGTTTGTTGACGGAACGCTTCGCTACACATGCATCAGCCTTTATTCACTTGGCAAATCCTTACTCTTTCTTTCCTCTGCGTTTCCTTCTCTTCGTTCGGCGGGAGAGCGCTCAGCGCCATTCGAGTGTAGTCAGTGGAAAGCCATAGTCCACCAGCACAATCCACCTTTTTGACATTAAAGACATTTTGTTCCGGCTTCTTTATTGCCGACGTGAAGATTATTGCTTTATTTGTTTCTTCAAAAGATAAACTTTTATGATTTGTCCTACTTCGATTATCACAATTTCCTTTTCGTTCTTTATCGAGAGGAACAACAGTAAACAATCATTTAGGACGAATGGAAACATGACGAAATAATCCTGATGTTCCGAATGGGGAAATCATTCATTCACAAATGGCGGTTTTATTATTGATATATTTGGGGAACATTTGCTTTATTAATTTCTCCAAGATTTATGTTCAGTGGAAAAAGAATCTCCTTGCAAAACCGAAAAGGAGAATCAATTCCTGTTTCTCTGCGGCGCTGTTGTTTCCAAATCAATTCCCT
Organism: Acanthosepion lycidas; assembly: GCA_963932145.1. Taxonomy (NCBI): domain Eukaryota; kingdom Metazoa; phylum Mollusca; class Cephalopoda; order Sepiida; family Sepiidae; genus Acanthosepion; species Acanthosepion lycidas. The sequence goes on along the minus strand of OZ010599.1, from coordinate 58,509,157 downwards.
CAATGGCGTCATCAAATTATAATTGTATCAAATGTCCCTGATTCATTATTATTTTTTTTACATTGTGTTCACCGTGTACAAGACCCTGGAGCCACGCGAAATAGCGGGTCACAGAGTAAGGTTGTAGAGATCCTGGGAGTCGGTTCCACACGAGTAATAGGTAAGAAGAACAGTTTATATGAGAAAGATAACGGTTAACCCTAGACTTGAACAGGTTAAGATTGTAGTGATCAGGGAAGCATCCTCTTGGGAGTCGGTTCCACAAAGTAAGAGGTAAGAAGCACTGTTTATGAGGATAGGTGGGGAAGATAACGATTAACCGTAGACTTGAACAGGTTAAGATTGTAGTGATCGGGGAAGCATCCTCCTGGGAGTCATTCCACAATGTAAGAGGTAAGAAGCAGATTTTAAGAGTATATGTGGCGAAGATAACGGTCATCTATACTACAATCTTAACCTATTTAAGTCTAGGGTTAACCATTATCTTCCCCACATATCCTCATAAATTCTGCTTCTTACCTCTTACTTTGTGGAACCGACTCCCTGGATGTTGCTTCCCCGATCATTAAAATCTTAACCTGTTCAAGTCTAGGGTTAACCGTTATCTTCCCCACATATCCTCATAAGCTTAGAAACAAAGAAAAGAATACTGAATTGTTGTATAATATCAGTCGTCCTACATGGCAGTGGATCCTGGACAATCTCCCCCCCCCCCGAAGATGAAGAAAAGACAACAGAAATGTGGCTCTACAGAGACATGTTCAGAATACCATGAACTGAACATGCGTGCAACGAGGAAGTTTTAGGGAAAATGGAAGCAAAAAGAACACTTAAACATCGGAGAGAGACAGTTAAAAGTTCTGACACATAATGAGGAAAGTTGGCTTGGAAAGTTGACACACACCGGAAATATGCAAGACTAGATGGAGAGACGACATCATCGCATAACGTACCTAACAAGCCTGTATAAATGTTTGGCAGAACAGAAATTATAAGATCTAAAAAAAAGTCAGATTTTAGACGTCCACATCCTGAAGAAGAAGAAGAAGAAGAAGAAGAAGAAGAAGAAGTATTAGGTCGAGAAGAAGAAGAAGAAGAAGAAGAAGAAGAAGAAGAAGTATTAGATTGAGAAGAAGAAGAAGAAGAATTAGGTCGAGAAGAAGAAGAAGTATTAGATCGAGAAGAAGAAGAAGTATTAGATCGAGAAGAAGAAGAAGAAGAATTATTAGATCAAGAAGAAGAAAAAGAAGTATTAGATTGAGAAGAAGAAGTATTAGATTGAGAAGAAGAAGAAGAAGAAGAATTAGGTCGAGAAGAAGAAGTATTAGATTGAGAAGAAGAAGAAGAAGAAGAAGAAGAAGTATTAGATTGAGAAGAAGTATTAGATTGAGAAGAAGAAGAAGAAGAAGAAGAAGAATTAGGTCGAGAAGAAGAAGAAGTATTAGATCGAGAAGAAGAAGAAGAAGTATTAGATCGAGAAGAAGAAGAAGAAGAAGAAGTATTAGATTGAGAAGAAGAAGGATTAGATCGAGAAGAAGAAGAAGAAGAAGAAGAAGAAGATGAAGAAGTGTTAGATCAAGAAGAAGAAAAAGAAGTATTAGATTAAGAAGAAGAAGTATTAGATTGAGAAGAAGAAGAATTAGGTCGAGAAGAAGAAGAAGTATTAGATTGAGAAGAAGAAGTATTAGATTGAGAAGAAGAAGAAGAATTAGGTCGAAAGGAAGAAGTATTAGATTGAGAAGAAGAAGAAGAAGAAGAAGAAGAAGAAGAAGAAGAAGTATTAGATCGAGAAGAAGAAGTATTAGATTGAGAAGAAGAAGAAGAAGAAGAAGAATTAGGTCGAGAAGAAGAAGAAGTATTAGATTGAGAAGAAGAAGTATTAGATTGAGAAGAAGAAGAAGAATTAGGTCGAAAGGAAGAAGTATTAGATTGAGAAGAAGAAGAAGAAGAAGAAGAAGAAGAATTAGGTCGAGAAGAAGAAGAAGTATTAGATCGAGAAGAAGGAGAAGAAAAAGAAGATGAAGTATTAGATCGAGAAGAAGAAGAAGAAGAAGAAGTATTAGATCAAGAAGAAGAAAAAGAAATATTAGATTGAGAAGAAGAAGTATTAGATTGAGAAGAAGAAGAAGAAGAAGAAGAAGAGGAATTAGGTCGAGAAGAAGACGAAGTATTAGATTGAGAAGAAGAAGAAGAAGAAGAAGAAGAATTAGATCGAGAAGAAGAAGTATTAGATCGAGAAGAAGAAGAAGAAGAAGTATTAGATTGAGAAGAAGTATTAGATCGAGAAGAAAAAGAAGAAGAAGAAGAAGAAGAAGAAGTATTAGATCGAGAAGAAGAAAAAGAAGTATTAGATTGAGCAGAAGAAGTATTAGATTGAGAAGAAGAAGAATTAGGTCGAGAAGAAGAAGTATTAGATTGAGAAGAAGAAGAAGAAGAAGAAGAAGAAGAAGAAGAAGAAGAAGTATTAGATCGAGAAGAAGAAGTATTAGATTGAGAAGAAGAAGCAGAAGAAGAAGAAGAAGAATTAGGTCGAGAAGAAGAAGAAGTATTAGATCGAGAAGAAGATGAAGAAGAAGAAGTATTAGATTGAGAAGAAGAAGTATTAGATCGAGAAGAAGATGAAGAAGAAGAAGAAGTATTAGATCAAGAAGAAGAAGAAGTATTAGATTGAGAAGAAGAAGTATTAGATTGAGAAGAAGAAGAAGAAGAAGAAGAAGAAGAAGAAGAAGAAGAAGTATTAGATCGAGAAGAAGAAGAAGATAACGTACGTATACACCTTTCCGTAAATCCCATAAATTCTTGATTGTGTTCTGTCGGACGAACGTGGTGGCCATACCATTCCCCGGAATCTCCACAATGCACCTCAAACCAGTTCTGAGGTACTTGTTTAATTAGCAACGTCACGAATCCAGATGAAGAACTCTTTGGTGGCATGGTGTTAACAGGAGCATCCTCGTGGGTCTTCAGCTCTCATATTCCATGGAAGCAAAGCAACGCTGAACTAATCTGCTTCATACGCGTATAGTAATTCATGTATTGAAAGTGGTTTTGATTTGGGACAATGTTTTATGTTATCACCAACAATTATAGCCAGGCGCCACCTGTGGTCACGATAATTAAAGACTCCTAATCGGCCACTACAGTAATGATTTTTATCGGGTAGCTCTGGGGCTTATATGAGAATTGAAATAGAAAAATGACAAATGTCACCACAATTTCAGAAATCGAATATCCCATGTGGCAACTGATATCGTGTTCCTTTCGAATTTCAATGTCATGTCTTAACAGGAACTGGCGTTCATACTGAGCCACACAGTCTCAAATTACAACAAATACAGTTTTTTTTTTTTTTGCTTTTTTTTTTTTTTTGCATTTTCAAGACGTCAAAGTACGCTTGTGCCATCTGCATATTGCCAAAGATGTCCGATCGGAAGATTAGAGGACCTGAAGAGCTTGGAATCACCTCTTAATTGCTGTTGTTCCCATGTTACCCTGACCAGCGGGGGTAGCACCTGTTAGCTTCCATGTTATGAGCAACTAGTGTATACCTTAACAATAGTCAAACCAGGAAAAAAGTATGAAAGCAATAAATACCAAAAAGAAACATTTTTGTAGTGAAATTACCAACAATACATTTTTATAAAAATATTACTAGCAATATAGTTTTATAGTAAAATGACCAACAATACATTTTAAAATAAAATGATTAAGAATAAACTTTATAAAATGACCAGCAATACATTTTTTAGTAAAATTACCAACAATAAATATTTATAGTAAAATGGACAAGAATACATTTTACAGTAAAATAACGAACAAAACGTTTTTTTAAATAAAATGCCCAACCTTACATTTTTATAATAAAATCACGAAGAATACATTTTGTAGTAAAATGCCCCAAACTATATTTTATATTAAAATGACCAATAAGACATTTTATAATAAAAATGACCAAAATACATTTTATAGTACAATGACCAACAATATATTTTATAATATAATGTCCAAGAATACATTTTATATCAAAATGACCAACAATACATTTGATTATAAAATGACTAGCAATACATTTTATAATAAAATGTCCACGAATACATTTTTATTGCAAAATGACAATATATTTTATAATACAATTTAGGCATGGAATGTATTGTCAACTTCATGATTTGCTATATTCAATTTCAATTCTTGGAAAAAGAAACAAGTTTTCACTCCTCCCTTTATTTTCTAAGATTATTTGGTTAAAAAAATGTAGCTGAATAATTATAATTTAATCTTGATATAATGTTCTCTCGAATTAATTATAAAGTTTGAATTTTCATAGTCAATTTTCGGCATTAAATAACACTTACAGGTGTACATATGCCGCTAAAAAGAAACAAGCAACAAACGACATACTACAATCCCATGAATTTTGGCACGTCAGTGTATCCTCAAAATAAAAGAATATATATTAGCTTCCAGTCTCTTGTTATCTGAAAGTATTATTAAAAATGTTAATGCTTAAAGAATTATATAATTATTCCAACTACTATAAACAATTCATTTAGTAGGTGCTCGTAATTGAATAGACATCCTATATTTTCTATAGGAATCCGTTGTTCTTTGTTTAAAAAATACATCATCTGTAACATCGCCCAGCGTCGTGTACGCTGGCGATGTCCTGATTGTCACCCGCCCAGACTCATCTATAAGTTCGATCCGCCATCTGCAAACTAGAGGCGAGCTCTCGACAGTGAACCGTACCGACGGAATTACATCGTTCACCAAAAACTCCAGTAGAGTAATCTGGAATTGGTGGATGTTCCGACGTTCTGCCAAGGCCATGAGAGCTGCAGGGACAAGGTGGCTATCTTGTTTTCAACGCTTTCATGGCATGAGATTTAGCAGCAGTATAATATAAAGAAATCATGTCGGCGTAAAAGAAATGCTGGTTACACGGGTTTACGGCGACATCACTTTCCGTACGATCATCGAAGAAATGTCGAGACTGGTCAAAACCAAGATGGGTGACCGTTTGGGAACACCAACTACTGTCAGCTTTAATGTGCGGATTGTGAAGTAGATAAGAGTTCGGATATTTTTAATCAAGAATTAAAGGAGGTAAGTAACGTTGAGGCTCGCCAGTACCAAGATGGGTGACGGCTTGGGAAGGTCAAGTATTGTAAACTTAAATGTAGGGCTTGTGTATTAGATAATTGTTAGGATATGTTTAATTAAAGAGTAAAGAAGGTAAGAAAAGTCGAGGCTCGACAGTACTAAGAGGGTGACCGCTTGGGAATATTAAATGCTGTAAGCTTAAAAGTGTGGGTTCTGCATTAGATAACTGTTCGGATATATTTAATCAAGGAGTAAATGAGGTATGAAACGTCGAACCAGATGAGTACCAAGATGGGTGACCGTTTGGCAATAACAAGTGCTGGATGGTTAAATGTATGGGCTGTGTATTAGATAAATGATCGGATATTTTTAATCAAAGAGTAAAGGAGGCAAGAAACGTCGAACCTGGTCAGTACCAACATGGGTGACCGCTCGGGTATACCAGGTGTTGAAAGCGTAAACGTGCGAGTTTGTATTACATACTGTTCGGATATTTTTAATCAAAGAGTGAAGGAGGTAAGAAACGTCGGGCTTGGTCAGTAGCAAGATGGGTGACCACTCGGGTATACCAGGTGCTGAAAGGGTAAACTTACGGGTTTGTATTACTGTTCGGATATTTTTAGTCATAGAGTAAAGGAGGTAAGAAACGTCGAACCTGCTCAGTACCAAGATGGGTGACCGTAAGGGATTACCAGGATCTGAAAGCGTAAACGTGCTGGTTTGTATTACATACTGTTCGGATATTTTTAATAAAAGAGTAAAGAAGTTAAGAAACGTCGAACCTGGTGATTACCAAGATGGGTGACCATTTGGGATTACCAGCTGCTGAAAGCATAAACATCCAGCTTTGTATTACATACTGTTCGGATACTTTTAATCATAGAGTAAAGTAGGTAAGAAATGTCGTACGTAGTCAGTACCAAGATGGGTGACCGTAAGGGATTACCAGGTGCTGATAGCGTAAACGTGCTGGTTTGTATTACATGCTGTTTGGATATTTTTAATAAAAGAGGAAAGGAGGTAAGAAAAGTCGAACCTGGTCAGTACCAAGATGGGTGACCGATCAGGTATACCAGGTGCTGAAAGGGTAAACGTGCTGGTTTGTATAACATACAGTTCGGATATTTTTAATAAAAGCGTAAAGGAGGTAAGAAATGTCGAACCTGGTCATTATCAAGTTGGGTGACCGTTTGGGATTACTAGCTGCTGAAAGTATAAATATCCAGCTTTGTATTACATACTGTTCGGGTATTTTTAATCAAAGAGTAAAGAAGCTAAGAAACGTTGAACCTGGTCAGTACCAAGATGGGTGACCGCACGGGTATACCAGGTGCTAAAAGCGTAAACGTGCGAGTTTGTATAACATACTGTTCGGATATTTTTGATAAAACAGTAAAGGAGCTAAAAAACGTCGAACCTGGTCAGTACCAAGATGGGTGACTGCTTGGGTACACGAGATGCTGAAAGTGTAAACGTCCAGCTTTGTATTACATACTGTTCGGATGTTTTTAATCAAAGAGTAAAGGAGGTAAGAAAAGCCGAATCTGGTCAGTACCAAGATGGCTGACAGTTTTGCAATACCCAGAACTGTAAGATTAAATGTGTGGGTTTGTATTAGATAACTGTTCGGATGTTTGATCAAAGAGTAAAGACGTAAGAATCGTCGAACCCGGTCAGTACTAACATGGGTGACCAATCTGGTATACAAGAGGCTGAAAGCGAAAACGTGCGGCTTTGTAGTACATACTGTCGGATATTTCTAATCAAAGAGTAAAGAAGGTAAGAAACGTCAAAACTGGTCAGTACCAAGATGGGTGACCGCTCGGGTATACCAGGTGCTGAAAGCGTAAACGTGCCGGTTTGTATAACATACTGTTCGGATATTTTTAATCAAAGAGTAAAGGAGCTAAGAAACGTCGAACCTGGTCATTACCAAGATGGATAACAGTTTGGGATTACCAGCTGCTGAAAGCGTAAACGTCCAGCTTTGTATTACATACTGTTCGGATATTTTTAATCATAGAGTAAAGGAGGTGAGAAACGTCGAACCTGGTCAGTACCAAGATGGGTGACCGTTTGGAAATACACAGAGCAGTTAGCTTAAATGTGCGGGTTTCTATTAGATAACTGTTCGGATGTTTGATCAAAGAGTAAAGACGTAAGAAACGTCGAACCTGGTCAGTACCAAGATGGGTGACCGTTTGGGATTACCAGTTGCTGAAATCGTAAACGTGCGGGTTTGAATTACATACTGTTCGGATATTTTTAATCAAAGAGTAGAGGAGGTAAGGAACGTCGGGCCTGGTCATTACCAAGATGGGTGACCGTTTGGGATTACCAGCTGCTGAAAGGGTAAACGTCCAACTTTGTATTACATACTGTTCTGATATTTTTAATCATAGAGTAAAGGAGATAAGAAACCTCAGCCCTGGTCAGTACCAAGATGGGTGACCGTTTGGCAATACCCAGAGCTGTAAGCTTAAAAGTTAGGGTTTGTATTAGATAACTGTTCGGATGTTTGATCAAAGAGTAAAAACGTAAGAATTGTCGAACCCGGTCAGTACCAAGGTGGGTGACCAATCGAGTCTACAAGAGGCTGAAAGCTTAAACGTGCGGATTTGTAGTACATACTGTTCGGATATTTCTAATCAAAGAGTAAAGGATGATAAGAAACGGCGAGACTGGTCAGTACCAAGATGGGTGACCGTTTAGGATTACCACGTGCTGAAAGCGTAAATGTGCGGGTTTGTATTACATACTGTTCGCATATTTTTAATCAAAGTGTAAAGGAGGTAAGAAACGTCGAGCCTGGACAGTACCAAGATGAGTGACCGCTCGTGTATACCAGGTGCTGCAAGCGTATACGTGCTGACTTGTATGACATACAGTTTCGATATTTTTAATCAAAGAGTAAAGGAGGTAAGAAACGTCGAGGCTGGACAGTACCGACATGGGTGATCGCTCGCGTATACCAGGTGCTGAAAGCGCAAACGTGCGGGTTCGTATGACATACTGTTCGGATATTTTTAATCAAACAGTAAAGGAGTTATGAAACGTCGAGCTTGGTCAGTACCAAGATGGGTGACCGTTTGGGATTACTAGGAGCTGAAAGCGGAAACGTGCGGATTTCTATTACATACTGTTCGCATATTTTTCATCAAAGAATAAAGGTGGTAAGAAACGTCAAACCTGGTCAGTACCAAGATGGGTGACCGCTCCGGTACACCAGGTGCTGAAAGCGTAAAAATGCGGGTTTGAATGACATACTGTTCGGATATTTTTAATCAAAGAGTAAAGGAGGTAAGAAACATCGAGGCTGGACAGTACCGACATGGGTGATCGCTCGCGTATACCAAGTGCTGAAAGCGTAAACGTGCGGGTTTCTATTACATACTGTTCACATATTTTTAATCAAAGAGTAAAGGAGTTAAGAAACGTCAAACCTGGTCAGTACCAAGATGGGTGACCGCTCGGGTATACCAAGTGCTGCAAGCGTAAACGTGCGAGTTTGTATGACATTCGGTTTCGATATTTTTAATCAACGAGTAGAGGAGGTAAGAAACGTCGAGCCTGGTCAGTACCAAGATGGGTAACCGCTTGGGTACACCAGGTGCTGAAAGCGTAAACGTGCGGGTTTGTATTACATACTGTTCGGATATTTTTAATCAAAGACTAAAGGAAGTAAGAAACGTCAATCCTGGTCAACACCAAGATGGGTGACCGCTCGGGTATACCAGGTGCTGCAAGCGTAAACTTGCGGGTTTGTATGACATACAGTTTGGATTTTTTGATCAAAGAGTAAAGGGGGTAAGAAACGTCAAACCTTGTCAGTACCAAGATGGGTGACCGCTCGGTTATACCTTGTGCTGAAAGCGTAATCTTACGGATTTGTATTACATACTGTTCGGATATTATTAATTAAAGAGTAAAGGAGGTAAGAAACGTTGAGCCTGGTGAGTACGAAGACTGGTGACCGCTCGAGTATACCAGCTGCTGAAAGGGTAAACGTTTGGGTTTGTATTACATACTGTTCGGATATTTTTAATCAAAGAGTAAAGGAGGTAAGAAAGGTCGAGCCAGGATAAGTACCAAGATGGGTGAACGTTTGTGATTACCAGATGCTGAAATCGTAAACGTGCGGGTTTGTATTACATACTCTGTCCGGATATTTTTAATCAAAGAGTAAAGGAGGTAAGAAAGGTCAAACCTGGTCAGTACCAAGATGGGTGACCGCTCGTGTATACCAGGTGCTGCAACCGTAAACGTGCAAGTTTGTATGACATACTGTTCGGATATTTTTAATCAAAGAGTAAAGGAGGTAAGAAACATCGAACCTGGTCAGTACCAAGATGGGTAAACGTTTGGGATTACCAGGTGCTGAAAGCGTAAACGTGCGGATTTGTATCACATACAGTTCGGATATTTTTAATCAAAGAGTAAAGGAGGTAAGAAACGTCAAACCTGGTCAGTACCAAGATGGGTGAACGTTTGGGATTACCAGGTGCTGAAATCGTAAACGTGCGGGTTTCTGTTACATATTGTTCACATATTTTTAATCAAAGAGTAAAGGGGGCAAGAAACGTCAAACCTTGTCAGTACCAAGATGGGTGACCGCTCGGGTATACCAGGTGCTGCAAGCGTAAACGTGCGGGTTTGTATGACATACAGTTTAGATATTTTAATCAAAGAGTAAATGAGGTAAGAAACGTCGAGCCTGGACAGTACCAAGATGGGTGACCGCTCAAGTATACCAGTTGCTGAAAGCGTAAACGTGCGGGTTTGTATTACATACTGTTCGGATATTTTTAATCAAAGAGTAAAGGAGGTAAGAAAGGTCGAACGTGGTCAGTGCCAAGATTGGTGACCGTTTGGGATTGCCAGGTGCTGAAAGCGTAAACGTGTGTCTTTGTATTATATACTGTTCGGATATTTTTAATTAAAGAATAAAGGGGGTAAGAAACGTCGAACAAGGTCAGTACGAAGATGTGTGCCCGTTTGGGTTTACCATGTGCAGAAACTGTAATCTTACGGTTTTGTATTACATATTGTTCGGATATTTTTAATCGAAGGTTAAAGGAGGTAAGAAACATAGAACCTAGTCAGTACCAAGATGGGTTACTGTTTTGGATTACCAGGTGCTGAAGCGTAAACGAGCGGGTTTGTATTACATACTGTTCGGATATATTTCATCAAAGAGTAAAAAAGGTAAGGAACGTCGAACCTGGTCAGTACCAAGATGGTTGACCGTTTGGGAATACCAATTGCTGTAAGCTAAAATGTGCGTGTTTGCAGTAGATAACTGTTTGGATATTTTTTTCATCAAAGAGAAAAATGGGTAAGAAACGTCAAGCCTGGTCAGTACCAAGATGGATGACCGCTTGGGAATAACATGTTCTGTAAGGTTAAATGTGCGGGCTGTTTATTAGATAACGGTTCGATTATTTTTCTAATTTCCGTTTTGTTCATCATATTCACTTACGCACAAATACCCCTGGAAAAGGTACCCATCCGCCTCTCCTCCGCCCGCTATGCGGTTATTACTAAGTCTTTTATTACTACACCTATTATTGTCATTAAAAATATTTCTTACTGTCAAAAAATATTTTCCGGCTTCAAAATCCCTGCGAAGGATTGATAACCTCTTAGAAAATGAATTAATAATAAGAATAAATTACACGTATACGTACACGTATTTAACTGAACGAGTTAAAAAAAAAGGTGGGGCGGGGACTTTTTTCACTATCTAAAAAATTGATGCGTATACTCAAATACGAAATATCTCGTTTATAATAATCAAAAAAAAATAACGAGTTAAAAAAAATCCAGACACACGATACACAACATTCATGTTTAAAAAACAAAGATTTCACCTTGAATAAGTGTGCCCATTACTTTGTGTAACAGACTCCCGAGAGGATGCTTTCCCAATAACTACGATTTTAGCGTGTTCAAGTTTACAATCAACTGCTATCAATTCTACGTATACCCATAATATGCACTACTTATACCCTTCTTCGTCTTCTTTTATGTACCGTACCCCTTCAGAGCATGTGCGACTATGGCTCTCCACAATTTCCTGTCCTCTTAGTAAATATTTTTTTTTGCTATATCACTAGATCCCTGTTCTGCCAACCATTTAAACAAACTATAGTTAGGTTATGTGCTGCTATCGTTTGTCCCTCTTGCCTTCAATTCGTCATATGAGTGTCAAGCCCTCTTTCTTCATTATGTGTTTACGCCCATACAACAACCGTATTAAGCAATCCTATAACTTGAGTGGTTCTTAGGCCTTGTACTGAATGAACAATAGTATTAAAAGTAAGAAATAATGTTGCATTTAAAAAATATATTGTTTAAAAACTATAAATACGTTTATATGATTTAATAGCGAGCGCTCCTCCACTAATGTGATGGTTAAAAAGATGATTTCGCAGGTCAGTTCTCACGCTGGCTCAGCCAATCAAAATCGACTTCTATATTTTGTCTTCCATCTGAGCTCAAAGATCAACTTCAGGAAGTCCGAGCAGTGTTATCATTCTCCCTAAAAATAATAGTCTGTTAAACTATTATTTAACATAATGCCCTGCATTCCTTTGGATCTTGTCGTTACGACTGACAGTGGGCATGTGGTCTGGACAGCGCATGGCCCCTATATTCTATTACCCAGGCCCAGAGCTTGAATAGCAAATTTGATTCGCTATTCCACTTTTTATAGTAGACATACGTTTATCTAGCTAGTTAATGGTAGCGTGAACTTTCCAGGCTGCGGGTCCAGGTGATGGTATATAGAGGCCATGCGCTGCCAAGATCACATGACCCCCTCTCAATCGTACCGACAAGATCCAAAGGAATGGAGTTAAGTTAAAAATTCCCAATGTTGAAGGTCTTTTATCTCTGGACTCAAAACAACTAGCGATCACCGGTCGAGAGAGAAGAATGCAACTTTATTATCAAATTGGCGCCGTCGCACAAGAGCTTCCTAGGACGAAGGGCTATACAACAATTATATTTTGTGCCGCCTTGACTGCAGGAGTTGCCAGAAGTTTGTCAGTTATAACAGCCATATGGCCTTGGCGCGTCAGTACGGATCTTCGGTCTGAATTTACTTCCATAGCCTCTTCCGTTTTTGAACATTTCCGCCAGGCAAGGGGTATAAAATCAGGGTTTTCTTCTTCTAAATGGACTACTTTTCACGCGGACGCGCTCCATATCCCTGAAGTAGCTGGTTATGAGGCTTGGAGCGGGACTAAATTGTAAGAAGCTATTCCAAATGCAGGCCATGGGAGCATTTTATAGACAGTAGGAACCTTTGATAACCTTTAGAATATCAGCCATCTGTCAAACTAAGTTAATATTTTATAAATTACTGAAGCCTTCTCGAAAAAAAATATGCTGAGTTTGATTTTCACAGAATATTAAGCATCTATGGTCATAAGATACAGTAAAGTAATATCATTAAATATTTTAGATATAAAATTTCAGTATTCATGCTTTTTTTTAAGAAAAAAGATTTCTTTGTAAATACCGCCATTTTTTCCTCATTTGAAACTGGTCGTCTGCAAGAATCAATAACCAAAGCTTAATAACACGAGTAAAATTACGAATCAAAATCGAGTTTTCTAAATTTATTAACAACCTTCTTTTTTTTCGATCAGTGAATGGATTAAAACTATAGCAATAATCATAAATATATGATTCAATCGATATTTCTCCTACGAAATCAAATTTTTCTCAATCCGGAAGACAGAAAGTATAAATAAATGTAATTAAAAAAAAAAATGCCGAAAAAAAAAAGAGTAGAAAGCAAACGTCATATCGTTAATAATCTGGGTTGAAAAGTCGGATGTAGTAAATGAAAGAGGAACGGTGTATGCTAACCACTTAGTGACTTCTAAGGGCAATCGTTTCGCCTAAGTGCAGTCAGTGAAATCGATGTTTGCAATTTGTTGGAAACATGCATCCTTTCTTGAATTCGGCAAAGAGAATGAGAAATAAGGAAGCGGGGTTTAATAGAAATGGCCCTTATGATTGGAAGTCATCAAATGCGAGGAAACAAAAGATTAGCCTGTGAGACTAGCCGAGTAAAATAGCCAAGAAAGAAAGAAAAAAAGGCGTTCCAGCTCACTGCTCTCAATTTATTAATGTGTTAAGATGGCGGCGGCTAACAGTGTTCCGATCTTAATTGACCAATGAAAGGTCTGTAGCTACGGAAGAAAGGAAAAGATAACTAGGGAAAAAACAAAGTTTCATTTCGATCATCAAGCAATGTTTCTTCCTTTTATTTTTTATTTTTTCCTGTTTGTTCGTTTCGCTTCAGTCTTATTTATTTATTTATTTATTTTTTTTTTGCTCGCCCGCTTTTGCTTTTCTGCCTTCTCCACGAAACCATTACGATGTCGGCTAGTGAGTTGCATCAAAGTGAATCTCTTTTAAGGTCGCACTATTTCACTTTTTGCGCAAAAATGAACTTCCTGTGTGACGCAGGGTTTTTTTTTTCAGTGTATTTCTTTATATTTCTTTTCTCTTCCCTTTTTTTATACGCTATGGCTTTAGTTAATCACTTTTATCGACATGAAGAGAATGTCTTCTTCTTCTACTTCTACTTCTTCTACTTATTATTATTACTATTATTATTGTTGATACTATTATTATTATTATTATTATTATTATTATTCGTTGGCCGTTCATGTCTGCTAAATGCAAACAACTGAAATCAACCACTGAAAAGCTTTGAACCGATCGCGCCAAAAAGGAAATCAGAAATTGGTCCCTAAATTCTTAATAAAGTAAATTTAAGTTTTCAGACGTAATGAAACAAAACAAATTAGCAGTTATTTTTCTCTTTCTATCTTTTATGGTGAAGATATGTTTTTAGTCGGAGGTTGGAAATAATTCTATAAAGAAAAAGAAAAGCAAAAAACCACTATTTTATAAAATTCAAGAAAAATAAAACAATCACGACGCGAGTTTATATGAAGCAGGTTGCGGACATTTTGACGTGGGGTAATAGCAGGTTTGTCTCTCTAAATCAATCGATTCTCACTGTGTGCTCCATACTTTCGGCCTTGTGCCACATCTAAGCAAAACAAGGAAAAGAGTACTGGACTGTTACATGATATCTGTCCTCCTGTATGGCAGCGAATAGTGGACAAGCTCCTCAAAGATGAAGAAGAGTCTTGAAGTTAACAAAAATATGGTTCTACAGAAAGATGCTGAGGATACCATGGACCGAAGAGCAAGAACGAGGATTTGGAGAAAATGGAAACAAAAGGAAACTTATACGCAACATCAGGAAGAGGCAGCTGGAATTTCTTGGGCACGTAACGAGGAAGTAGGGCTTGGAAAACATGATCCTCAAAGGACAAATCGTAAAAAAAAAAAATATTTAACTAAATTTTGTTACCATTTTTAATCGTTAGTTTTTGAGTTGGAATTTACGAAAATGGACTGACTGAAGTTAGTATACAGTTTAAATTAATATCAAATTATTAGGTTGGTGCAAAAAATAATGTCGTTTTCTCACATATGTTACTATGTGAGAAAACGACATTATTTTTGCACCAACCTAATAAGTCCTCTGAAACCTAATAAAAACTTCCTTTTTTTTTTTTCTTTTTGACCATATGTTGAAAACAGAAATTAACAAAGTTATTGTGGGAAATAAGAACAGAGGAAAGCCGAGCGAAAAATACTTGATGACCTGGAGTAAATGGATGATAGAGCAGGGTTTTGGGAGACATAACAAAAAGACAAAAGTTATTAAGTGCTACAAGGAAGAGGATGATGTAGAGATCCATTATCGCTTACGTCCTGAAGGGACACGGCACATAAAAGAAGATATGAACAGCGTTGCGACATGACGAACGGGTAAATAGTGAGAAAAATGGAATCCATGAACCGAGTTCAAATTGTGCATGAGGCGATTTGTACCTTATTTCACAAGGAAAATATGAACCCATCTCTTCTTGCCCCATTACAAGCTATGGATTAAATATTAGTTTGGTGCAAAAATAATGACGTAATAATGTCGTTTTTTGACGTATTTTTTAACGTCAAAAAACGACATTATTACGTCATTATTTTTGCACCAACCTAATAATAGAATATTATAAAATGTTAATATTTAAAAATATATATACAGCCTGTCTGAAGTTATTATGAAATTCAAATAAACTTCAGTCAGTTATGCGCCATGTGTGATACACGCTTAGTCGATCATGTTTCTTTCAATACATGACTGACAAGGCAGTTTTTTTTTCTGGCAGTAGGTTGCCATTTCTTTCCGCGGTAGACCAGTTGCCATCCAAGTCTATAAAACCTGGTCTGTCCTGCTATTTACCCATATCTGGGGGAGGAGAAGAAGTGGATTCATAACTTCAATAACTCAAAATGTTCTGAGCCAATATTTGTCAAATTTAAAATCATCCATTTCCACATTTTGACTAAATTTTCTCACCATTTTTAATGGTTATTTTTGGGTTGGAATTTACGGAAATGGACTCACTGAAGTTAGTATGCAGATTAAACTAATATTAAATTGAGTACTCTGAAATCTAATAAAAACTATTTTTTTTATTTTTGTTTATATGTTGAAAACAGAAAATAATAAAGTTATTAAGTGAAGGAATGTCCATATTGAAGATATCAAAGGAGCTTTGCAGCGATCATCGAACGATAAAGAAGGCTGTTGAAAATATAAGTTAAGAATTCGAAGCAAAGGAAAAGGCTTTAAGAACTTACTTCCTTGAGATGAACATAAACTAAAGAGAATTATAGCGAAATAACCACTTATGATCAGCGCTCAGATTTTTGAAAAAGTTGGAATTGAGGCAGTCAAGAAGTGTAGAATAGTTTGTTAATTGGGATGTGTAAAAAAATCTCCTAAGCAACCACCTCTCAATAAAGCAAATATTTGAAAGAGTCAAAATTCGGCCGAAAAATACATGAATATAGACTTTTCTAAAGTAATTTTCATGGACGAATCTCGAGTGACATTTGATGAACCTGATGGATGGGACAAAGGATAGACATTATCCAATTCAAAAGTGTCTGTGGCTAAAAGAATGCAACAAGGAGGCGGTAGTGTTATGACATGGGCTGGAATTGTGGACCAAATCACTATTGGACGACAAAGTAGATAAACTGAACAGTGCTATTTCGATTTTATGAACAAGATTTCCTTTGCATGATACAAGTCCCAGTCTCGCAATTTCAAAGTGAAGTGTGTATTTATGCACGACAATGCCCTTATGCATCTAAGCATATCCGTGAATCTTTTGAGCATAAAAAATTTACAGGTTAGATAATGGAATAGCCACCATAAAATCCTGATCTGAATCCTATCGAAAATCTATGGTCAATTGTGAAGATGAAATTATATGAAGGTGGCAAACAATATAACAGCAAGACCTATGAGAAGCAGTTAAAACTACCATGTCGGAAATTAAAAAAATTAACAGAATCAATGAATATGAATGTTGGCTGTTATTGAAAAGAATGGTCAGTATATTAAAATGTAAAGGACCCAAAGACTTATATGTGTTTGTTATTCGTTCTATTATAGATGTTGATCAATTTTTGATGATTTTATTACCTTTTTAGTGAAGTAAAATGTAATTATTTGGTTTTACCTAATAACTTCAGTCGTCAGTTTTTTTGAATGCATCAAATAACTCCAATAACTTAATTAAAACATATTAATACTACCTAAAGTTTTAACTCGGGCTTTGTTTTGACATCTAAACTGATTGTTTAAAATTTGACAATTTTTTTTCAGACCAAATTTGAATTATTGAAGTTTATATAATTTGCTTAATAACTTCAGACAGGGTGTATATGCGCTCTAACATCAAGTAATTTCTTTGCAATAGTAGAAACGTCACCTCTGGGTAATTCCTCAACTTTACAACAGGTTGTCATCATGATAACTTCGGCAACAATATTGTAGAGGAATATGTAATAGTTGTTTACATTGGTTTTAGAAAAAGCGGATACAAAAAGGATACTTATACTTAACATTAGGGAGAAAGTGTTGACATTTCTATGGCACTTAATGAGGAACGAGGGCTTGGGAAATGTGGTACTCACGGGATAGATTGAATACAAGAGAGGCAGAGGAAAACAACGCATAGAATAGTGAGTTTGAGTAGACATTTATCTCGTCTTCCCACTGTGATGTGATGTGATACAAGGGTTGGTTTTATTGTGGGGAACCCGAGCGCGTACACCCGTGCAAAGGACAAAAATTCGGTTGCGCTGGACTCGTTGGAGAGCGCCGATTCCTCTCTCTCTAGCGAAACGAAAGGGTGAAGCCTCAGGCAGCTGTTCCCCAGGGCTGGGCACCACGCAGTATTATTTCATAGACAAAGCCACAACTGTGTCGTTCTCTGCCCGAGGACAGAGACGCAACTAAAAGGTCCCAAACACTACCCAGCATTTGCCAGGTAAGTAAGCTTGAGTAAATGGATGGCGGAACAGTGTTTAGGAGAAATAACAAAAAGCCGAAATTTATTAAGGGCTAGAAAGAACAGGAAATTGTTCAAAGCCATGATCGCCTACGTCCTGAAGGGACATAGCGCATAAGGAAGGAGAAAATTGATTTCTGCGTATGCTTGCGTTGAAATTCTTCAAGTTTATATATTGATTATCGATAGACACTGTTACAAATGACTAACATGGGGAAATCATATGAAAATCATTATTGTCCGACAAGGGGCGGATCAATTTATTTCAGCATTTATCGGCAGTCATTTTTGTGCTTTTTTCGGTTCGATTTTCCCTTTACGCGACAATAAAATGCGGTTCGTGTAAGGTACTGACACGAGGAGAAAGAATAGGAAATACCATAAAAGTGGCATGTGCGACAGTTCGCCGACCACGCTGGCAAGGGATATAGCGAACCGACTTTTACGACCGGGAAAATGGAGGCGTTAAGTGCATCCGCAGACATTACCATCTGAGCAGAAAATTTATGAGAGAAATATCTGTAGACACTTTTGTCATTTGCTGAGACTCCTTGTTTAAGAAATTTGCATTCTGGTTCCTTCAGAATTTTTTTTTTTTTTCATCATTTTTTTTCTTTTTTTTTTTTCTTTTTTGTCATTTTTTTCGGGTATTCAGTAGAACCATGTTTACAACGACAAGCACTGGTATTTAAAAAGAATAAAATATGTTCTTGTAATTTTCCTATTTGTTTCGGAGTATATAAAAAATATAAAAAAATAATCTACATACACCTACATATACTTGTACGTACGTATAAATATAAATATATTTCTTCCTCTGGTGTAATAAATACAGTGGTCAGTGTTATGAAACAGAGCTATAAGTATACATTAATGAATAAGTATATATATATATATATATATATATATATATATATATATATATATATGAAGAAATATAGTCTTAAGATGTGCTATATTTATGGAATAAAGTGCTCAATATCAGAGATAGAGCGTGTGTAAATATAAAAGTGAACATAGAAGTCAACACTTAGAGGCGACAGTCTGTTTCCTGCTAGATGCAATCGTCAGGCCACACCTGATATATATGTATATAACTTTAACGTTAAAAATCAGGGGGTCACATCAATAATATATATATACATATATATATATATATATATATATATATATATATATATATATATATATATACATATGTTTGGATAAAAACAGACCACTTTAAGGTTCCATCTAATAAGTTATTTCAACACAACCCCTTTAACAGGGCTCTGGATCATCAGAGTTTACTTCCAATGTTTGAAATGAAAAATGAAAAGAAATTCACACGTTTTTGATGGACCTCATCAACATTAACAGCGTCTAAAAATTTGAATGAAACCTGTCCTCGTGGCATGTAATTTATTAGGGTTGCTGTAGCTTCTTCCCTTAATGTGGGTCTTCACCCCTTACCCATCGATATCTAGAGACAAGACGTGTTAGGCTTAAACAACATCTAGCCGACACACAATGGCGTTAAGAATAAGGAATTGAAATGGTACACCTAACCCACTTATATCTTATCTTCTCTCCCACCTTACTTCCCCACTTCGTTAATTTTACATATGCTTGATGAGGTCCATCAAAAACGTATGAATTTCTTTTCATTTTTCATTTCAACCTTTGGAAGTAAAGTTTGATGATCCAGGGCCCTGTTAAAGAGGTTGTGGTGAAATAACTTATTACATGGAAACTTAAAGTGGTCTGTTTTTATTCAAACATATTTGCTCTGAATTTTACATTGAGCTCTCTGGATATCATCCTCCTTGGGTCTACTATTACCTAGTTTTGCATAAACTATATATATATATATATATATATATATATATATATATATATCTTTAACGTTACAAATCAGGGGGTCACATCAATAATATATATATATATATATATATATATATATATATATATATATATATATATAATGATTACTAACACAATATTTTCAAGAATGCAGCAGTAATTATTTACACTTGTGTATCCTTTAGTTATCATTTAGAATTTTCTCCTATTTTGGCAAAATTGTTTAACCACTTACTCAATGTGAAATGCGTCCCAGAATACCTGTCTTCTTAATTCTTGTCCTTTTATTGTCTTCTCTCCTTAATAGCATATTTTTTCGTATTCCTTAACACTCAGTAAATGCCCTCAAATACTTTGTTAAGTTTAAAGAAAGTTTACGGTAGACGACGCTGCGTTGACGTGTAGACTAGTTGACATTTGTCATTCATGTATATTTGTGGCTATTCTGTTTTCAACGTTTAACGTGTGTTGTAATGAGTTAACTAAGAGGTGTTCCGTTTAACAATGGTAGAACATTCATATCACGAGCAGAAAACGCTAAAATTTAGAAAACGCTATTATATTCAAATTGTAAATTGAAAATTACGCCAAGTACTTCCATGTGTAGAAATATTGTTTTTATTGTTATGTTGACGGATTCAACCATTTTCTTTTGATTTTATATATAGTTGTGTACGGTGGCTTGGAAGAGTAGTAATTCTGTTAGGATTATGGATAGTACTTGACATAATTTTCAGTTGACAATATGAATAAAATAGCATTTTATAAATTCTTCTAGTTGCTAAGGACATTTTATTTGTGGTTAATAGTTTCTTTGTTTTAAATAAATTCATTTCGGTTTTCCTTTGACAAAGTCCACATTGGACGAAACGAGTCGGCTAATAATAGTTTTCCTATTGTCTTTTACCTTAATACATATTGTCTTTTTCTACAGGTTAACTCTTATTTTAAAATTTTTCACATACACACGAACACACACACACACACACACACACATATATATATATATATATATATATATATATATATATATATATATATATATATATAAATATAGGAGAAAATGATATATAAATTTTTATATACTAGAACAATATTAAGAAAATTAATATTAAATTCTTGTGTGTAACATTTAAGATGAAAAAATCTGAAGAAGAAAGTACGCATTATCTCGAAATGCAAGAAGCACCGTGCTTTGAGAGAATATTGTGCCTCACACTCATACCCGACCTCAAGTAGGACTCTTATATACGATCCATCTCTAAAGATGTGCGTAACATGATCGGGTCCCTGTAACCCCTCAGTAGGTATCTGACTCCTCATGCTAATATCTACCTTTATAAGAGCCAGATCAGGCGAAAAATGGAGTATCGTTGCCATGTTTGGACGGGAGTTGCCCAGTCCTCATTTTTCAGTCTTGACACAGTCCAAAAACGTCTCCAAGTTCTTTGTGGACGACGAATTATTTTCCACCCTCCAACCTCTCTCTCACAGGCGAGATGTGGCGAGTTTCTCACTGCTCTCTTGCTACTACCACGAACAATTCTCGGACGAACCATATTCTTTGTTTCCAGTATGGTTGACATTAGGAGTAGGACCCGCCATGCCACATAGTAGCAAACTACCCACATCCTGACCTCTGTTCCTGACCTACAGCTGACCTCTTTTCCGATCTAACACTAACTTCCCAGTAGGCAAAAACTGGATGGTTATATTCATTGCCTCGAAAACCAAATTGATCACATTCCATCACCGCCGATTAGATCCCGAATTACCGCTAGTCACGATGAACGGATGTCCCTACGAGGAGGCCCCGTGCCTTGATAGAATATTCGGGCCTCAATGTCACATATGACCTCAACTGGAATTCTTATATATCGCTAAAGATGCCGGTACCTAAGAATATACTCCAATCATTTGTAAACGTCTATGCCGACGTATACGGGCGCATCTTGTCGGTCAAAGATTGGCAGCTGACTGCTTTTCGGATCTAACACTGACTTCCAAGTGGGGAAGAAATGGCTGGTTACATTCAATATCTCGAAAACCAAACTAGTTACATTACATCATCGCCAATCAAACCCCGAACTACCGCCAGTCACGATGAACGGATGTCCCCCTCTAGGAGGCACCGTGCCTTGAGAGAATATTCGGGCTCAATTCACACCCGACCTTAAGTGGAACTCTTATATACCATCCATCGCTAAAGATACAGGTAAAATGATCAGCTTCCTGCACCGCTTCAGTAAGAACCTGACACCTCACGATATCCTCTACCGTTATAAGAGCCAGATCAGGCCGAAAATGAAGGACTGTTGCCATATTCGGGCGGGAGCTGCCGAGTCCTCACTTTTCAATCTTGATAGTCCAAAAGCGTCTTCGAGTCGTTGTGGGAGAAGAATTATTTTCAATCCTCCAAACTCTCTCTCACAGGCGGGATGTGGCGAGTGTCTCACTGCTCTGTCGCTACGACCATGGAAAGTGCTCGCACGAACTGCATTCCTTGGTTCCGCCATGTCTAACATTCACGGCTAGGACCCGCCATGTCACTTACAATATAGCCATCCACCTACATTCCCTCCGGATTCCATCGGTAAGAAGTAAGTTCCCCTCGAACAGCTTCTTCCCGCGAACCACTGCTATATGGAACCGACTCCCAAGAGGATGTTTCCCGGATCACTACAATTTCAACCTGTTCAAGTCTAGATTTAACCGTTATCTTCCCATCCTATCCATATAAACTACCCCTTAACGTAACCCTCTACCTCGAGTGGCTCCCGGGCTTTGTACAGGGTGAACGTTACCGCAAAAAAATATTCTCAAGGTATGAAATAACAAGAATAAACAGCCGATGAACTCTCCATATTTCTTCTGGCACATGTTTCCTAGTAAGTATCTCGGTTTTTTTAGCAGATTCCCGTATCCTTGAATTCTTTCTTTTGTTTTTGTTGTTGTCAAGGTGCCGCCATTCCAGTTAAGACAATTCACAGATCCGAACGACAACGCTTAATATGGCATCTGTAATTCTACAGCTTCAAATAAATAGTCTCAAAAATTGCAATCGAGATATGGACATTTATTCAAAGCACACGAAAGATTTACAGAAGCAATGTGCCGGCCGAAACGTAATACCCAAATCAACAATGATGAAGATACTCGTCTGCATAACGTGTAGACTAGTCAAAATACTTTCACACTAAAAAGGCTGGAGATGTTGGTTAGCTGATTGATTTAACGACATATCAATACGTGTTGGGTTAATGCCAAAATTTTTCTTTTCTCTCCTTTTTATTTAGCCAGAACTAAATCAAACCTTAGAGGATAAAAAATCTTAATAAATTAATAAATAAAATTGTTTCATATTTTCGGAAAATCAGTGATAAAGCAGGAAAAAATTCCATGTGATGCGTTTCGTCCCTTCAGACTTCATCAGACTAAACTAATGTTTACGTTAATGAGTTACATCAATACATGCGTGCTAAGCAGAGGCCAAGCTGAAATTTTCAATCCTTAAAGTTATTTTTCATATGTGTTTGGCTATATATATATATCCGAGACGGGGTACTTAGACGTGGTGTAATGGTTAGCAAGCTTCTCGCGCTAAATCAATTACGACTGAAAAGTGAGTTCGATCCTCACTGGCTGCTCCACACTTTCGGCCTTGTGGCACATCTAAGCTACGCCTAGAAAATCATTTAAGGCACCTCGAGGCGGTGTAATGGTTAGCAAGATTGTCTCGCTAGAACGAATACGACTGAGTAGTGAGTTCTTCCCGGTCTCCCCGATACTTTCGGCCTTGTGCCACATCTGAGCTACCCTTGGAAAATCACTATATAGTGTAACCAATTTCATACATATTCTTTTTTTGTTGTTGTTGTTTATATCTTTATCACTTTTGTTAAGTATCCCACATCGTTATTATAGAACGTCTGCTAAGAAAGAGAAAATGTAAGAATAAAAATATTGGATATTTAATCACAAAAGCGAAAAAGAATATCAGCAAAAAGAAACTGACTAAACGATTATATACCCCAAATATATATTCTAGAAATCCTCTAAACGATATATACCCCAAATATATATTCTAGAAATCCACTAAACGATATATACCCCAAATATATATTCTAGAAATCCACTAAACGATATATACTCCAAATATATATACTAGAAATCTGCTAAACGATATATACCCCAAATATATATTCTAGAAATCAGCTAAACGATATATACCCCAAATATATATTCTAGAAATCCTCTAAACGATATATACCCCAAATATATATTCTAGAAATCCTCTAAACGATATATACCCCAAATATATATTCTAGAAATCCACTAAACGATATATACTCCAAATATATAGACTAGAAATCTGCTAAACGATATATACCCCAAATATATATTCTAGAAATCCACTAAACGATATATACCCGAAATATATTTTCTAAAAATCAACTAAACGATATATACCCCAAATATATATTCTAGAAATCCGCTAAACGATATATACCCCAAATATATATTCTAGAAATCCGCTAAACGATATATACCCCAAGTATATATTCTAGAAATCCACTAAACGATATATACCACGAATATATATTCTAGAAATCGGTTGGAGTATATATATACCGACAATATGTAGTCCAAAAATTAGATGGACCATACATATCCAAACACATATTGACCACGGTGCAGATAGCGGCTCGCATTGAGGAATCGGAGAGCCGAGTTCGGATTCCAGTCGGATCCATTACATTCACTTACGTGCTAATACCCTCTTCTCTCCTCACCCTCATTCTACCTTGATGCTAACTCATAGCTTGGCAGAGAAGAGATGAATTCATAGATAAATAGCAGGATAAACTGGGTTCTATAGCCATGGTTGACGACCGGCCTGAGAGAAGGAATATCTGAATTCAAACCACCAGAGTTGGGCTCCGTCGGGATATCTTAATGGGTCAGGGGAGTAGCGATTGCGCCATTAATATATATATATATATATATATATATATATATATATATATATATATATATAAATTACAGACATTATGTGGGCTAATTTTTAACAAAATCCGTTCATACTCACGAATAACCTTCCGTTTAATTTAAAGTACAGACAAAACAGTACTCAATCTAGTTAAACATAGCTATAAAATACATATTAATAAATGCACAGATACCTGTTTGTTGCACTACAAATGTACAGTCAATGACGAAATTATTCGTACACCCATCAATTTTGAATATTTTTATCCATTTCTCAGAAACTAATGCCCATATGACGCAAGGTTTTTTTATATGTTAATAAGTACAGAAAAGGAATATTAAACTGAATTTGATAGACTGTAAGTATGCATTTATCAATATATATATATATATATATATATATATATATATATATATATATATATATATATATATATATATGTGTGTGTGTGTGTGTCTGTGTGTGGTGTATGTGTGTGTCTGTATTAACACGGTAGACTACCTTTTAAGGACACAGCAACAGCCTGATCATGCGAGTTGTTGACAAAATGACAACTTTCTACGGAAAACACAATCCGTAGCAAGTTGTCACTTTGCGAAGAGGAGTTACTTGTCCCCTACTCTATCGGTTTTGAATTCATAGCTCTTATTATCATTCTCCTATACTGATTCCCAACCAAAGCGATAGAACTCAGTGTTCCCTGATGCTAACTCATAGGTTGGTGGAGAAGAGATGAATTCATACCTTTCAAAGGATATCTGTGCGAAAGTGAACGCAGCGGCATCGGGCAGAATTTGAATCCAAAAAGTCAATCAAGCTGTCCACGTCGATAAACTGCTACCCTATCCGGAAACCAGCTATTTACATTCATCTGGTGCTAATAATTTTCAAGTAACGAATGCCGTGTGTGATCTTCATAATTCGGAGTATAGACTCACTTTTGTTAAGGATAGCAGGTCATTCACGTCGATGTTTTGAAGTATAGACCAACTTCAATTGTTAAGGATAGCAGATCATTGACATCGATGTTTGATATATAGGCGCACTTCTTTTAAGGATAGCAGGTCATTCACATCGATGTTTTGAAGTATAGACCCACTTCTTTTGTTAAGGATAGCAGATCATTGACATCGATGTTTTGAAGTATAGACCAACTTCTTTTGTTAAGGATAGCAGATCATTGACATCGATGTTTGATATATAGGCCCACTTCTTTTATTAAGGATAGGAGGTCATTCACTTCGGTGTTTTGTAGTATAGACCCACTTCTTTTGTTAAGGATAGCAGATCATTCACATCAATGTTTTGAAGTATAGACCCATTTCTTTTATTAAGGATAGCAGATCATCCACATCGATGTTTTGAAGTATAGACCCACTTCTTTTGTTAAGGATAGCAGATCATTGACATCGATGATTTGATATATAGTCCCATTTCTTTTATTAAGGATAGCAGGTCATTCACATCGATGTTTTGTAGTATAGACCCACATCTTTTATTAAAGATAGCAGATCATTCACATCAATGTTTTGAAGTATAGACTCACTTCTTTTGTTAAGGATAGCAGATCATTGACATCGATGATTTGATATATAGGCCCACTTTTTTTATTAAGGATAGCAGGTCATTCACTTCGGTGTTTTGTAGTATAGACTCACTTCTTTTATTAAGGATAGCAGATCATTCACATCGATGTTTTGAAGTATAGACCAACTTCTTTTGTTAAGGATAGCAGATCATTGACATCGATGTTTGATATATAGGCCCACTTCTTTTATTAAGGATAGGAGGTCATTCACATCGATGTTTTGTAGTATAGACCCACTTATTTTATTAGGGGTAGCAGGTCATTCACATCGATGTTTCGAAGTATAGACCCACCCATTTTATTAAGGATAGCAGATCACTGACATCGATGTTTTGGATAGTTCCCTCATGCAGTGGGGGATAAATAATCGCTGTCTTGTGACAGCGAAATAGCCACGCCCAATCAGAAAAGAGTGTCCCGGCTGGAACAGGCTAAAACTACAATGACGAAGATAGTAGATCTGAAATGTACGAACTAAGTTTCTCTTCAAATCCCTAATTCGTTTCTCCTCTTTTGTTGTCTTTTTTTTTAAGCCATCAAGTCTCCGTTTGACATGAATAGATTTATTCGTCAGCCGAAATCAATCTTCCAATTACGCACACCTTTTTGCTTTTTTTGCTTTTTTTTTTTTTTGCTCCTCCTCCTCTCCCTTTATTGATTCGCACGTTTTCTTACCAGCCACATTTGTCCCGTGCTGTAAAAAAAAAAAAAAAAAAATACTTAAGCTTCGTCCTCGTCATCTACTCAACGACTCCCAGTCACGCCCTGAGAAAGTCACTGACAATAAAGTGACGTCCGTCGACTCCCTTTCTTACAGATTTCGATTCGTTTCCTTTCTGCTGTCATCACTCGCATCCATCTCTTTCGTTCATATGCGTTCATCATTTGTTCTTTTTTTTTTGCCTTTATTCGTCTCTTCTTTCTTTCTTGCCGTCTCGTACAATCTATACGTTTCAACACCGAATTGACATTTATATATCAACCACTCAGTCACACACTTTCTATTCCAATGTCATATTCCCTATTTTCAGTTAATGTTATCTAACATCAAAACTGCTACTGCGTATTAAGCATTAACGCGTTGCTATCGATTGCCTGAACGGTCTATTTACCTGCAATGTAGTTTGTTGAATATATGTACCATCCCCATTACGACGGCTTTATCCATTTAGATATCTCGCCGCTAATGGCGTTTAATGACCCCATGGTTTTCCGTCGAGTCGAGAATAGAGCAGGCGTACACATGTATTGTTTATCACCTTGTTCTGCCGGAGATAATTGAACTGATACGCCGAGTTAGGCTCTTAGCGAATTTGATACTAAAGTAAAGACAAAAGGGACTACATATGATTCTGACTCGGAAGCGTTCCCACGTTGTCCAAGATAGGCTACATTAACTTGACCTGGTCATTAAAGCCTTACTTTATGCAAAGTCAATATTCCTTCTGCTTGAAAATGCTAGTAATTAAGAGCCATAAAAAAATAACAAAAAGCTTTTATTAATTAATGAATTAATTCAATGAAGCATTTTATCTTCATTTTATTTATATATGTTTTGTGGGGGGGGGTCTTTACTTTTCTTTTTCTTTTGGGGGGGTCGTTTTTGTAGGCTTTTTTCTTTTTGATTTTTCTTTCTTTTCATTTTTCTTTTTTTTTAGTTTGCTATTATTTTGCTTTATGTTTTTGTTTTGTTTTTTATTATTTTATTTTTTTTTTTTGTTCTATTTGCGTGTTTTGATACTTTTTCTATTTTTTTTATTTTTTTTTTCAGTTAAAAAGTTTCTTTGGTTGTCTTTCATTATCGAAAGGCTTTTATTAGGTTGGTGCAAAAATAATGTCGCTTTCTCACATAGTAACATATGTGAGAAAACGACATTATTTTTGCACCAACCTAATACATTTCATCCCGTTGAGAGAAATAGCAAAATTCTCCATCATTTAAAGTTTTTGTCACCCTTAAAAAAAAAAAAAAAGAAAAAAAGAAAGGAAGAAGAAGAAGAAGTCAAGATAAAAACTGTTTTGTTGTAATTCGGACAAATAATAGACTCAGAGCTACGTGTGAAGAAATTCAATGTTCAAAGAACATGTGTTTCTCTGTAAAAGAAAAGAAAAGGTTATGGTCGTCAGGTTGGTCAGACGCGCGGAATATCGTGCAAGATCAGGTTGACACTTTTGTCTGGATTTCATATGTGAACATCTTGCTCCGTTCCTTTACAATCAGGACCAACAAAAGCTAATCTAGATCACGGATAGATTTTATGGCCGTTAAATAAATGCAAATGATCGCCGTTGGAAAAAAAGAACAAGCAAGAACGACAAAAGCAAATCCCGTTCTCTTAAAAAAAAAATGCGCTTAAAAGAAAAACAGTTTAAAGATAAAAAGACTATATATTTTATAGCTTGGCACCAAGCCAAAAATACAGAGCTTTCAATAAAAATCGAACTCGTTTACTCAGTAATCGTGGCCAACAAAACAATTCCGTTAACGACTAACACAACGCTGGAAAGTCAGCTGGCTACTAGCCTTAGCTGAGTGACAAGAACGTGCCACTCAGTGAGGACAAAGTTCATTAATAATAGTCAAAAAATAAGCGTGTTATTAGGTTGGTGCGAAAATAATGACGTAATAATGTCGTTTTTTGACGTTAAAAAATACGTCAAAAAACGACATTATTACGTCACTATTTTTGCACCAACCTAATAACTATAGCCTCTCGTGTAAACGCCAGCACTCTTTTAAGGTATTTTATTTACAGACTCGTGTTATTATGACTGTACAATCCGGTCTTCTTCAGAAAAAAAACTTCAAGAAATTTCGAACATTATCTAATCTACGGGAGTAAGGATATCTTGTCTTGTTATCATTTCGAACCACTCCTCTTGAGTCTAAGTCTGTACTACCAGAACCAGGGATTGAACTCACAATTAGTGATGGCCAACAAAACAATTCTGTTAACCATTAACACTCTCGAGTAGTTTGTAACATTATTTATCATCTCTCAGTTTCGTCTCTGTCTTTGGCCAGCGTGCAGCTCCGTCAAAGGACAGAGTCGCAACTGAGGAAAATTATACTGAAAGGTGCCCCCAGCCCTGGGGAACAGCTGCTCGAGGCCGCACCCTCTCATTGCACCAGAGAGAGGGATCGGCGAGATTGAGGCCAGCGCAACCGACGTTTGCGGGAGGCTCAGGAATTTTTTGTTTCTAACCCGGGCGTACGTGCTCGGGCTCCCTACATGAAACCGACTTTGTTTCACAACCTGACCTCGTGGTGGGAGGGGTTGAGTAAATACAAATTAACACTACGCTGGGACGTCAACCAACTAATAGCCTTAGTTTACATCAGCGATTCTCAAACCTCATATGTGCGGTGGAAGAGGATAGCAGGTGAGGCGGAATAAATGAAAGACAATCAAAGATTTAGAAACAGTTTAGAAAATGGTCTATAGGATAAAAGATACGGAAAAGGGCGATAAAAACAACTATTACCTAACAGGTCAATAAGCTTACAACAAGCTAACAATACTATAAAATTTAGCCTACCTAAATGATTACAGAATGACATCAATTGAACCGGGCTATAAGCTAACAACTATCTAACAGAATGATACAATAACTGCTACCTAACTTAGTGGTTCCCAAACGGTGCAGCACACCTCATAAGTGCGACGGAAGAGAGTAGTAGATGAGGCGGAATATGCCAAAAATAAATATGATTTCAAAATTTAAAATATTATTATGGATTACTTGTAATTGCATGCATGAATCCCAGTATAAATAGATATAAATAATTATTGACTGATTTTATCATTGTGATATTTTTGCATGATATCAAATATTAAGAATATAGTAACTAGGGTCTGCAAATTGGAGAAGAGAGTTATCAATGATAATGTCCTGATTTCAAATCTGCTGTTATCTCTCCTTAAACCTCTCTTTGTTTGTTTTTTTTGTTTAGTTTTGTTTTTTTTGTTTTTTTATTCTTTTTTTCCCGTTAAGCCTTACTTTGTTCTTTCTTTGTTTTTTTTTCTTTTTTAAACGTACTTTTTATCGCATAAAATTTGGTGGGGCGCTAGTAAATTTTCATTCCGAAAATGAAGAGCAGGGAACAAAAGTTTGAGAACCACTGCCTTAGCTGCAAGGACGCGCC
This sequence comes from Acanthosepion lycidas, assembly GCA_963932145.1. Classification (NCBI taxonomy): domain Eukaryota; kingdom Metazoa; phylum Mollusca; class Cephalopoda; order Sepiida; family Sepiidae; genus Acanthosepion; species Acanthosepion lycidas. The sequence continues at coordinate 58,479,026 of OZ010599.1, read as the reverse complement.
AATCCGTCAGGATCACTATTCATAGGCAAACAAGTTCACTAACTATAGCCTAACGTGGAGACGCCCACCGTCTTTTAACACATTTTATATTTATTTAAACTAATGCTATTATGACAAGGAATTTACTGTTGTACATTCCGACCCTTTTCAGATAAAAACCTTCAAGAAATTTCGAACTTTATCTAAATGGAAATAGGGATATCTCGCCTTGTTTACATTTACTACTACTCCGTCATTAGTCTCCATCTTTTTACTGAGTCTAAACCTACACTACCAGAACCAGGGATTGAACTCACAATTAATATTCCACCAAATTCCCAAACTATTACTTAAATCTTCCCGGCTATTTTTTTTTAATACTGATCAGATATTGCGGTTTCCACCAGACCAGTAAGACCAGACTCAGGGATTGAACTCACAATTGCTATTTCAACCAATTCACAGACCCATGTTTTATTCCACAACCCAATTAACGCGTGGAACGATCCAGCAGCTAGGACAGAGTGCATTAAGGCTATGATGTTCGTTTCTGCCTTCCTGCTACCGCTGTGGTGATGGCTACTGTTATATCACGCTTGACTGCATTCACCGCCGCTTCTCTTATTTAACGCAGCGGCTGCTGAAACCTCGTTGTCTATATATTAACCTTCCCCACATGGTGTTTATTTCTATGTTAGGTCTACTGAGGAGCATAGACTAGACTATGAGGCTCTTATCAGTAGGCCTTGCGTAGAAATAAATACCACATGGGAGTCGTTAAAAAATAAAGCGAAAGGGCAACAAGCCTTCAGCAACAGGTGGCTCCGGATTGTCCAATAGATAGATAGATAGATAGAATAAAAGGTTTATCACTTCAGCATCCCGACTGCAGAGTTTTGTAGACGGACTCTCCGTTAATTACTCCGCCCACTCGTCAGGTGTATCAGCAACTGACTGCTTATACATCTCGATTTTTCTTTTTCATATGGAATTTTCACTTATGCAAGTTTTCGTAGTGTAGGTGTGCGTGTGTGCGCGTGCGCACATACGTCCGTCTGCGCGTACGTGCGTACGTGTAGAATGTCGTGGTTATTCGTCGTTTTGGTGGGGTTTTTTCACTTTACGCTCACTCCTAAACCATTTCTCTCTTTTCTCTTTTCCTCTTTTCATTCAATTGTAGCCATTTTGACTTCCTGTTTTCTAGACACATGCTGTCGTTGCTAACTTTTGAGCATTCTAGTGCTTTCATTTTTTTTATTTTTTTAAATAGATAATATTTTTAATGCTTAAATAATAAAGTAAATACTTATATATGCCTTCACTTGGTCATTATTTCCTTATTATAGTATTCACTGTAGGTGATTAGGTTTATAATTAATTTTTTATTTATTACTGTTTGAATTAGTATGCATATGCTTATATTTCATACGTTTACGCACACACTCACACATACACACACACACACACACACACACACACATATATATATATATATATATATATATATATATAGCTTTTTCTGCTCTCTTGTCGAGGAACTCAGGCGAAGCTGTATGGTAGAAATAGAAACTCCGGACCTGAATAAAACTACAAAAATATTGTGCAGGGAGGGTCTCAGTAATCCTCTATTCTTCATTGTATAGGGCCTTAAAAGTGACCTATCTCTCGGACGTCGGCGAGGAACCCAGGGCAGAGTCTCGTTTGTAGAGGTCGACAAACCCGACCGCATTATTGCAAGGTCTACGGGGAATTTTTGCCCAAGCCAACGGTCTCCGAAAGCCCAGCGCTAAAAAAAAAAAAACAACAGAAAAACGGCCTTGTTCTACATCCTGCCTTGTGGGGAGGTCTCTGGTAAATACCTATATATATATATATATATATATATATGTATGTGTGTGTGTGTGTGTGTACCTATATATATATATATATATATGTATGTGTGTGTGTGTGTGCGCGCGCGTGTGTCAATAAGTCTTTTTAGAAGAAGTCATTTTGTATTACTATAAATGTTATATTTAATGGTTATACGTATTTGAGTAGATATCCCTGTTTTTTAAAGGGTTAAATGAATATCTTACAGCCTAGAAAACCACTAAAACTTTTGGCCTCTCGGCTTAATTTCACTTTTAAATGACAGGGGTGTAAAACCTTTATATATATATATATATATATATATATATATATATATATATTAAGAGAAAGAACAGTCAGATTAATAATCCACAGTTCTTTTTTAAAAAGTGCTCAATACAAAGTAGACCATAATATTATAATATAATATTTTAAAATATTTTTCATCGCGACACAGAAATTTCAATGTTTCGGAACTAAAATTATTGTTCCATTTTCAAGAGATATTCAATAACTTCAGAAAAATTATTTACTTTTGAATTATTGAATTTCGCTTGAAAATGGAACAAATATTTTACTTCCGATAGCTATATAAGCTGTTAAATGCATTAATAATACATAACTACTATTCAATTAGATCATTCCCAATTTGAAGAGGGAGAGATTTTTCGCTTCAGTTTGTTGAAGGTTTCGTTGGGTGTGTTCTGTGAAGTAGGGGCGCCATTTTTGTTTGACATCGTCTTTTTTATCTGTTGTTGTCTTTATCGTCTCAGTTGCGACTTTTGTTTGCCCTGTTTTAGTTGTGTGCGGTGACGAGTGTGCATCGGCACCGCGGGGGAGTCCGAGTCTCCAAGTGCCTCACTGATTTCGGCATGGGCAAGGGATGCCGCCCCACCCCGCAGAGGCGGGGGAGACCGGATTAATGTAGAAGGCTCAAGGATGAATTTGGATCATTTGTTGAAGGAAGCGAATTGCTACCGGTAACGTCTCTGATGGAGACGGTGAACACCCGGACAACTCACTATCAACAACAGATCTAAATACACGGAAACTGATAACAGTCAACAGAGACATTATGGAGGTTGCTCTGAAAAGCCTTCATATCTCGGCAAAGATCTTGGCAAGACGGAGTAGGGCAATGTGGGACATTTTGTAAGCCACAAAAGAGGCAGCTAAATCACTGTCAGGTTGTATTCTGATAACCAAATGGCCAGGTTACAAACCGAATACTCGGGGACAAGAAAAGCAAAGGTGACTCTGCATAAAGTCCCCCTATTCATATCTAAATATCATCTAGGTTTTTTTCTTTTCGCAGTTTGGGGATGTCTCGGAGGTCTCGTCCATTAAAAGCAAAGCGGGAATAACCATAGGAGATTTTGAAATAGCTATTACTTTAAATAGAAAGCAATTTATGGAAATTCCTAACATATTAATGTTTGAAGGATGTCTGATTTATGATATTGTAGCGGGACATCGACCATTCTACTGGGTCTGTGGGGTATTTGTCGAAGGCTTCCCCGGGACAAAATCCAGAATTGCAACCCAAAAAGAAAAGTGATGAAAAACGAACAACACAGACAACAGCACATACAACAAACGCTGTAAAGAAAACAGGAGAGTGGACAGAAGTAGTAATGAGGGGATCCAAAGTGACCACCACCCCTTCTGCAGCAGCAGAATGAGAAGCACCAGCTTGAGCAGGAGGAACAGCAGAAGCAGAAGCAGCAGCAGGAGAAGCGACAGAGGGACAGTAGAGGTAGAAATAGAGGACATGGCCCCACCTCGGTCATCATCAATGAAAAGGGGGGGAAAAGAAGTGGAAGAAGAAAATGAGAAAAAAAATCACTAAAAAGGATAAGGGAGCTGGCAAAAGTAGGGACGGAGCAGAAAAAAAATAGTCAAAAGCAAGGCTCAATCCGTCCCGGCTTCGCTAGACAAGAAACAAGAGGAAATTACCTCAAGGAACCTCCCTTCTTCTCCCCTGAAAGCGCTACTGTACGCCCCCTTCCCAATACCCCTCCTTCTACCCCTCCCAATACCACTGCAGCCGACGATATTTCCACTCCTTCCAACACTCCCTTTCCACCAGCACAACGCCCAGCGACTCCTCAACGCCCAGCACCTCCCACCAGAGTTCTTCTCATAAGAAAAAATTCCCGAGGTGGAGTAAGATTATGTCAAATAGACAGGAGGGTATTTCATTTGAAAGGGACATTTCAACACAAAAGAGAGCGCTTCTAAAACCCTTATTCAAAATAACGTCAGTAGACGGGCACTCTATAGAAGATCCCCAAAATTTCACCAAGGCTTCTGGGGTAATAACTTGGATTATGAACACAGGCAGACACCTGAGAGTGTGGGATCATCTACACGAAGAAAAAGGATGTCTTTCCGGAGATGCGTATGGTAGAAATGGAAACTCCGGAGCTGAACAAAACTGCAAAAATATTGCGCGGGGAGGGTCCCAGTAATCCTCCATCCTTCATTGTATAGGGCCTTAAAACTGACCTATCTCTCGGACATCGGCGACATTTTCCTAGATGGCCACATGACAACAGAGATGGGGACAGGGAGACTGGGACAATCCGTCCGGGTCTTTTCATCCGCAGATTTCCGTCCAGTCTGTGACTAGGGGAATAAATTTGAAAAATGTTTCTCAAGTTTGAATGTGAGGGGCTTGAGGGATCGGAGTAAAGCCGCCCGTCTGCTTCGTGATCTCCTGTCCTTCGGCGTAGATGTTGCTGCGATCCAGGAAACGCACTTTGTTTGCAAGGTTGATGCTCGTGTGCTGTTTAGCGACTATGTTGTCTATTCAGCATACGTGGACCAGCCGCCCAGAGGTGTTTCCTTGATGGTTCCTTGGATGCGAAGGTGGACTTCGTCCGTGTCGATGCGGGGGACGGTTGATCGTGGCCGATATTGCCGTGAACAATAGTTCGTTTCGGGTCGTTGCGGTTTATGTGCCCAACGATCAGGGTGGGGGGATGTCTTGTTTTTCCGGAAGTTGGGGCCGTTCCTGGTTGATTATTCGTGCTTAGTCTTAATGAGAGACTGGAATGCTATCTTGAACCCCAAGATAGAAAGGAGGCAGGGAGCTAGCGGGAGGTCATTGGAAGATCTACCTGAATAGAATGTTAGTGAGAAAGGCCGATATAGACTTGCTAGATTGTCCCACGTTTCACTGGTTAGGCTATTCGGACCACAGACTCGTCTGCGTCCAGATAGCGTGAGATATCCGGGCGCAGAATGGCTGGATACTTGAAGTTCAATCTGTCTTACCTGGACAGGCGAGTTTTCCAGCAACAGCTATTTTCACTAGTGCAGCGGGAACTAGTGGGGCAGTTATTAGCAATAGTTGATGGGAGAGGCTTAAGGATAGGATTAGGTCATTCACCACCGAATATAGCCAGCGGCTCGCACTAGACAGGGCTAAAAAACTGAAGACAAAGATAGTTTGTCCCGGGCGGAGGCTGGTGGGGAATCTCTAGAAACAGGTTTAGCGAGGCAGGCTCTGAAGCGTGTGGCTAGCGAGTGCTAACAGGTTCAAGTAGTTAGACATAAGTTAAGCAAAATATCTAACGAAGCCAAGAACATGAGCGCAATTGCGCAAGGAAGAGATTCGTTAAAGCCCCGGAGGGGCGTACTACGAGATCGACTGACGACATATGCGAGGCATTTAGGCGGCATTTCGAGAGTTGATTTGCCAAGGAGCCTGGTCTCAGTGACGATGAGTTTGGCAGATATTTGGCTGGTTTTCCACGACTTTCGCCGATTGAAGCGGCTAGATGCGAGGGCGAGATCACGGAGGGCGAAGTCTACTTGGCATTGAAGAGGATCGGCAGTGGCAAGTCTCCGGGACTTGATGGTTTACCGTATGAATTGTACTTGAGGCTGTCGCACATCTTTGTGCCGATTTTGACTGACGAGTTCAACAACTGGTTCCGGCAGGATCTATCCCTAATCGGATCACCAGGGGTGTGATCACGCTGTGGAAAAAGGGCAAGGATGATGGGCGAGTTTTACATGATTAGAGGCTTATAACTGCTAAACACAGAGTTAAAGATTTTGGCCAAGATCCTGACGAAGCGTTTGTAGTCAATCGCCGAGAGTCTGATGAGAGTCAATCAGACTTGTGCTGTGAAGGGCCCAAAAAATTTAGAGCAACCTTCATCTGATAAGCACGATCCTAGAGGGTGTAAAAGACGACGAGCAAGCCGCGCTGATAAATTTGGATCAGTCCAAGGAATATGATAAGGTTGACCATCGGTATCTGGCTGCTGTCCTGCTGGCTGCCAGGTTCAAACCCGACTTCTGCAAGTGGATTAGCCATTAGCATCGCTCCCCCAGCGCTGTGGTACAGGTGAACGGAAAGCGGTCACGCGCTTTTAAGCTGTATCGTTCGGTTTGCCCACTGTCGCCCCTACTTTACGCTTTGGCGACGGAGCCTCTCCTTTGCCTGCTAAGAGCCGGTGCAAGCATTCCGGCCCTACGTGGAATCGCTGTCCCTTCTGGGTCTCGAGCCAGAGTTTCCCCGTACTCCAATGACGTATCCATTTGTCGCAGCGAAATTGAGGTGGGACAGTAGGCGCTTGAACGGTACGAAAAGTCACAGGGGATAAGATTAAGCGAAACAAGTCTTCCCGCTTGCTGATAGGTGCCTGGAAGAGCGTTACTCTTTCGAAGCCCTTTGGAGTCCTGTCCGCATTCTGGAGTGTGCTTTGGACCCGATTTCCAGCTGGATAAAAATTGGTCAGAAGTATACGCAAGGGTCGGAGCATGGGTCCGGACTTTGTTCCGAAGGATGTCCTTGAACGGTAGAGCTTAGGCGTGCCACTTACGTCTTTCCTCTCATCCTTTACCGGTTGGCTGTACTTCTTTTCTGCAAGAACCATAGGAAGGTGATCGAGAGCTTGTTGCCGACCCTCTTGTAGAGTGGTCGCAAGCAGAAGGTCCGTAAAGAAGCCTGAGTCCAACATCTGTCATGGGGTGGGACTGGGATTGCCAGACTTGGTGAATCATTGATACGCCTCGAGGTTGGCTTTCTTACGCCGCGTTTTGACAGATGATTCGATTTTGCTGGGGAGTGCTAGGGACACCCTAGCCTATCAATCCTCCCATTTCCCGGGCTAAGCACCGTCGTCGGTCTGGAAATTGTCGACTTTCCTCAAATGGGTATCAAGAGGCCTTGAGGGTTTTTCCTCGGTCCAGTGACCTTTCACGGCCTCGAAAGGTCATGTATCGTGAATTGGAGGAGGCAGTCGCGAAGGACCGTCTCTGCGAGCGGCTCGGCTTGTCGCTGAGTTTCTCTCTTTTAGGTCTTGGGCGCTAGCGGCGAATTACCTCAGTAATCCTAAGTTTCAGCGATTGATTCAAAACGTGATATCTCTCTATGACATGGTCTTTAGATGGGGCTGAATGGGTTTGCCCGACTGTTACAGGTGTGACCTTGGTTTAGAGAAACGGCTTCGCACGCCTTCGACCATTGTCCTCAGGTACGCCCTTTCTGGGACTATGTCGGCGAGTTGACGGCTCGTATTGCTCCTGATCAACTTCGACAATATGTCGCCTCCGTATTCTGGGGTGAAACGCATGGTGTTTCTAACGTTGCTAGCCGTGGCGAGAATGGTAATCTGGATGACGCGAAAGGAGGAAATCTTGCGACACGAACGCTATTCTCACCGGGCTCTGATCGGCGTCTATCGGCATCAGGTGAAAGTGAAGATCAGAACTGATAGAAAGCGATTGGTATCGACAGATTTCAACGAAAGGTGAGTGAAAGTAGAGAGCTTGGTTCGTGTTAAAGGGGCTATCTTTTTTAATTCCACTTTGTCACAACAGACTGATTTCCTGTAAACCCTCCCCTGATTAAGTTAGACTCTCTTTTGTGTACCTAGTTATTGTGGGTTAGTGTCGTTCACGGCCTGTTCCCGGCTCTTTACTTCTGTTATGAACCAAGTTGAGATTCCCAATCTCCCCAGTTTGTTTTTTGACGTCTTTTTAATCTCGACTGGTTCAGTCTTTGATTTCCCCTCGCCGACATTTATTTTACCCTATCTATTCCGTTAGAGAGTTAGCTTCTTCATTCTGTCTGATGACAGAATGCATCGGCAACTCTTATTTTTGTGGGGTGGACGGGTTTTATTTTATGTTTGTTATATTTGTTAGTAATTGGGATTCATACCCCCACCTCATTTTATATCATCTTCTGACATATATATATATATATATATATATATATATATATATATATATTTGTATATAAGAAATTTTTAAATCAGGGATTTATTTTGCAGGTTCCCTTTGTGTATGTGTGTTATAGTGGAACACACCTATTCTATTGTTAATAGACTCTCCCACCTATAATAAATAGGAGTAGTAGCAGTCACTAAGTCGCTGAGTGAGTTGGTCTGATTCCAGTCTGAAGTCGGACGACCGGCTGACCGGTTGAACTCTCTGTCTTCGGGCGGGGAGGAACCCGAACGAGTCTACGCCGAAGGGCGGAGTCTCTTTCGGAGAGGTAAACCGAACCTGAACCCGTTTATACGGGTTCAAAGGGCATATTTTTGGCCGAGCCCATGGACTCGGAGATCCCACGTTAAACCGGCCTTGTGCCACATGATGCCCTCATAGGGGGGTGACTAAATACCGCTCAGTGAGTTGGTCAGTCAGTCGATGTCGGACGACCGTTAGTCGGATACTAAAAGTACCAGCGACCACCACTAGATTTTTCTGCGTCATTACCTATTATATCAAGTTCCTAACATTTTGTACGTCGAACCTATTTTAGGACCGACTTAGTGAAATACAAGCCTCCACTGTGAAACTACTCTACAACAATGTGGTATTGTGGCATATGTAGGAATAAAAGGCGAAGGATGCCTTCTTTTGGTATATTTATTTGTAATAAATGAAAAGGCCTTGAATTGGATTAGCTAGATATAGGAAAGTAAATGATGACCAGCCTTACATCGCTCACCACTTTTCTGGCTATGTGCTACAATTATTGCATTTCATAATAATAAATATCATTAGAAAATTGAAAAATAAAGCTTCTGCATATTTGCAGTTTTTGTTTATTTGTAAGGTTGTATGTTTGTATGTTACGATTTATACTTTGTTTGGAACTTGGAATCTCCAAATCAATCGCTCTTTGACTGTTGTAATCTCAAATGCTTGCAATTGTGTCTTAGCAATTAGGTCAAAAGAAGCTACCACGACAAAGTTCAATTAATCTATTTATTTGCTTTTTCACTATGGCTTGCAGTAGCCTAATTGGTAAGGTACACTTAGTTTTCCCTAAGTGAAAATAGCAATAAAGATTTGATTCCTACCCTGAGACACATTCTATAGTAGATCTCTTGGCTTATATATTAATTAATTTCACTGTTTCAAAAACAAGGATCTCTACTATAATAATGTGCACTGACGGAACATTACGTTCATAAGCAAAAAAGTATCGGGATTGGTGCTATAAAATAAAAACTACAGCTCATATCAATTCGATATTTAATCCCCTTCGAAGTAGTCCCTCTCAGAAGCCACACACTTTTTCCAGTGTCGTTTCTATTGATGGAAGCCTTCCTAGAATTCCTTTTTGGGGGAGAGGTAACCGCTGCCTCGTTGCATTCTCTTGGATTTCCTCGACGTCTTGAAATGTTGTTCCTTTCAAGTGGGATTTGATTTTTAGAAAGTGGAAAACGTCGTAAGAAGTGAGATCTGTGAAATATGGTGTTTTTCGGACCTGGGTAATGTATTCTCGTTCAAAAAACTGCTACAAAATCCATGGCTATTAATAGAACCTCTGCGATGTAGTGAGACGACCTCACTCTACATACTTTCCTTTAAAGCACTGCTATAAACAACGGAAGTTATTGAGACCGTTGTAACTTCGTGTGCATGCGCGACACTGTTTAAGGTCAAGCTGTGCCAAGTGCCGTCACTCTGTGTACTTTAGCGCTCCGTTATCTTAACAACTGTCCCGATACTTTTTGGTCAGACATCATGAGACGCCCTATTTTTATATATTAAACAGTGTCTATTACGCCTATCAGCATTGCGCATCTAAGCAAAGAAAATATGTCCTCTGGCAGAAATCGAACCTGCGTAGCTCTCTCTTTAGAAATTGCTTTGTTTACGTTTCGGATAAAAACCTGAGCTGATATATGGGATTTCGAGTAAAATAAACTGAGTGACGTGATGTGCTTTCCGTAAACAAAGTAAAAATATCCTTGCTTACTGTTAAGTCCTTCGTTAACGAATAGCAAAACATGTCATATCAAACGGTAGATTCCTTTACAAAAGAGAACGCACCCTGGGTATGACGATAAACTATATTCGCGTCCTGGGTAAGACGATAAACTACGTCCAGCCTCTGATCAGGAGGTTTTGAGGAGCGTAAAACCACCTCTTAATTGCTGGTGTTCCCAGGTCCACTCTGACCCGGGGTGGTAACACCATTTAGGGTCCCAGCTATGGGCAAATAGCTAACCCTGAAACTGGAGTAAAACACTATGAAAGTGTAAAAATAGGTTTTAATACCAGAAATACTTTGTAAAAAAATTATTACCAGCAATAAATTTTTGAAAAAAAAAATAAAAAAGAAGAATAAAAAATATTATTACCAGCGATGCAGTTTTGAAGGAAATATATTACCAGAAATAGATTTTTGACAAAACAAAATATTACCAGCAATAAAAATTTTGTCGGCATTACATAACCGATTGAGGTTGATATGGTGTAAAACAAAACAAACCAAACCAAACTATAAAAGGGGACAGAATATCAGGGTTAGAGTGTGTGCAAATATAAAAGAGGGCATTGAGGTCAACGTCGAGTGGCTGTCCAACGGGTAATAATACCTCATTGACCTGAATATTTAAACAGTCGAGCCTCCACACAACACGCATGGCCTGAAGATTCCTTTGACATTGAACTGAATCATATATTATTATTATTATTATTATTACAAAAATTATTATTATTATTATTATTAAAATTATCATTATTATTATTATTATTATTAGGTTGGTGCAAAAATAATGTTTTTGACGTTAAAAAATACGTCAAAAACCGACATTATTTTTGCACCAACCTAATATTATTATTTCCTTGGATTTCTGTTGTATATCCATTTCTGTCCCAGTCACGACACTTTCCACCGAACATTTTTTTTAAAGATAAAAAATAAATAAAAATGGAACAAGCTTAGATCACAGACATTTTACAGAAATAAAGCTCTTCGTAATGTAAGAGCTGTACTTGTGAGTACACATTTTTTTGTATTTCTTTAAGGCATGAGCTACCAAGGATCCCTTAAATAAGTCTATCGGGGCCTTTACCAATCAATCCGAGGGTTTCAACTACAACTGGAATTACTGACGTCCTCAGGTGCCACATTTTTGAGATTTCCACTTCAAGATCCTTGTATTTTGAAGATCTTCAGATACATTAGAATCTTCGGGAAATGTCATGTCGGTAAGAAAGCACATACTGTTTTTGTGGTCTTTGATCACAATGTCTGGGCGATTATCTTTGATTTTTCTGTTTGTATGTATTGTAAAGTACCATAAAATTCTAACAGGTCCTATGTCTGTAACCGGGGCTGGGTGATGTTCATACCAGTTTCTTGCAGTTTTCTTCCATTATAGATATTGGACCACTATATCATGCTGAGTTTTATATTCAACTAGCAGCATGACCCGATGTTGCCCGTGTTTGATTCAAAAATCGTACGACTTTTTACGCTAGCAATCGCTATCACTTGACTTAAAATATTTTTGCCCTTCCTTGCCTTTAAACGAGTGCCCTTTGCCGTGCTGATGTTGCAACATGCCTTACTTCTTGCCTATCTCACACTGCGAATTTTTTCTAAGCTCTATACTAAACATTAAATCTGTTACGAAAAAAGAACTAAGCAAAATGAACACAAAACGATCAGCTTTAAAAAAGGACTCGTAACTGTAAAAACCAAATGAAAAAAATGAATGTTAACAACAAATACTTTTTCACGCCCAACCCAGTTCTGCGCAATCAGAATCAACGTTGAGTTTAAGCAAGCGAATGAGCCAATTGGAGTAAAGTACCATGCAGATTTAAATTTTTCCCACTTGTGATGTATGCAGCTATCGATTTTTTTTTTTTTTTGCATGCTAGCATGCTAGTTAACATTCGTGTCAGTCAGCTGTTGGCTCTCACGCTGGCCAATAGAATCTTCCTGCCTATTCGTGGCAACCAGCTATAGGCTCTCACTCTGGCCAGTAGAAAATGGCTGCAAACTAGATGAAAACTGCCGTAGAAGTATGAAAAAAATCGATTATTTCCACTATCGATGGGAGTTGGGAAATGCAAAGTCGGTCTTGGGCTTCCCGCTAACTTGTGCATGTAAATTTTGGAGCAAATCCGTCGAAAATTGCGGCCGTGCATTCGTTACACTCACACACACACACACACACACATCCTGCCTTTTATAGATAGAGATGGGTCAATTGTTTCTTGGCATTTATCACAGAATTTGCATTTCGGGTTAACCCAATTTACATATAGTTTGTTTTGTTTTGTTTTTTTAGAAGATCTTCAAATATACATTATAGTGTGCAGCATGGTTGTGGATAATGTCTTCGATTGAGGAATCGGAGGGTCGAGCTCGAATTCCAATCAAATCCATTACAGTCACTTACGTGCTAATAACCTTGGGAAAGTTATGAATCCTATTCTCTAACACCACCCCCACCACCACCACCCCCACTTCCACCACCACCACCCCCACCACCACCATCCCCAGCTATGGGTAAATAGCAGGACAGACCGGATTCTATCGCCTTGGATGGCAACTGGTCTACCGCAGAAAGAAATGGCAACCTACTGCATTAAAAAAAATCTGCCTCGTCAATCATGTATCGAAAGATACATGATCGCCGAAGCGTATAGCACGCATGGCACGAGTCTGAAGGAAATGATATGTCAATAAGAAATTAAATTCTGTTTTGGCGGTTTTTGATCACTAGCTTTGGTTATTATTATTACTACTACTACATGCCAATTGAGTTTTCTCTGGCATCACCCGGTGAACACTCACTGAAAATCAAGTAGCTGGAACCTTTTTCTATACTCCAGCACTCTCCCCAGTATTCTGAATGTTTAAGGCGACTGTTTACATCTATTTTATGTATCCTGTCTATCTTGGCTTTGTTCCTATAGAAGTGCAATCAGGCTCTACTAGAAGAAATTCAGCTTCTCTTTTCAGATGCCCTCATTGAAACCATCTACTTCTCATATTCTTCGTAATTCCTTTGTTTGTCCCATGAAATATGCATGCAACTTTTTCTTCCCACATTTATAAACCAGCATCATTAGTATTTAATGAAATGCCAGATTGCAATTAAGTAACATCGATTTTTAGCGCCTACTGGAGCACGACGACATGCAAACTCATTTTTCAGACTATTGCTAAAGTAGGGCAGGTTGATTTTTCACTTGTTTTACAAAATCAACATTGCACACTATGTGGAAGTCGGGCTTTTATGTGATACGTACGAACACCAAAATACAGCTGAAATACTTTAAGCAGTTTTTGAGCATTTAATTTTAAATATTGTATGAAAAAAAAATGTATAGAAATATCTAATTTCCGTAGGTTTTTCCTTACAAACGGACTTCAAGATCTTACTATTTCAAGAATAAATCCAAATAAAGTTAACATCTTTTGTATTATATACATTGAATGGAAAAGATATTCAAACCAGAATTCTAATTATGAATTACCACAAGCAAAATATACTTATTTTACTGTATTCAATAAATACAAATGTGTAAAAATGTCTGTAAAATATTACAAAAACGGTTATTCAATGAATATTTGTTAGATTCGTTAGATCATAATTAATAAAATCAGCAAACAGTTAAAAGTGTATATAACACCATAATACTGCTGGGCACAAAATATAAGACAAAATGTTTTAAATTTGCATTATTCAATGAAAATTGCACTAAAACTACTTCACTGTATAATATATTACAAATCGTTCAGTGGAAGTAAATGAAGGTTTTATTTGATGTCACAACGAGTTAGTTGCTGGTGCCATGCTTCTTGTCCATATAGAATTTGTAAAGCTTCAGTAAATTATAAATTTTATATGTCTGTGCTATAAGGCTTTCATCGGAATAAAAGTAAAACGCTACGATTTTGAACCTAAACTTAATCTTTTAAACTCATTTCTTCAAAAAACCGTAAGGATTTGGACAAAAAAAAATTTGTTTTCTTATTTCTCATCTCAAAAATCACAACTTTCAAATTTAGCGCAATGCCATGGTTCCAAATTCGACCTGCTTTATTACTAATGTTTATTACTGCCGCATTAATCGATATCGACACGGTGGAGTAATGGATAGCGGCTCGGATTGAGGAATCGGTGAGCCGGGTTCGAATTTCTTACGAGTTCTTTACATTCATTTACGGGCAAATACCTTTGTAAAATTTTCCCCCTTTGTAAGAAGCCATCCACCCATCTATAGGTAAATAACAGCTAAACAGTTTCACTTATTTCAAAAGTAGAAGAAAGTTAAGAAAACACAGAAAATGTGCCGAAAATCAAGTTGATAAGACGTGAAATGAAGGGCTGTAACGGAGACTACGACGACGTGACTTGTAGGAAAGATACACCGTGGAAACGATAAGTCGTGAAATGGCGGGCTGCAACGAAGATTACGAGGCCGTGGCTTGTAGGAAAGATACACCATGGAAACGGTAAGAAGTGAAATGGAATGCTGCAACGGAGACTACGTGGTCGTGGCTTGTAGGAAAGATACACCGTGGAAACGATGACGTGAAATGGCGGGCTGCAAAAGGGGCTATGAAGCCGTGGTTGGTACGAAAGATACACCGTAGAAACAATAAGACGTGATATGAAAGGGCTGTAACGGAGACAACTGTGGAAATGGTAAGACGTGAAATGGAGAGCAGCAACGTGACTACATGACTGAGGCTTATAGGAAAGATACACCGTGGAAACGCTGACGTGTAATGGAGGGCTGCAAAGGAGATTACGAGGCCATGGCTTGTAAGAAAGATACACATGGAGACAATAAGACGTGAAATGGAGGGCTGCAAAAGAGAAAACGAGGCCGTGGCTTGTAGGAAAGATACATCTTGGAAATGATAAGACGTGAAATGGAGGGCTGCAACGGAGACTACGTGGCCGTGCCTTGTAGGAAAATTACTCCGTGGAAACGATAAGACGTGAAACAGAGGGCTGCAAAGGAGACTACGAGGCCGTGGCTTGTAGGAAATATACACGGTGGAAAAGATAAGACGTGAAATGGCATGCTGCAAAGGAGATTACGAGGCCGTGGCTTGTAGAAAAGATACACCAAGGAAACGGTAAGATGTAAAATGGGAGGCTGCAACGAAGATTACAAGACCGTAGCTAATAGGAAGGATACACAGTGGACACTATAAGACGTGAAATGGAGGGCTGCAACGGAGGAACCGTGGCTTGTAGCAAAGATACACCGAAGAAATGGTAAGACGTGAAATGGAGGGCTGCAACGGAGATTACGAGGCCGTGGCTTGTAGGAAAGATAAACCGTAGAAACGTTAACTCGTGAAATAGCGGGCTGTAACGGAGACTACGTGTCTTGTAGGAAAGATACACCGTGGAAACGGTGACGTGAAATAGCAGGCTGCAACGAAGTCTACTAGGCCGTGGCATGTAGGAAATATACACAGTGGAAACGATAATACGTCAAATGGCTGGCTGCAAAGGGGACTACGAGGCAGTGGTTTGTACGAAAGATACACCGTAGAAACAATAAGATGTGAAATGTAGGGCAGCAACGGGAGATTACGAAGCCGTAACTTGTGAGAAAGGTAAACCGTGGAAACGAAAAGACGAGAAATGAAAGGGCTGCAACGGAGACAACGAAGCCGTGGCATGTAGGAAAGATACACTGTGGAAACGATAAGACGTGAAATGGAGGGCTGCCTCGGAGACTAAGAAACTGTGTCTTGTAGGAAAGATACTCCGAGGAAACGGTAAGACGTGAAAGGGAGGCCTGAAAAGGAGACTACTAAGCCGTGGCTTGTAAGAAGGATACACCTTCGAAACGATAAGACGTGAAATGGACGGCTGCAACGGAGACTAAGAAACCGTGGCTTGTAGGAAAGATAAACCGCGGAAATAATAAGACGGGAAACCGAGGGCTGCAACGTAGATTACGAGGCCGTGGCATGTAGAAAAGATACACCGTGGAAATGATAAGACGTGAAACAGAGGGCTGCAACGGAGATTACGAGGCCGTGGCTTGTAAGAAAGATACACCGAGGAAACGGTAAGACGTGAAATGGAAGGCTGCAACAGAGACTATGTGGCCGTAGCTTGTAGGAAAGATAAACCGTAGAAACGTTAAATCGTGAAATGGCGGGCTGTAACGGAGACTACGTGGCCGTGGCATGTAGGAAAGATACACAGTGGAAACGATAATACGTCAAATGGCTGGCTGCAAAGGGGACTACGAGGCCGTGGTTTGTACGAAAGATACACCGTAGAAACAATAAGACGTGAAATGTAGGGCAGCAACGAGACTACGTGACTGTGGCATGCAGGAAAGATACACCGTGGGAACGATGACGTGTAATGGAGGGCTGCCACGGAGATTACGAGGCCGTGTCTTGTAGGAAAAATACATCATGGTAACGATAAGACGTGAAATGGAAGGCTGCAACGAAGATTGCGAGGACGTGGCTTGTAGGAAACATACACCGTGAACAGGATAAGACGTGAAATGGAGGGCTGCCACAGAGACTAAGAAATCCTGCCTTGTATGAAATATACACCGAGGAAACGGTAAGACGTGAAAGGGATGGCTGACAAGGAAACTACTACGCAGTGGCTTGTAGGAAATACACCGCGGAAACGATAAGACGTTAAAATGGTGGGCTGCAACGTAGATTACGAGTCCGTGGCTTGTAAGAAAGATACAACTTGGAAACGACAAGACGTGAAACAGAGGGCTGCAACGGAGACTACGTGGCCGTGGCTGGTAGGAAAGATACACCGTGGAAACGATAAGACGTGAAAAGGAGGGCTGCAAAGGAGACAACGAGGCCGTGGATTGTAGGAAAGATACACCGTGGAAACGATAAGACGTGAAACGGAGGGCCGCAACGGAGACTACGTGGCCGGGGCATGTAGGAAAGATACACCGTGGAAACGATAGTACGTGAAATAAAGGGCTGGAAAGGAGACTACGGGGCCGTGGCTTCTAGGAAAGACACACCGTGGAAACGATAAGACGTGAAATGGAGGGCTCCAACGGAGACTACGAGGCTGTGTCATGTAGGAAAGATACACCGCGGAAACGATAAGACGTGCAACGGAGAGCTGCAAAGGAGACTACGTGGCCGTTGCTTGTAGGAAAAACACACCGTGGAAACGATAAGACGTGAAATGGAGGGCTGCAACGGAGACTACGAGGCTGTGTCATGTAGGAAAGATACACCGTGGAAACGATAAGACGTGAAACAGAGGGCTGCAAAGGAGACTACGTGGCCGTTGCTTGTAGGAAAAACACACCGTGGAAACGATAAGACGTGAAATGGAGGGCTGCAACGGAGACTACGAGGCTGTGTCATGTAGGAAAGATACACCGCGGAAACGATAAGACGTGCAACGGAGAGCTGCAAAGGAGACTACGAGGCCGTGGCATGTAGGAAAGATACACCGTGGAAACGATAAGACGTGAAATGGCGGGCTGCAACGGAGACTACGAGGCTGTGTCATGTAGGAAAGATACACCGTGGAAACGATAAGACGTGAAACAGAGGGCTGCAAAGGAGACTACGTGGCCGTTGCTTGTAGGAAAGATACACCGTGGAAACGATAAGACGTGAAAAGGAGGGCTGCAAAGGAGACTACGAGGCCGTGGATTGTAGGAAAGATACACCGTGGAAACGATAAGATTTGAAATGGAGGGCTGCAACCTAGACTACGTGGCCGTAGCTTGTAGGAAAGATACACCGTAGAAACGATAAGACGTGAAATGGAGGGCTGCAACTGAGACTACGGAAAGAACACAGCAGACGTTCTGCAGGAGAAAGTGATGGAAGACCCAGACAAGGGAATGCGTGCTTTGGAAAGGAAATGGATGTAGTAATTTCCACCATGAAACTGGCCTTGAATGAGGACCTCCGCTACCTGTATACAAGAGTTGTAAATGTCAACTTCTTACAGAAAAGACTCGAGAAAACCGTCTAAGCAAAGAAAAACCTAAATATTCTTTGAACAGTTTCAGTTCGTATGGCTATGTAGAGTTGCTGAACACTATGGTCAAGCCTTGTTTGGAGAGGGTGGCTGCTGGAAGACCATATATGTGGCTTTAAGATTCCGCTCCCTGTCAGAACCCCAGGAAGAGTCAGTAGTAGTTATCAGATATTTTTTATGACTTCACCAGCCCCAACGTCTTGACAGTAGGCCCATGTGTGGGGCGCGGTTGAGGAAGACACCAACCGCACTGCCTGTAACACTCAGGCCCATCTGATCGATAGGATTAAGGAAGCGGTTGAGGCACTTCCTGGGGATATTATGAAGGCACTATGTGCGAATGACACACACACACACACACACGCACACACACACACACACACACACACATACACACATATATATATATATATATATTAATTTAAACGTTAAGTTTAGTTTTAGACGCGACGTTTTATTTTAAACAGTGAATTTCTTCTACCGGTCAGAACTGTATAAAACAAAACGGAATGTTTACTCAAATAGGGTTTCAACAAACAAAAGAAAAAAAAAACGCTTCCAGTAATAAAAGTATGTCGAATTAAAAAATAAACTTCCATTAATTCTTTATATATATATATATATATATATATATATATATATATATATATAGATAGATAGATAGATAGATAGATAGATAGATAGATAGATAGATAGATAACTAGACTCGTTTCGAAAAACCCTCGAATTTTTGATTTGCAAATAATCAAATCAATCTCGAGGGAATTTTTTTCCCTCGAGATTGATTTGATTATTTGCAAATTTAAAAAAAGAAAGAGCTACAAACATGAACTACTGTCGAACAAATCGCACAGATGCCGGTCTGAAGCCCAAAGAAAAAAACCCGATACGAGTAGACAACTAACTAACAAAAGAGCTCAATGCAATCGTAGAGCAGACCTAGATACACCTAGTGAGCCAGACAAACCTACCTAGGTTTCACCTAAACGGATCGTCAGGGAAAGTATGGCTAACGAGGTAAAGAGGAACCCATACTTATAGGCGATTTTTATTATCGCCTATAAATATGTGTTCCTCTTTACCTCGTTAGCCATACTTTCCCTGACGATCCGTTTAGGTGAAACCTAGGTAGGCTCACTAGGTGTATCTATCTATCTATCTATCTATCTATATATATATATATATATATATATATATATATATATATATATATATATATATATATATATTCTTGAAAGCTTTGAAGTTATAGAAGTATGATACGGGTTATTCTGCTTTCACAATTGAGTACATGTTAGCTGATACCCAGCATTGCAATTCCTATATATATATATATATATATATATATATATGGTTTCGCTTTTTTTTTTTTTCATTTTTAGTTTTATTTTTCATACATGTATTGAGTACTTTTTTTATACTACTCTTTCCCGGTCTTATCCAACATTGACCATTAACCTTTTCAATATATATATATATATATATATATATATATATATATATATATATATCCTGACGAGTGAATGGGGCGATTGCTGAAAGGTCTGTCTACGTTACTCTGGAGTCAAGATACTGAAGGTAACAACAGTCAGTCACGTGCTAATTTTTTTTTTTATTAATACTTTATATATATATATATATATATATATATATATATATATATATATATATATGCTTCAAAGAAGGACAAAGAGAAAGACAAGGAACAGGAATAAAGAGATAATTGTATATAAGGCCGAGAATTTTAAGGCGAAAAAATAATGTGTTGCATAAAATTTGAAACGAGATAGTTCACTCGAAATAACGTACCTCTTTAGACTAGACAATTTGTAAATTAAAGACTTGCCTAAAATTCAATGAATGCATAACCGGCAATACTTAGGAAGTGACCCAACACCGAAGAAGACTATTATTATAGATGATAATCTGACTATAAAATAATACTTGTAACATCAAATTATATAGTCTGTCATTTCGTAGATTGTGCATTCGTTTAATATATAATGAAAACTTAAAATGGAAACATAAAAAAAACTTAATATATACACTCGGAAACGAAAAAAATATAGATTATCATCTTTACGTATAAAACACTAGACAGAATATGTCAATCATTTAGCAGATTAGTGTTATATACCGTGCAAATAGGAATATTTACTTGAACAACACGGTGGATAAAATAAGTAAAGATTTATTGTATCAACCAGTACAAGAAGAATAAAGGTAACAGTTATGCACAAGGTCGTCACAAGTCAATCCAGTAGTGAGTGCTACTATTTGAAGGTCGGTAGTTCTCGTGCAAGTCTGAGCCGTACTCAACAGATCCCAGCTAGACGATATTTACCAGCCTCCCCGCGAGGTAGTATGTGGCACAAGGCCGAATTTAATGTGGGGAAATCCAAGCCCGTAGGCTCAGCCAAAAATTCCCCATAAACCCCGCATAAACGGTTTCGAATCTGTCTACTTACCCGGATGAGACTCTACCCTTCGGCATAGCTTCGACCTGGTTCATCTCTGCCCGGAGACAGAGAGTTCGACAATAGCTGAGAGCTCAGTAACAGATCCCAGCTAGACGATATTTACCAGCCTCCCCACGAGGTAGGATGTGGTACAAGGCCGAGTTTAATCTGGGCTATTCCGAGCCCGTATGCTCGGCCAAAATTTCTCCGTAAACTCCGTATAAAACGGGATAGGGTAGCTGTTTCCCGAGATGAGACTCTGAAATTCGCCATAGCCCCGTCTGGGGATTCTCTCTGCTCGAAGACAGGGAGTTTGACCAGCACAGCTGGAAAAGATTCCAACTAGACGGTATCTAGCAAGTGCCCCACGCAGTCACATGTGGCACAAGGCCAAATTTAATGTGGGGTTTCCGAGTCCGTAGACTCGGCCAAAAAATTCCCGTAGACCCCGCATAAACGGGATCGGGACTGTCTACCTCCCCGGACGAGACTCTGCCCTTCGGCATAGGTTCGTCCAGGTCCCTCTCTGCCCAAAGCTGAGAGTTTGACTAGCACAGCTAGAAAAGATTCCAGCTAATTTATTAACCTCCCTACGCGATCAGATGTGGCACAAGGCCGAGTTTAATGTGGGGATCCGAACACGTAGACTCAGTCAAAAATTCCCGTAGACCCCGTATAAAATGGGGTCGGGTAGCTGTTTCCCGAGACGAGACTCTGCCCTTCGGCATAGCCTCGTCTGGGGATGCCCTCTGCTAGGAGACAGAGAGTTCGACCAGCACAGCTGAAAAAGATTCCAACGAATGTATTTACTAACCTCCCCACGCGATCAGATGTGGCACAAGACAGAGTTTAATGTGGGTTAATCCGAGCCAGTATGCTCGGTCGTCAAAAATTCCCCGTATAAAATAGGGACGGGTAGTTGTTTCCCGAGACGAGACTCTGCCCTTTGGCATAGCCCCGTCTGGAGATCCTCTCTGCTTTTTAACGCTGGACCCAACATCGCGATTAAAAAGAATGTCATCTTCATTGATTTCACTATCGTTTGGACACTAGTCGTTCTTTTTATCACTGGATCCAATATTATGATCAATGAGAATATCATCTTTATTGATTTCACCATCGCTTGGGGAAGAGTAAAGGCTTTCATCATCGCCTCCAATATTACGATCAATGAGAATATCATCTTCTTAATTTCACTGTCGCTCAAAATGGATCCCCGGCTTTTCATCATTGGATCCAATTTTATGATGAGAATGTCACTTGCATTGATCTCACTATCGCTTGGAAACGAGTCAGGCTTTTGATCATTGGATCCAGTATTAAGAGCAGAAAAAAATATCATTCCTGGCCCTATTCTTTACGTTACTAATACCTAATTTATTAAATGACTAAATCCTTAATATTGCTTTTTCATTTTTTCCTCGCGGATTCTCCATCCCCATGCTCTCTTGCGCAACATCCAAATTTTCTTTCGTCTATTAAGGGTTGTAGCAGAACCTTCCTGCTCTATCTTGTCACCCATTCCTCCGCTATTAATACCTTAAAGGGTTTCTTAATAAAATGAACAAATCCATTTAAATATATTTACATATGGATTGCGTATATAATATATATACTTATATATATTTTTTTCATATCTTCGGTGTATAGGACACAAGCAGATTTTGACATGAAATTTTGAGTTAAAATGTGCGTCTTATACAGACCTACATGTTTATGCAAATGAAAGTCATAAAAGAGAAGGTATTTTTGAGAGCAAACAGAAGGCTGTGGAGAACCATATACGTTCACGTTATGAACGGACATTGTACAAAGAGAGAGAGAGAGAGAGAGAAAGAAAGAGGGGTCGACAAAAAGTTGTCATTTAATCAGGTCAACAGCAGCAGCAGTAGCTGTTTTCCTTGGCTCTAATAAAAGTCTTGGGTTTCGCGTGATAAATCAAGTTCATCTTTGAAAACTGAAAACGACACTCAGTGCGGAAACAGCTGTGGAGATGAGAGTGTGAGGTGACCGAGTAGGCAGCATGGGTACGACGATGGACAACAGGTAAAGTGGCGGCCAAGTGACAGATAGCCAACGTCAGACCCGGCACGTAATCCGACACGGAAGCCAGCCATTGACAAGGCCAAATGTTTCCAAAGACATTTAATAAAATGTTAAAGGGCTACGCTAGCAAAAACTTGTCTCGGCAGTTCGATTCTTACATCCACTGCTGTTGCTTCGCGTACTGGCCTTCCCATTTCACGTCTTTAACGAGAATTGGTCGATGGAAAGACGCAGAGTCGCGCATGTACTACATTCAGAACGTAGGCGATAATGGTTCTCCACAATTTCCTACCTTTTCTCACTCTAAATAAATTTATAACCTTTACAACTGCTATTTGCAGTGCCTAGTTCCTCAAAATCTAGGGGGCATCCAGCTAAGTTGTATATTATTTTTGTTAAAAAGCTTTCTTACACATACTGTCATAATGCATTGCAGACTCTAAATAACCCTTCAATAATTTTAAACACCCGGTATCATCCTCGGTTTCACCCAAATTGTTTAATACAGACAAACCATTCATCAACAGTCTAATAGATGGATAATGTGTGGTCCACTAAAGTCGATTGTCTGTAGTTAGGAAGGGATTACTTTTGAGTTATAAAACTGCTATAGAGTCTACCATTAGTTATAATCATAATGTAAATGTTGTGGAGTGATTTCGCAGTGGAGGCTTGTATTTGTACTAAGTCGGTCCTAAAATAGGTTCGATGTACAAAACTTGATATAATAGGTATTACGCAGAGAAATCTTGTTGTGGTCGCTGATACTTTCGTATTCGACTAACTGTCGTCCGACATCGACTCACTGACTGAGTGACCCCCCCCACCGTTACTGTTACTACCCCTACTTATTATAGGTGGGGGAGTCTATTAATTATAGAATAGGTGTGTTTCACCATAACAGTAAATACTATAAACATATATATATATATGGCATAAATAAATATATATAGATATATTAATCAAAACAACGCGCTAATGTATCGTACTTTCCGTCTTTGTTTACAATTGAAAAGCGCGCCACCGCCGCCAAGCGCGCCACCGCCACCAAGCGGCCACTTGAAATAATTCGACTCGTTCTGCTAAGCCCGCAAATTTTGAATACATCGCTGACAATTTGGGAGTGCTTTCTGCTGATTTTTTTATTTTTCATGCAGATTTTGTCCGTTGCATCCGAAGCCCGTTGATGAGGGGCCCGTAGATGAGATGTTTGTTTATACTCTTGTATTTTTCTCTACTCATTCGAAATGGGGATTTGGAGGAGCCCTCGCAAATGGAATAGCTTAGGGTTTCACTTCATCTAAATCCGGGACTGGCTATTTGTCTCTGTTCTCACATCAATTCACGGGAAACCGTTAAGCGCACCACTGACTGATCTTGCTTGCTTCTATTGCATTCAGTAAGCGCTGTGAGTGTTTAGTTCTCTAAACTTTCTTTCCACATTATACATCGCTGAAATTTGATCTGTTTCTTATTGCAAGTATAAGATTCCTTCTTATTTTTATTTTCCCGTGTGCTACAGTCAAGAGGCAATCATTACTTTGCTCACATATCTTCATAACCTTCACTTCCTGATTTCTCCTCTAATGGCATACAGTCATATAACGCTAAAACAACCCCTCTCGTATGATCACCGAAGTTAAGCAACGTCGTGCCTGGTCAGTACCTAGATGGGTGACCGCTTGTGAATACCAGGTGATGTAAGCTTAGTGTGTGTGTGTGTGATATGGCTTACGGCCATATCTCGTTGAAACAACACTTCTCGTACGAGCACCGAAGTTAAGCAACGTCGTGACTGGTCAGTACCTAGATGGGTGACCGCTTGTGAATACCAAGTGATGTGTCTGCTATATATAGCTTACGCGCATATAACGTCGAAAGACCCCTTCTCATACGATCACTGAAGTTAAACAAGGTCAAGCTTGGTCAGTACCAAAATTGGTGACCACTGTAAGCATGGATGTGCGGGTGGTGTAATGGATAACGGTTCGGAATTGGAGAGTCGAATTCAAATTCTAGTCGTATTCTTTATATTCACGTAAACGCAAATACACTTGGAAAAGGTAAGAATACACCGCTTCCTCTTTCCTATAGATTAATTAGTGAGACTTGTTTGAGTAAATCATTATTATCTCCAAAACTTTTTTTACGATCTAAAAATATCTTCTGGCATTAAATAACATGCAGAGGTTGATAAGCCGTAAAAAACAAATCAATCAAACCTCCTCTTTTGATCATAGCATACATCTCTTTTAGCAGCCCCCTGCCTTGAATGTCTCTTGGGCCTTGTTCTGGGTGAATATTAATATAAAATGTTAATAGTCCTTTGTTCTTGCTTTCCTTTATTATCTTGTCTAAGAGTTCTTTCATTTTCGTTTCTTAATCTACCATCAACCGTGTCAACTTGAACCTGAAGCAATTATTAGCTGAAGCTCTTTAACGTTTAGTATATGTGATTAATGGAATCTAGGGTACGATTGGTAAATTGTCGTCTAACTTACGCAAAAATTTACCAAAAGCATACAAAAATATCTTGAAATACGAAATAATAATAATAATAATAATAATAATAGTATCCAGTAGTGGGTCTCGCAAGTGTCCTCAAGTCTCTAAAACTCTCGTCTGGATTTTTTTTTTTAAATTTCCAGTTCTACCTAAGTTTTGCTTCAGCAGTGTCCGAACTTTGCCATAATTATTGCTATAATTAATTTTTCTACTACTACTACTAATAATAATAATAATTATCATTATTATTAATATTATTATTATTATAGATATATATATTAATGATGATTACTGATACAAGAAATCTTGTGAAACTATTGGAAACAAGTATCTATTTATAATATAGTCACAACCTGTAATTTTTTACTAGCTATAATTTATTAATAAATTTTTGACCCAAATAACTTAGGTTCCAGACAAATAGAATTTTGGTCTCAAAAACTGAGCATAAATTTCCGTTCTCTATTCTATAATATTGTGTACTATCGATAGACATATTTGTTGATGTTTCATGATATACGGATCAATCTAACAAATGAAGAATTGGATTCAAAATGGCTTCGTTCAGAATAGATGAAATTGAGTTGGCAAAAAAATAATTATCCAAACCAAATCGCCAACCACGACCTCCAGACGACTTAGGAATCAACTGCAACTCTTCTGGGTGGTCTCCTTGTTTAAGTTGGTGAATGCTGCCATAATGCTTGCCTTCAGTTCATTTTTGGTGTTACAAAAAGTTGTGTTGGTCTCTCGCTCAACTGCGCCCTATACATAATAATCAAGGGAGTTGCAGCCTGGGGAGTTAGGTGGTATTATGTAATGGGTAATGTGGTCACAGAAATTGTCTGACAGCTATGTCTGGGTTCGCCTGCTTGTGGGGCATGGTGCAGAGTCCTGTTGCCACACTTAGGGTGTTCCAGCAGCTCGCCTCTTGACCCAGGACAGCACTTGATGTTCTCTTCCGTGTTCAGTTTGAGGCCCTCACCAACAAACTCGGGAGTTCTTTTTCGTCATAACGATCGAAGTGAGTTTTACGAGCTGCCGTACCTTCGTAATCACCATTAGATTCATCCAACTCTCTCCGAATCCACTGCACTCAGATTAATACCAAAATACTCTGAAATGTTCGTATTGGAGCTTCCGGTGCGTATGCTAAGCAGTACAGCATGCCGTTTCCAAATTTCTGGCGGACTGAATTGCGTCATGGTCTTCTTTTTCTCACAGACGGTGCCCAACTGACCCTACTATACTGTGCAGTCGGCAAGATCAAAAATATAAAATGGCGACAACTTATCTATCGCACCCTGTACAGTTTGATTAAGTGCATTAACAAGGAAGGAGTTTATGTCGAAAAATATACATGTGCTGCGTAAAAAAAATACTTTCTTTAATCATTAGTCTTGTTGATTTCTTAATGATACATACATTCGCACTCTCACATGTTCATACGCATGCGCACATATGAGCAAGTATATAAGCAGACAATTTAACCTGTTAGTTTGTTGCTGAATTTATTTTAAATAAATAAATCTTAAAATAATTCTTCTTTGCAGAAAATTATTTCATTTGGTGTAGATTTTTATTCGACTACGAAAGGTATTTGAAATAAATTGTTTTTCTTTCCTTGTTCATATCTACCTATCTTCTCGGTCTATTCATATCTATCTACTCAGTCAGTTCATATCTATCTATTCAGTCTGTTTATATCTATCTCAGTTTATTTATACAAAAGGCGCCTTTTCCCTTTGATGGAGATAAGGTACGTGGGTCACATGACGGCCGCTTCGCGATGAATTCGGCCCGTTTGAATTTGGAGTCGTAAAAATGGCTTCTCCAGGTCAGGAGTATCTCCAAATTATATGTAAGACCTTTACTTTTTGTTCTTCCTTATACTTTGTTTTGCTTTGTAGACATGTGATATATTCTTCTTTGCATGGGACACGTGTACATATGTATATAGTTGTGTATTATAAAAGACTCTCTGAGAACAAAACGTGATTGTTATTCTTCTTCATTTCAGTCGTACTGTTCCGACCTTCCCGTGAGCTACGGTGTTATTATATCACAGATATAATAATGCCTATAAACTGAAAAACGTAAAAGGGGGAATAACTCTTTCTTGCCGTTTTTTTTTTTTTGTTTTTTTTTTTGCAATCATCCATTTTTTACGGCTGTCACATATACTCTAAACTTAACCAAAGACTCATCATTCTAGGAAGCTTTAAAATGGCACTGACACATGAATTATTATAGTAGTATAATAATAATTAAAAAAAACTTTGAATATGGCTAACAGTTTAGCTGAAAGAGCTCGTAAATAATAAAACTTTTAAAAAACTTTACATTCATTAAATCCAGAAGAAAAGACAGGTCTGTTCATATCTATCTATCTGAATCTGTTGATATCTATAGATCTATCTAAGTCTTTTTATATCTGTCTATCTCAGTTCGTTCATATCTGCCTATCTATTCATTCTGTTAATATCTATCAACACAGTGTTCATATCTACCTATCTTCTCAGTCTATTCATATCTATCTACTCAGTCAGTTCATATCTATGTATTCAGTCTGTTTATATCTATCTCAGTTTATTTATATCTATTTGGCCTTCTGTATTCATATCTATCTATCTATCTATCTGTCTGTCTATCTATCTATATATCTATCTATCTATCTATCTTCTCCCGATATTAATCCTTCAGTCTCTCTGTATCTGTCTTTATTTATTACTTCTTTTCCTTTCTCGATCTTTAGTCACACATCTAGCTCTGTGAATAAACAAGGCACAACAGAACTTCGAGATTTTTATCTACGGATTTAGGATTTCATTGTAGATAAATTTGTTGTCCTTTGACTGAAGGTAGTATGCAAATGTCACCAGACATTGAAGATGTCGAGAGGGCGTATAATGACAGCTGTCGACCAGCGGCAGGACCTCGCCTGTGAGATTCGATTGTGTCGAACTGAATTTGGCATTTTATCATTATTTTTTTCCCCTTCATTTTGAATTTTTCCGCCACTCATCAGATGCCATTTCTTAAAAAAAAAACATTTTCGCTTCGAACTCCTTCGAGCTTTTGTCACTCAAATTTTGTTGCTTAATCTGAATTAGAAGAATGACATGTGCGATCATGTCTCTCCACAGCCTCCGTTTCCTTGCGGCTTAAAGCAATGTCGTTTTACTATCACTACCACATCGTTGGCCCTTGTCCATTTTGCCTTCGATATATCTTGTGAGTATCAAATTCTCCAAGTCCTCTGTCCTTATGTTCCCACGAAATTTCAGGACACTAGTATGCTGTCAGATGATCGTAAGTGTGCCGCGAACATTTTAAAATGTCATTTAATTAAATTATTTTCGAATGAAATCCAACCTAATACAACAAGTGTACATATCAAAATTATCCCTCTCCTTTAAATTGATTATACATGCAAATAAGATAATCTAAATGAAAAAAACTCAAGCTCAGATATCTCATTAAATATTAAATGATGACCAGAAAAAAAAGTAAATATATTTTTTGTTACTTACACTATTTACATTGTTCAAACAGTTGTCCTCCTCTTTATTGCAATATTCACTACGTTTCAGCCGCAGTACGCTAGGCTCTTCTTCAGGTGATATACGTTGGAATTTCGAACCGAATATTTTATTTCGTCCAGAGAAGTAGTTTGTTCTAATTCCACGTGCCATGCCTTTTCTTGGTGTCTCAGTTTCAGTTATTTCCTTTTAGTAACTCAACTCTCCAAGTTTTTGTTCACCTCTGCTGTGGCCAGGTATTGAACTCACAACTCTTGATCGCCTTCATCTTTATTGCTCAGAAAAATAGATAAATATAAAAAATTTTAAAGAATTTTAATTATTATCTTTTTATTACAAATTATAACTTGTTTCGTTATTTCCTTATATATTTTTTTGTTTTTTTTTTGTTTTTTGTTGGTTTTTTTTGTCAATAAATAAACACTAAAAGTTTGCAGTTTATTTGATTTAAGTGGACCGTGGAAGTTTAACTAGAGCGATTTACTAAGTAAAGTTTAGTTATGGCACAAGGGCGAGATTAAGGAGCACCAAGTTAGGATCAAACTCACTGTCCAGTCGTAATTGATCTAGCGAGACAAGCTTGTTAACCATTACACCACGTCGAAGTTCCCTTGATGTGTTAGGCGTAGCTTAGATCTAGGACATAGCCGAAAGTATTAGGTACCCAGTGAGGATCAAATTCACTACTCAGTCGTAAATGATCTAACGAGACAAGCTTGTTAACCATAACACCACGTTGAAGTGCCAGCGGAAGTTTAACTATAAGTTCAAGTGTGCCGTGAGATGAAAATGGTTGAAAAAAACACTGCTCGAGAGGATTCAGATGTTGGTTCATGAATTAGGTGGAATAGTGATTGTGAGTTCAATCCCAGCACTGAGTAGTACAGACCCCGACTGTAACTAAATTGTACTGAAAAGAAAACAAAAAAAACCCTAGATATCTCTAGATATGGAATGCTAACAATCTACCTATATAGGTTTAAATAAAATGTTCGATATTCCCCTAACCAAATCGGCAGACACTTGAAGAAGGCCGCGAAGCACAACGACAAAGTTGAGGGCATTAGTCCAACTGTAAGTAATGTTAACTTCCTGATCCCAGAATATCTTAAGTAATATCTCGTCTCTTCCCATTTCTTTTCTCAATTTCAAATTTCTCTACACTAGATTCTCCTTTTACTTTTCCGTTGGAGCCCCCACCCAATCAAAATGGCGTAATATTTTTTTCTCTTCACCCATCCATGTCGTAAAACCTATCAAGTTCTTTATCTGAATATTTGTTTTAATTAGAACTTTTTTTTAATCACATTGAAGGCAGTCAAGCCACTAAGGCACAAGCGGTTACTGGGCGTGGAAGAATTAGAAAACAGAAATACCATTAAGGAGCGAGAACAACAGAAGAATGTCCAGGAAGAGAGTAGATAACAATTGACATTGCATTTAATTTTTTGAAGATCAAAGTTAAGTGAAAAGCAGGGCACCGGAAGAGAGTTCAACAAGCGAGAAGGGCAATGGAAGAAACTGTTAGCATAGAACATTACATCTAGCCAATTCAATTGTAAATTGATGAGACCTTATTGCCAGTCTAGTACTGCGCGTAAATTCATAAGGTCTATATATCATAGCGAAAAAAACATCTGAACAATTACCCTGAAATATTTATAGAAAAGGCATAGGAAGGCAATTGTACGGTGGTGGGATAGCGACTGAAGCCAAGAGTCTTTTATACCAGTTATGTAATAAATATATTTGGTACTCTATAATAATCCAAGATACTTGCATTTGCTATTAGTATTAATGATGTTTTCCTGCTGCTGCTGCTATTATTATTATCGTTGTTGTTGTTGCTGCTGCTGCTACTACTACTATTATTATTATTATTATTATTATTATTATTATTATTATTAACTTTGCTTCTGTTCTGTCTTATCAAAGTAAAAACCCCAATATGACAGATATTCTTTATTCTCAATGAATACATCCTGCTTCTTGGACGATTAATAATTGTGTAACTTTGTGTATTTATGCCGGAGACATGAATGAAGATTACCTGCCATTGTCAATTCTGACGGACTGTGTATATAAATGGTCTGGCGTTGAGTGTCATCACTAAGGCTCAATTTGACGAGTCATATCGAAGTCATGATGTGTTTCAGATAGTGAAAAACAAGTAACCAGAAAAATTTGGTTACAGTGGGTATTCCCAAATTGGATAGTGCTGCTCCCTTAGTGGGGGGGTCTAAAGATATAAGTGGTCGGTGACGAAAAAGAGGAAAGGTAGAGGACAATCAGAAAAATAAAGTCTGTCAGGGTACAGGGGTGAGGCATTAGAACCAAGTAATAATTGTTTTAAGGAATCGATATGACAAAATGTTAAGCCAGTTAGGCTCAAGTAATACAAAGAGTAAAATTAAGATAAGAGTTATACATGAACACGTGATTTTACAGGGTTGCACAGTTCCTTGGGTATGACGATAAACAACATCCGGCAGCAAGGTCTGTCATCAGAAGATTTTGAGGAACGTGGAACCATTTCTTAATTACTGCCTGTTCTCAGGTCCACCCTGACGCGGGGTGGTAGAAACTGTTAGACTCCGAAGTATGGGCAAATAGTTAACCCCCAAACTAGAGTCAAAACACTCAGTCAGTCAGTTATGTGCCATGCGTGATACACGCTTAAACGATCATGTATCTTCCGATACATGACTGACGAGGCAGATTTTTTTTTCTCGCAGTAGGTTGCTATTTCTTTCTGCGGGAGACCAGCTGCCACACAAGGCTATAGAATCCGGTCTGTCCTACTATTTACCCATAGCTGGGGGAGAAGAAGCGGATTCATACCTTTCCCAAGGGTATTAACACGTAAGTGAATGTAATGGATTCGACTGGAAATCGAACTCGGCTCTCCGATTCCTCACTCCGAGCCGCTATCCATTACTCTTCCTCTACGAAATACATTTTTATAGTAAAAAATACCAGTAAAACATTTTCATAGTAAAAAAATACCATCAAAATATCTTTTTGAAAAAAAAAAGAAATTTTATAGCAATACATTTTTGAAAAAAATAACCAGCAATTTTTTTTTTTTTTTTTTTCAAAAAAGGTTAAATTAAATTTCGACATTAAATGAACCATTAGCAGTTGATATGCCGCTAAAAAAAAACATAGTTATTTGAGGACATTTGCAAGAAATTAGTAAAAGAGTTTTGAAAGAAGATCTTTCTTTCAGAGAAAAACTGATATGAATAATCTTGAAGTCCTTCTTGGCGCTTCTACTCAATTATATCCGCCATTTGCATTGATGGCTACTTGAACGGGAGATTAAAAACGTTTACATACTCGAATCAGATAATTATGGTGTATTTTGGACATTGTGCTAGCTATGGCGGACTTCAATGTTGTGAGAGCGTAAACGACTTCCCTATCGATTACGCTCTATGTCCGGTTGATTTATATATGAGGAGCTAGGATGCCATATGTTTTGGATGGCGTGATAACTCATCCATTCATAAGTCGGCATGGTTTTACCAGACGACGCAGAATCTTATTAGGTGTAAAATCTTCCTTTGCTCACATTCTCTATCAAAGGCGTTGTAATCCTCTTCAACACCTCCTTACAGATGTCAGCACTGACCCTTAAATCCTAAGGAAAGAAATGAGGTGTCATGACATCTCTCTCGTTACTCAGGATTCTCAAAACCATCAGTTTCCGGAGATTTTGCGTGTATGACCGTTGAGACGTCCTTAGGGTGTCTGCATAACCATCTGTCATTCATTTGGTTGACCTTTCGGTCTTGATTAAAGTTTTTCTCTTCAGAGAATAACCAAAAACATTCCAAGATCTTCATGTTTCAACTTTGATCAACAAGCGCTTTGCACGGATAAGACGGTTATCATCTGTATTTGAAGACATGAACTGGCCTCTCTACATCACATATGTTTGTATCGAAGGTCCTGATTCGTAATACTTCGATAGATTGTTTTGAAACCTTGAGCTCTTTACCATTTTCCTGGAGCACTTCTTGATGTATCTGCTTAAGAAATCGGCCATTAGCATCAATGACTGCTTCAATACGTGATCTGAAACGTTGACATACCCGAATCATACCCGAATCAAATGATCTTTATGTACAACGCTGTTCAATAAATGTGACTCACCTGTTTTTTTTCCTAAAAATATTTTTTGTCTATTGTTTTGGGGATTAAAATAATTTTTAATCTGACTAATATAAAGACCCCTTTCCCGACCACCTAAAAAAAAAGTTTATTCACCCTAAGGTATTCTATTGATAATTATAAATTTGGATATAAATGAGATTCAGGAAAAAGCTCTGTGCAAAAAAAGTGACTCAGATATCGCATTCTAATGATTAAACTGGTAAATTTAAAGAGCTTTTAACAAAATATTGAAAACTATTTTACAATACACTCAGAATAATATTCTAGAGAGTTCTAGAACAGCTTAAATTAAATCTAGAGTATTCCAGAATATTCCTGAAAGCCTTATACAGTATAAAAACAGTTTGAAATAGCCACTCAACTCACTAACCAGATGAAAGGGTACAAACACGCATCAGAACCACTTAAGGCATCTATTATTGCCCTCTCAAAAGCAGGCAAGTCTACGAGAGAAATTGCAGAAATTGCTATAACCCCGCAATCAACTGTCTCTCGAGTGTTTAGGGCACATAATGATGCCACTCCTGCTCCAAGGAAGGAAACAAGGAGACGAAAGAAAAAGATTGATGGTAGAACTGGCAGGGTAATCAAGAGAGAAGTTGCGAAGTATAGGAATATAACTAGCCAAGAAATTGCAGCCAGTCTAAGCGAAGAACAAGGTGTTAGTCTTGCCTCTTCAACAGTCCGTCAGAACAAAGTTACAAATCTTGTTAGAACAAGGCTACAAATCTTGTACACGAAGGTTTAAGCCGCTAATAAGCCAAACCTACAAAGCCAAGAGACTTGAATGGGCTCACTATTACAAAAAATTCACCGTAGAAGACTGGAAGAATGTTCTCTTCTCAGATGAAACGAAAGTTGAGCTAAATTCAAAGGATAAGGTGAGTCACTTTTATCGAACAGCACTATATTTGGGACTTTGTGCTAATTGTTGAACTTTCTATATTATAGCGTCGCGGGGGCGTTGATTGCCTTCCCTATCGACCACGCCCCGCAAGTAGTACCCCAAAAGATCCAAGTTTGGCGAGGTAGGTGGCCATATATTTTAGGGTGACTTGATTGTGGAGATTGTAAATCCCCCATTCTTGAATCCTCTTTGTCATGAGGTTGCGCGGGATCCTGTTTGTAGGTTACTATCTTTCTTTGCTCCCGCAACCCACACCAGCACCAGTCGTCAGCATTAACCCTTAAACCCTGAGGAAAGAAGGGAGGAGGCAAGACATTTCCCTCTCGTTGCCCAGGATTCTCAAAACCATCAGTTTCCGGAAATTTTGTGTGCAATACCGTTGGAACGTCTTTAAGGTGTCTGCATAGCCATCTGTCATTCCTTTGGTTGACCTTTTGGTCTTGATCAAAGTTTTTTTTCTCTTCAGAGAATAACCAAAGCATTCCAGGATCTTCATGTTTCAACTTTGATCAACAAGTGCTTTACGCGGATAAGACGTTTACCTTTTATATTTACAGGCATGAACTGGCATCCCTACATCACATATGTTTGTATCGAAGGTCCTGATTCGTAATACTTCCGATAGATTGCCTTGAATCGTTGAAGTCCTTAGTAATGGTGTTAATTGACTTTCTGGTGTTGTTATATTAGATGTGCGGTGTTATATGGTGCAGTGGATATCAGCTCGGAATGAGAAATCGGAGAACCGAGTTCGAATTCCGGTCAGGTTAGTTACATTCATTTACGCATAAATGGGAAAGCTATCAATCCAGCACTTCTTCCCCAGCTATGAGTTGAATAAAAGGATCCTATCGCAGAAAGAACTGGCAACCTACTGCGAGAAAATCTTCTGCCTAGTGCGTCATGAATCGAAAGAAACATAATCGCCCCAACATGTATCACGATTTTCATTTTACTTAACTGACTGGTGTTATTATCGATAATTTACTGCGCCTTTCATACAAATGTGTGTGTTGAGATGCTAGTCAGTTATGTGCCATGTGCTATACACGCTCAGCTGATCAGGCAGTTTTTTCCCGCCATTTCTTACTGCGGTAGACCAGAGGCTATAGAATCTGGTCTGTCCTGCTATTTACCCATAGCTGGGGGAGAAGAGGATACATACCTTTCCCAAGGGTATTGGCACGTAAGTGAATGTAATAGATTCAACTGGAATTCTAACTCGGATCTCCTATTCCTCTTTGGGTCCTGTCATTGGATCTAACCAACGCCTTTATCCACTGTGCCATGTGTCCTTGAGGACCAAAGACCCAAAGAGTGTGAGTTCAATACCCGATTAAGGCAGTGGAGAACTTTCAGAGGGAAAATTAGCAGGAGATAACTGATAACTGACATCCATCAAACATGGCACGTGGAACTCAGAACAGTCTACCCCAGTAAGCGAAATAAAGGGTTCAGTTCGAAATTCCAACCACCTGAAGAAGGCCGGAGCGTACAACGGCCGAAACGTTGTGATAGATATGGCGAAAAAGATGTGGACAATCGTCCGAATAATGTAAATAATGTACATAATACCTCATCTCAGAAATATAGACAGCATCAGTTGAATACAGATATGTTCGCGAGAAACAAGTGTCCAATCCACGTTGAGAACATCAACTGGCATAATAATTAAGAGACACATGATTGGCTAATACATTCAAGGTTTCAGATGTTTTCGAGTTTCTCCTTATTAGCAGTCATAGATTTCACGTCAGTACTCGTTGGGGGTCTAGTGACGGCAAGTCACCTCAAAATGTATACTCTGTACATCAGATGGTTACAAAATGTTATCGTTTGTATGGTTTCGAATTTTGCTCAGTCAAGCAGTCCTTCCAAGCTTTTTGCGAGTCTCTTTCGAACTGTCTTATCCTCTTCTACTATCAAACTATGGCTAAAACTCACATTATTATACATTTATGTATAATATTGTCCGATAGAGTAGTGTTATGGGGTCCTCCCCTTTTTCATAGAAGTGGACTCGACCAGAGTGTTACTTGGACTGCTGCCGTTAAATACCCAGAGTCAGTCAGAATATAGAGATTGAGAGAGATTGGGAGAGTGAGCAGAGATTGTGATTGAGTTGGAGGTAGAGTAATAGTGTGAGGTAACCTCTTGTAGAAGTCAGTTACAAGCACGTAGACTCTAAGGAAGTCCTCCTTCGAGACTGTATTCATATATATATATATATATATATATATATATATATTATTATTATTATTATTGCGACTAACCGCGTTGCTGGATTTACTAACAGTATTACCCATTGTATTATTGTGTAAATACATTTAATTTCTTATATTTATTTCTTGCGTTTGTCATTCATTGGAAACCGAATTTCATCTCGGAATGCACAAGTAGCTTTTGAGTAGATCTATGGATGAGAGAAATGGCTTGGAAGATGTGGTGAGAAGTGTTCGTTTGAAGTGACCAAACAGATAGATAGATAGATAGGAGATAGATAGATAGATAGATAGATAGATAGATAGATAGATAGTGTTATATAGGAATAAATTGTCGCTGCCGACACTGTAGACTGAACATAGATCGCCAGAGAGCAAACACAGGCGATGACGTGATAATAAAGTATATATGGGAATTAGCGTGGCGTCTAATTGATCACCATTCATGTTCTATCCTCTATTACTATACGGATCACTCTTTCTGCACTATCCTCTGTCTCTATACTATTCCCTATACTGTTTCGGTATACGGATCACTATACGGATTACTATTCGGTGGTTACTTTTCGAGCGAGTATTATTGAGAAAGTGCTTTTAGTGCGAGTGTTATTCGAAGGCGTCTGATACCAGTATTGTTCAACGCATCACTATAGTTGTATGATTACAAAGTCACTACTACAACGAGCATTACGAAAGTGCCAACGAGTATTCGCTGACATTACAAAGATGGCAACGAGTGTTCGTTGATATCACAAAAGATAGATAGATAGATAGATAGTACAAATTTCAGAAATCAATCCCAAATCAAAATAATTTAAATACTAATATGTATACATATATATATATATATATATATATATATTAGGTTGTTGCAAAATAATGTCGTTTTCTCATATATGTTACTATGTGAGAAAACGACATTATTTTGCACCAACCTAATATATATATATATATATATATATATATATATAACTCCTACTCTTCTTTTCTTCTTTTATGTGCCGTGTCTATTCAGGATGTAGGCAATCATGGCTCTCCACTTCTCCCTATCCCTTGTAGTTCTAAATATAATTTGCCTTTTTGCTACTTTTCCCAACCCCCTGTTCTGTCATCCACTTGCTTAAGTCCGTTGCTTTCCCTTGTCTCTCTTTCCCTCTATCCGCCCTGTGAGTATCAGATTCTCCACGCCCTCCTTTCTCATTACGTGTCCTAGAAATTTCAGCTGCCTCTCCCTGATATTAACTATAAGCTTCCTCCTTGTTTGTATTCTCTCCACAACCTTATCGTCGCTCACATGTTCGGTTCATGGTATCCTTAGCATACTTCTGTAGAACCATACATCCGTTGCCTCGAGTCTTTCGCTTATTAGTCATTAAACTGTATCATCTCATGTCCATGAATTTGCCTGACCTTTCCGCTAACCTGATGAATATTCGCGAGCACTCCTATAACAAAAATGTTTGAAAAACCAAATATGATTTTTGCTCTCGTATATAAATACGTGTCACAAAATAAAATCCTCATAAAATTTGCCGTAAGAGGACGAAACGCAGCCGCTAAGATGTTTTCTTTTTGTCTTTATTCATAAATAGATAACCAGATAGGCATGCATAGAGATAGATAGATAGATAGATAGATAGATAGATAGATAGATAGATAGATAGATAGATAGATAGATAGATATGAACAGACTGAGATAGATAGATAGATAGATAGATAGATAGATAGATAGATAGATAGATAGATAGGAACAGAGTGAGATAGATAGATAGATAGATAGATAGGAACAGAGTGAGATAGATAGATAGATAGATAGATAGATAGATAGATAGATAGATAGATAGATAGGATTGTCCTCATTGTTCCAGTGAATGTACACATGACCTTCGCAATTTTTTTGCGTTTGATCTTGTGTTCCATTGGAACAACCACATTCTGATTAAATCTTGTCTTCCTTACTTTCCCGACCAAAGCCAATCTCTTGTCTTCAATGGAATGGACTCTTTGTACCTGAGAGTTTTTTTTTCTTTTTCTTTTTTTCTTTTTTTTCTTTTTTTTTTTTTCTTTGTACCTAAGGGTTTGTTTTTTTTCATTTATTTTTTTTATTTTTTTTTATTTTTTTTTTTATTTTATTTTTTTTTTTTTCTTTGTACCTAAGGGTTTTTTTTTTCATTTTTTTTTTCATTTTTTTTTTTCTTTTTTTTTCTTTTTCTTTTTTTTTTCTTTGTACCTAAGGGTATTTTATTTTTTTTATTTTTTTTATTTTTTTTTCTTTGTACCTAAGGGTCTTTTTTTCTTTTCTTTTTTTTTTTCTTTGTACCAAAGGGTTTTTTATTTCTTTTTTTTTTCTTTTTTTTTTTCTTTTTTTTTTTTTTTGAGTAATTTTTGATTTCTCCTTAAACAATATGTTTAAGCAATCGAAATTTTCTTATCTCTCGTTCTACTTTTTGCTTTCCTGGATACACGCTGACAAATTTTTTTTTTTTTTCTTGTTTAAGATGTGTAGATCATATCACCCGGTCCACATTATAAGATCTGTTTGAACTTCAAAACCTCAAAAATAAGTTACTTTTTTTTATTCTTTACTAAAGCTTCCGGTTTGTGCATATACCGCTGCATTACATTGCCATATTTCAATCGTTTGCACAATTACAGTGAATGGTTTTCCTACCCAATTATATCTATAATTAATTTTCCACATTGCTTATGTAATTGTTAGCTTGATCGCCATCGCCTTTGCAGGAAGTGAGATAGAATCGATTTCTTTTTTCATATATCCTCTGACCGGAGGATATACAGACGTCATGATAGAAAGATGGTTGCCTTCTTTATATCATCTCATCTCTAATACATTTTGTCTTGCCAGGTTTTGGTTTCCCATTTTAGAGGTTTTGTTTATTCAACATTCGTCTGTTTGTTAATTTTACCGTGGCTTTTGTTTTATGCAATCGACAATTTTTTTTAATCATTTCACCCCATGCAAGACGATAATGCTACTAAGACGCAATGGGTTACTGGCAGTGAGATTGAATGAGTTTAGTGAGGAGAAAGGACACTAAAAGAACAGGATTCAGGAAGATGACGATTGATGTTAAATAATTGATCAGAGACGCCATAGCTTTCGAGCTTGTGAAGATGGTCAAATATTCCAAACCCTTTCAACTTGGTAATCTAATGGCACAACCGATGTAGTGCTGTTCTTATCTAAATCTTGACAGACAAATTCAGTAATACTCACAGGGCGGATAGAGAGAAAGACAAACAAAGGAAAGCAACGGACTTAAGCAAGTCGATGACAGAACAGGGGGTTGGGAAAAGTAGCAAAAAGGCAAATTATATTGAGAAATACAAGGGATAGGGAGAAGTGGAGAGCCATGATTGCCTATGTGAAATGCGATACTATAATCACATAATCTATAATGTTAACGAGTCCCCTTCTTGTTTTCTATTTCTCATATCATTGTGGTCGGTTTTATGTATAGACATCAGTTTTATAGTTCTTTGATCCAGTCTTCACTGCCGTTATCATTGAAGAAAAGCTCCAAATATCTTCTCACGGATACGCTATGTGTAATTCTGGCTTTACTAAAATAACCTCGGCTTCGCTTAGTTTCCACGATTTTCTTCTTTTTTTCCTGAGGTATTCGTTTCCGAGTTTTTATCTAGACCCTTGCTTAACTGCAGTTCTTATTTCTATTCAGTCATTTCATTCTTTGATAGTTAAATTCCTTTTATTGCCTCCTGTTTTCCTGTACATAACCAACGATTTCATTTTTTTGTATTTAAACTCCTTCTAAATTCCTGTTGATTCCTATTTTCTCTTAGATATAATTATTTCATCATTTCATAGTTAAATTCCTTTGGCTGCTTGCTGTTCTACTTTGTACATAGCCAAGCATTTCATTAAATTCCCTCGATTGCATCCTATTTTTCTTTGTAGATATAGCCAAAAATGTAATTATTGGGTAGTTAAATTCCTTCACTTGCTTCTTATTTTCCTCTACATATAATCAATGATACTGTGTTGGGTAGTTAAACTCCTTCTGCTGACTCCTGTTTTCCTTTAATTTAAGCAACGATTTCATTAAATTCATTCGATTTCTTCTTATGTTTCTTTGTACGTAATCAACGATATCATCATTGTGTAATTAAATTCTTTCTGTTAGTCCCTGTTTTTCTTTGTATATAATCAACGATGCTATTGTTGGGTAGTTAAATACCTTCTGCTGTCTCCTGTTTTCCTTTTGCATAACCAACAATTTCAGTAGCATTCTTCGATTGCTACATATTTTCCTTCGTATATAACCAATGATTTCATCCTTGTTATTAAATACCTTCTGTTACTTCGTATTTTTTTTTTTTGTACATAATCAACGCTATTTTTTTGTACATAATCAACGCTTGCTACTTTTTGTACATAATCAACGCTTGCTATTTTTTGTACATAATCAATGCTTACTATTTTTGTACATAATCAATGCTTACTATTTTTGTACAGAATCAAAGCTTACTATTTTTTGTACAGAATCAACGCTTACTATTTTTTGTACATAATCAACGCTTACTATTTTTTGTACAGAATCAATGCTTACTATTTTTTTTACAGAATCAACGCTTACTATTTTTTGTACAGAATCAACGCTTACTATTTTTGTACATAATCAATGCTTACTATTTTTGTACATAATCAATGCTTACTATTTTTTGTACATAATCAACGCTTGCTATTTTTGTACACAATAAATGCTTACTATTTTTTGTACATAATCAACGCTTATTATTTTTGTACATAATCAACGCTTACTATTTTTTGTACATAATCAATGCTTACCATTTTTTGTACATAATCAATGCTTACCATTTTTTGTACAGAATCAACGCTTACTATTTTTTGTACATAATCAACGCTTACTATTTTTGTACATAATCAACGCTTACTATTTTTTGTACATAATCAATGCTTACCATTTTTTGTACAGAATCAACGCTTACTATTTTTTGTACATAATCAACGCTTACTATTTTTGTACATAATCAACGCTTACTATTTTTTGTACATAATCAATGCTTACCATTTTTTGTACAGAGTCAACGCTTACTATTTTTGTACAGAATCAACGCTTACAATTTTTTGTACATAATCAACGCTTACTATTTTTTGTACATAATCAATGCTTACCATTTTTTGTACAGAATCAACGCTTACTATTTTTTGTACATAATCAACGCTTACTATTTTTTTACATAATCAACGCTTACTATTTTTTGTACATAATCAATGCTTACCATTTTTTGTACAGAATCAACGCTTACTATTTTTTGTACATAATTAACGCTTACTATTTTTGTACATAATCAACGCTTACTATTTTTTGTACATAATCAATGCTTACCATTTTTTGTACAGAATCAACGGTTACTATTTTTTGTACATAATCAACGCTTACTATTTTTGTACAGAATCAACGCTTACTATTTTTTGTACAGAATCAACGCTTACTATTTTTCTTTGTACATTACCAATATTGAGCATTTATTATTTCCGGATTCCATTTCAATGCTCTAGATTTAACGAGTTTAAAATCTATTTTATTTTTATTTTCGACAAACAATTTCAGGTCGCCAAGCTTTAAATAGTTGCGTCTTTTGGGGAAATTACTGAATCTATGCAATTTCAAAAAGTTATTGCTCTTTGCAAAGTTATGAATCCATCTCTTCTCCCTCCAGCAATGTGTTCAATAGAAGGGCTGACTGGACTCTCTTACGGTGAATTGGCAACTAGTCTAAGAGGAAGTTCTGAAGTCCTAACCAGCCTGAAGTGAGATGTGCACTCTCAAGCTATCTTGCCCTAGACACACCGCTACTGCTATGCATACAGTACATGTGGTGTCTTTAAGTAACGCAGTTCGTGACGTGACGTGACGGTGTTGTTATTGGGCCAAAACAAAGCCAAATAACCCTATTCGTATGCTTCATGACACTATTGTCTTTTTGTAATCTGACAATAAATCCAGCAAAATGGAAAACAGTTGAGGAAATTACTTAAAAACACATGTATCGTGTTTTAAAATTCGTTTGAATGTAATATCAGTCCGCCTCTATGGCAGTGAATGCTGGACAATACTTTACCGATGAAGAAGAGACTTGACACCAGAAATGTGGTTCTACAGAAGGATGCTGAGAATAGCATGAACCGAGCCTGTGAGTAACGGCGAAGTTCTTGAGACAAAAAGGACACTTCTACTTAACATTAAGAAGAGACAGTAGAAAATTTTAGGGCGCATATTGAGGAAAGCGGGCTTGGAAATTTTGATACAGAACAAATGGAAAGTATGAGATACAGACGAAAGCAACGAATAACTTACCTGCGAATGTATGATGAAGCAGGGTCTGGAATAGATGGCGAAAAGACAAAATTTATTGATAGCTACAAAGGGCAGGAACTTGCGGAGAGACATGTACGCCAACTTCCGTACGCCAACTTCCGGAAAGGGCAGATCACATAGAAGAAGAATCCTAATTCTTTCTGATCCATTGCGTTCGTGTTCTCAAACGTTTAGACTATAGCATCCTGCTACCACTTGTTTTCGACTGCAAAATTCTGTGCAAAAAGTGGATCACAAAGCCTTGATATTTTTCTCACTTCTCATTGGTCAGTTATTATTAAAATCATGTTCTCAAATACGTCCGAATAACATCGACCTAGTTCATCTGTTTATGCCTTTCCGAGCCGATCACATGATTACGTTTATTATAAATACTGTGACACAAATTCTTTCTTACTCTTTTTGATTTCCTTCGCTTACTAAAATGTAGCTGTTTAAGAAATCACATTCAGACCTCTTTCGGGCGGACGCTATGAAAACTTATTCACACACGCACACCTGACACGTACTTACGGAAACTAAATTACAAACATTACAGAACATTACAAGCAAAACATATTACAAATATTCAACTACAAGCAACGGAAACTAATTAAACATTACGGAACATTCACTCCTTCAACTCTTCTGAAGCTAAAAGTTTATCAACATATTTTCAGCTTTACAGAAGTCTTTCACTCTCATTTTGAGCGGCAAGTTCAGTCAACTTTCTATGAGCTCAGATAAAAATATTTCCTTAGTAAAAACTTTAATTCCAGTGAAAGAAAAATAACTCCTATTAATTACGCTTGTATATCATTACTTACATAAATATGAATATTGTTATAAAAACAGTTTTTTTGTGTTTTTTCTCTTGTTTGTTTTTCGTTTGCTTGCACATTTGTAAAGTAAAAAAATATACGGGTTGATTTAGGCCAACAATATCGCTACAAGACACTATATTCCGAACAAAAGAGTGAATCATGAATGGAGTTTGTGTTTTTGTAGAATTTCCTTTTGAATGGTTCTCCGAATTCGATAATTGCCATGACTTTTAGGTTGTGATCAATTTTAGTCGGTGATTTACTTATGATTCAAGCGTTAGTCTATTTTGCGAATAATACTAAGAATATATTCTCTACTCTCCAAAAGAAAAGAAAAAATAGCTTCATAAAACTATTTACCCCATAATTAAGATCATTACTTCTTTTTCATCGATGACAAAAATAGTAGTTCAGGCCGATATTAAACCGCCATGTTTTTAAACACTGATGTTAAAATCAAGCAGCTCACTCCTTATCGGAAAATTGGCGCAACAGATTTATCCTACTACGATTTTTGTGGATTTTATATTGTGCATTGCTTTGCAAATTTTACAGAAGTCTCCATTGAGTTTTTGTTTTGTTTGTTGTTGTTTTTTTTAGTAGAAGGGAAATAAAATACATCCATCTTCTTGTCCGTATTCAATCTGTCCGCCATTAAAGATGTGATAGCCGACAGTGCAACGCGCCAAGAATGTTTAGTGACGTGTTTGTCTTCTGGGAGTTCCGTGCTGAAAACAAGTTGTGCATTAAGAGAGGTCAATTCCTGGCAGAGAATCCTTGTAATTTGTTTTACAGCTTTACAGACGGCGGTTGTTATCCCCGAGTAAACAAGAGAGGCCGTCATGTGTGGGGCGCTTTATAAAAGCCACTCGCCTGCAGATGAATGACAAATATACGCCTCTAATTCAAGCGACTTAAAAGTTGTGAACTCCGGCGAAGACGACCGGAGTTTTCTCGGCTCATCCCATTTTCCTAACTCATTATTTCTCCACCTACCACCCTTTATACTCTCTTTCACTCTCTCTCTCTCTCTTTCTTTCATTCTCTCTCTCTCTCTTTCACTCTCTCTCTTTCACTCTCTCTCAACTCTTTTTCTCTCTAATACACGAAGTAATAGAAGCGATGACTACCTCACCTTTTTTGGTTTCTATTGCGTTGCCTTCATCTTCAATTAAAACGACAACCAAAAGCCACAATTAAAAGAAAAATCCACACTCAAATAAAATTATGAAATCCTTTCTTCAAAATGTACGCCATTCTAATTAACTGACATTCCCAATGTGAATCGATTCACATTAAAGTGATGAGATCACCGCTCATACCAATCTATTTGCAATAACAAATAACTGAATTCA
Source organism: Acanthosepion lycidas (assembly GCA_963932145.1). Taxonomy (NCBI): domain Eukaryota; kingdom Metazoa; phylum Mollusca; class Cephalopoda; order Sepiida; family Sepiidae; genus Acanthosepion; species Acanthosepion lycidas. The sequence goes on along the minus strand of OZ010599.1, from coordinate 58,434,536 downwards.
TTAAAACAATTGTAATTCTTATTTAACTGGATCTCTGACCAGACAATCTTTTCTTGCTGATTTTCTATACATATCTATAGTAAAATCAATTTTAAATGCATTTGTATCCATAACTAAACCATTTAAACTGCACTAATTACATATTCGTGAAAGGATTGCAGGGCGTTTTCATTATCCTATTATATCTCTATTCTGTCAATAAGACTTTATTTAATTTATAATCAGTGAAAATTCCCTCTTCCTTCTTAACTGTAAAAAAACGACTTAGATCAACGAGGGAGTGCATAATGTTAATTTTTGTCAAGATAAATGCAAATACACTGGAGTTACTGAAGTGTTACCTTTTAGCCGAAAGTGCTATGTTTCATTGAGTAATATAGACATATTGTGCTACTTATTTTCCTGTTATTTAATCAGTTTCTTGAGGTTCAAATGTAAGTCATCAATGAAGGCTCCGTAGTTTTTGTTTTTAACCCAGGTACTTTCGATCTTTTCCAAGATCATCTATAATATGTCTATATTATTCAATAAAACATGTTTGAATATGTAATGGGACCTTACCCATAATAACATAATGGACGATTCCATATGTAATAAATACTGCGCCTCAAGAGGAAGCAGAGAGTTCCGTCTGAAGTCGGGCGACCGGCTGATCGGCTGATCGGTTGAACTCTCTGCCTACGGGCGGGGAGGAACCCGAAGGAGGCTACGCCGAAGGGCGGAGTCTCTTTCAGGGTGGTAGACCGACTCTGAACTCGTTTATACGGGTTCAAAGGGCATATTTTTGCCCGAGCCCACGGGCTCGGAAACCCCACGGGCTCGGAAACCCCACGGGCTCGGAAACCCCACGTTAAACCGGCCTTGTGCCACATGATGCCCTCGTGTGTGGGTGACTAAATACCGTTCCGTCTGAAGTCTAGAGTTCAGTCTGAAGTCTTGAGTGAGGTCCGTCAGGAGTCTGTCAGTCAGTCAGAGCGAGCGAGTCAGTCAGTCGAGTCAGAGGCAGTCCGAAACAGTCGCGTTCAGACAATTACTACTAAACCTGATTGTTCGTACTAACACTTTCTACTTCTCTGTATATTATTCCTGTTTGTAATATATCTGTGTTATTCCATATCCGTGTTTGAGTTCTTCTTTATTGGTTCTACCTTAAACTATCACCGTGGTACAAGGAACCGGACCATAACACTAACACTTTCTACTTCTCTGTATATATTCCTGTTTGTAATATATCTGTGTTATTCCATATCCGTATTCGAGTTCTTCTTTATTGGTTCTACCTTGGACTATCACCGTGGTACAAGGAACCGGACCATAACAGAATAAAGATATGCTGCGTATATATATATATATATATATATATATATATATATATATATATATATATAAATGAAAATTATAATTTCATTCTCTGCTCTACTTAGCGTATTGTGCACTTTACGTTTTACCTTAGTTACTTGATTGTTTTTTTTTTGTTTTTTCTTTGGACTGGAATTTAAGGTACTGGACGATTTTTTTGGCCCTGTTCGGATGTTCCTAGTTCTTTCCTTTTTTTCCCATTTTTTCCCCCAGGTACCAATTTGGTTCGATATATTTATATTTGCGAATTGTATCATCTGGGTTTTTTCACCAACCGAGTACAGCTACTAATATATATATATATATATATATATGTTTTGTATTGTCACATTGCTCTCAATGCTGACTGTTAAATCAGATGTATAATAAATTTAATAAGAGATATGCTGTCTTTGTGTTTCTTCTTCCCCTCCTCTCTTTTTTTATGACCTGTCTTCACTGAGTTTTGTTTCGGCGAATAAAGGTCGGGAAAGGAATTTGGGGTTGCTTGACAACAACTAGAATGACCTCCTAAGAAAATGTGTAAGAACGGTAACCTACGCTCACGTGACATACATCACCAAGTGGGATTTTGGTATGGTCACTTTAGTTTCCCATTGACCTTTAATGACAAGAGTTCGTGAAAAAATAGACCCTCATCAAGCAATCGTTAGAGATGAGAAATACATCCAGAAACCTATTCCATTATTTGTTGTGTAAGGAATAAGGAAATTTCATCCCGTAGATCTTGGATGTATTTGACTATTTAATGGGTAAAGGATAAAGGAATATTGTACCCAAATAACTACAAAAAAATCATCGTACTTTCATCTCGGAGGCAATCCAAGTAACCAAAGGGAAACGGAACACAGATATCATTCCGGAATCTTATATTTTACATTGCAGAAGAATGAACAACGAACGTTTGTGACCATTCTACAGAAAATTTGTCTGACATTACGAACATTCGAACTCTCAATTCCTGAAATATAAACTTTTAAACTGACATCCAATATCAGTTAAGTGTTCTTTTATTAATTGTACGTCTGTCACTCCATGCTTTTTCCATATTTTGTATTCTGTTACAGAAAATTTATTTACAAATGTTCTTGTATTTGTTGTTCGTCGCTACCTGTTCGTGTTTCCTATCTGAGCAAACCCACTTTTTTCTGGGGTTTAAATCATTATACTTTGAAAATTCGTATATATATATATATATATATATATATATATATATATATATATATATATATGAAGAAATATAGTCTTAAGAGGTGCTATATTTATGGGATAAAGTGCTCAATATCAGAGATAGAGCGTGTGTAAATATAAAAGTGAACATAGAAGTCAACACTTAGAGGCGACAGTCTGTTTCATGCTATATGCAATCGTCAGGCCATATATATATATATATATATATATATATATATATATATATATATCACCGACAAGAATTTGACGGACGAGTTACACGAAAAATAAATAAAAAACAATGTAACTACCGAAGTTAAGCATGAACATTTTTGTTTGTCATCCACTAAAATGTTTATTTTTATGTCATAGAATGAAGTCAGGACATTCTACGAGTGCTTCTGGTAATATATAACCTCGTAGTATCTACCGCATGCTCGAGTTATCGCTGACTAAACGGGTTCCTCCACCAGGCTTTTCTGGCAAAGAGGGATTCTAGACACCGAAAAGGATTAAAGCCAGAGGCTCCATAGGTATTGTTGTAGCCAGAGTGGTGATGAGACGTCATTGCTGGGCGGATGATTTCATAGATTTAAGTCAACGACCAATTTCGGATTGTTTCCTTGATGGAATCAACAGCCATACGTCTGCGACCAAGGTGAGCCTTCACGTAAGAGGACATCGGCTGTTTTTTGACCTGCAGAGGGGTGGACTCTGTCAGCACTAGTTGCCAAAGAGAGGCTGCACACGAATGAATACCTCTCCGACTTTCAACCCAGATGAACTATGCAGGGGATCAGCTACGCAGTGACCCTACGACCACACTCAGTCATGGTACTGATTATGAGGATGATAATCACTAAAAAGCTTTTTCACTTGAATGATTTCTGGAATGCAGCTGTTTGGTCAGACGAAACAAAATTAAATTTTCAGGATATAATTAACAAAGATACGCATAGAGATAAAACATACCAAACAAGAAAAATTATCATCCCAACAGCTTGTTGGTGTGGTGGTAGACGTTTCCTTTTATGGATTTGCTTTAGCACAGCAAGTAATGGGGAAACTCCACAGGATCGGAGGGAAAATGGATTTGTTAAAATCCATTGGAACATTTGCGTCACGAATTGAAAATTGCTATTCATAGACAGGTGACGTTTAATGATTTGGAACGGCTATGCATAAACAAATAGCCGAAAATACCAGTCACGAGAAGTCTTATGTGAAGGCTACAGTGGACATTTATTTGCGAAGCCTGCTGACAAAGGTACCTCAACTCAGTATTATTCCAGCGGCTGAGCAGTCGAATATTTATGCAAAAGCTATTAGAATAAAATCTTCTAATCTTTATCGATAACTGGCCACTCCTATTCGAGGATACCCGTCTACTAGGGCGGTTACCCAATCCCTATTGCAGACGCTTGCTCAGGCGCATTTGTGTTTATTCAACACCCACAGAGCCCACTTGTAGTTTATATTGCGACTGTGTTAGTTACAGTTTCTGTAAAAGAGCATTTTATCTATCGTGATCAACTCTCGCTCAAACCCTCAGTTACGCTGACTAGTGACTTCGCGCTAACACAGGGCTTCGGTCAATACGTAGTATGGTTTACAGACATTTTCCAAAGATCGATAACACCAAGAAGTCTCCATCCTAACAAATCGACCATGATGAGATTCGAACCCGGGTTCTCATGATCAGAAAGCGAACGTTCTAACCACTCGGCCACATGCCTATAACAGAATAAAGATGTTCGCAGTTACAGAAATTGCATACATACCATATTCCCCAGATCTCACCCTTGCGACTTTTAAAACTTCCAAAAACAAATCCCACTTGAAAAGAACAAGATTTCAAGACTTCGAGGAAATGCAAGCAAATGCGACAAGCTGCTCACTATCCCAGAAAGTAATCCCAGGAATGTTCCATCAAAGGAAACGAGGCTGGATAGAGTTTGCAGCTTCAGAAATGAACTACTTCGGAAATTAAGATATGTTTTATAACGTTCTCGCTTACTTGGGTTGTTTAGCAGTGATTGGAAGGAAAGTGTGTCGAGTGTGGTTATCTCACCACACAACAGAGGTTCCATCAATGGCCATGGCTTGTGCTGCAGTTTTTGGCCAAGGACGATATTCCCAGGTCCAATAAACACCATATTCCACAGATCTGTCTCCACTGCGTTCTTTTTCTTCTTCAAAAATCAAATGCCACATGACTTCAAGACATCGAAGAAATTCAAAAGAATGCAACGATGCAGCTGCTAAAAGTAGTTCAAAGAATGCTTCCATCAATGGAAACGATGTAGGATAAAAAGTGTATAGCTCCAGAAAGGGACTACTTTGAAAGAGATTAAATGCCGGAACAATGTGCGTTGTTGTTTTCTTTTTATATCACCAGTCCCAATTTTTTGATCACACCACGTACATACATATGCACCCTACGCACACACACACGCACACATATAGATAGATATAGATAAATATGTGTGTGCATCTGTGTATGTGTGTGTGTGTGGTTGGGTGGGTGGGTTTGTGTGTTTGTAAAAAGTCTGGTATAAATAAAATATATCTTTACCGACATTTTTCATCCCCTAGGGGATTATTATCAAGTTAACAGTAGAGATTTTAAGCATGAGTTGCAAAATAAGATCTCTACATTTACCTTAAGAACATCCCACAGAGGATGAAACGTGTTGGTAAAGAAGGATTTTCGTTTTGTCTATATTATTGTATTAGGTTGGTGCAAAAATAATGACGTAATGATGTCGTTTTTTGACGTTAAAAATACGTCAAAAAACGACATTATTGCGTCATTATTTTTGCACCAACCTAATAATAATTTAAAGTATTTATTTTTCTTAGAGTTTTTATGAAAGATATATATTCAAGAACAGATAATAAATAGTAAAACGTTGCTGAAAGTTATAATGGGCAGGAAGTAGTGGAGAGCCATTGTCGCCAACAATTTGGACTCAAAACCGGCACTGAAGAATTATCTATCAAACAAACAAAAAAATCACCAACATCGGATGATAAACTGGAAATGCGTAAACAACACCCGATCATACACACAGATTCACACACATACACACACACATTTTGAGAATTATATATATATGTGTGTGTGTAAGGAAAAGAGTTTGTAGAAAAAATAAATAAAAAAAATAAAAAGATCTCAATATTAAATATTTTTGTATTTTTCTCGGACAAAAATTAAAAAAATCAGTACTGTACCTAGAGTGCATTTGCTTTTATTTTTCAGTCATTCTCCAGAATCAGCTTACTACCAAAATGTTCAAATTTGGATTCGTCTGCCCAGAATATGTTTTGCTAAATTATGAATATTTTGTACGAGAAATATTATATTTTGTATGAGAAATATTATATTTTTGGTTTCCACCAGTAACTCTTCAGTAGACTTTTCAATGAAGTTAAATATTAATACAGGGTCTAAATATTCACTCAGCATTGACTATTTTTTCTGAACAAATCATAATGTAGCTGTCTCCATTTAAATAAGAAAAATATTGTGCCATTGCGACAGTATTTTCAGTGGGTTTTTTTTATTTATTCTTTTTTAATTTTGAAATGAAATGACATAATAAAAACAATACAGAATCAGTTTAGGTATAAACAGAACACATTGCTTTATATAAGAAAGATAGATAACTATCAATAATGTTGGATATTATGAAATCCCGAATAATAAAAAAATAAGAAATAGCATAAAACATTTTATGAAAAGTAACCATTTTTTTTTTTTATTTATACCTCTTTCTTCCGTAGTTTCATTCTGATTAATGATATGATAGTTTTGAGGCATATTTAGGTATGATACATCTGTTACAATAATTCCTTTTATTATATAACTAGCAGGAGAGCCCGGCGTTGCCCGGGGATGTAACAGTAAGAGATAGATCAAGTATCGACCATCATAAAGACTGAAAAATAAAATTGACAAAGATTATTGTTTAAGGTTGACGGACACGCATGTATTAATTTGTTTTTTTTTTTTGTTGTTTTTTTTACGAATTGGTCAAACCCAAACTCAAACAAAAACATTGTTTTCAATCGTTATGAGTCTACCCATTGAATAGAATTTTATTATAAACAATTGTCTTGTAAATGGAATTTTTAAAGCATTTTGAATGTAAAAATAAAAATAAAAAGTGTGCAAGACAAGAAACACTACCTGCCAAAAAAAAGTGAAGTTTTGTTGAAATCGGTTGAAAAATGCAGGAAATCCGATCCCATATATAAACGAACACACACACACACACACAATCAACCTGGGTTTTATAAGTATAACCTGATATGAGTTGTCCCCCTTTCATTCTGGTGACAGAATCGTGTTTTATCGTGTTTTCAAATTGATTTCGTGCAAAAACAATTGTGTTTTCCAATTTTGGGCGCTATCAGAACCACAGCAAGGTAATTTTATGTAGTTCTGTGGAGTTTTGTTGAAATCGGTTAAAAAAATGTAGGAAATCCGATCCAATATATAAACGTACAGACACACACACACACACAATCTGCGTTTTATAATAAGTAAGATAATAATAATAATAATAAATTTTATAATATCATCTCCCTTTAGAATGCTGCTGATCATGACTCCCCGCAGATTCCTTTTTCTTTATTATCTGCAAATTGCCATTGTGTCGTTGGGGAAAATTGTGGATTGTTTACCTGGTCTCTTCTTCGCAGAACATAAAAAAAACACTTTACTTTGAATTCATGGTTTTGCTACTCTTAGACCGGTTGCTACCAAGACTAGTGAGCCTAGTCTACTCTTCTATTTCATTCATAGCTGGTGAGAGAAGAAACAATTCATGCATTTCCAAAAGAAATTTGTGTAAAAGTGACTCTCCCGAAATTTGAAGCCAGCTCGCCGATTGCACTCTATGCTGATATTCGGAATGCTATCTGCACATCTCCACTAATAATAATAATAATAATAATAATAACAACAGCAATAATGATAATAATAACAATAATAATAACAACAACAATAATCATTAACAATAATAACAATAATAATAATAATAACAACAATAATAATAATAATAATAATAACAATAACAATAACAATAATAATAACAATAATAATAACAACAATAACAATAATAATAATAACAATAATAATAACAACAATAACAATAATAATAATAACAACAATAATAATATATATATATATATATATATATATATATATATATATATATATATATATATATACATTGAATGTACATGTAGATATGTCCACACTGACAGGGATCATACTGTATTATATCTGTGTTTTCTGTTTTTTTTTGTTTTTTTTTTCATGGCTACAGGTGTAATTTTCCTACAATGCTCTGCCCTTTGTCTATCATCTCTTTGAGTGAATATTCTAAAACATATCTTTCAGCGGCAAGTAGGTTGAGAGATGACCGGAAAAGTATAACTTTTATTCCCTTGCTCCTACCCCTCTGTTTAATGAATTCTTCGATATTCCCCCTACCAATCTGTAGTATAAGTCCAGCCTACCCCATAAAATTTGATAAGTATCTGTCGTTGGCGACGGAAAATTGAACATTTGTGGATAGTCACTTGTGCCATGCTGCGAAGTTGTAAGAAATGGTAAATGTAGCATCTTTGAATGATACTTTTCCTTTAGTTTGATATGATTGTAAATCCTAATGTCTCAAGTTAATTCCTTGCTTTTCAGTCCCCTTTTCTCTCCTCTAATAATTTTTTTTTTTTTTTTTTTTTTTTTTAACTTGTATTTCAAGTTTTAATCCACACCCCAGACCTTAAGCGGACACCCGTGTTCATTTTTTTTTTTTTTTTTTTTTTTTTTTATGCCTATATACTGAAATCTAATTATCCCACTTGGAGGTGTCTCTCGGACTTATACTAAGTTAAAACTTAATATTATCTACCCAACTGAATACCATACACTGTTATGAACTTTTAACTTCGATATATTAATAAACCCACTATCTCAAATCTGGTCTTGCTCTTGGACCTTCTTCAAGTCTCGTCCTACAGCTGGTAATCTGAACAAAATTACCCCTTGGCGGTCAAGGTTAAAACGCATCTCTACCAATTTCAATGAATACGAAAAATATCTCATACCGGATCGGCCGTCAACCGGGACAACAAGGGCCGCGTCCCTCAGAGAGGAACCAGTCTGAGGTCGAAAAGTCTGTCACTGGAACAAACTCTTCCACACACGAAGAGACACTAGGTCACCAAACCCGGATTATCGCCAACCTTGGACCAAGTGTCTCAATGCCAAATCGACTAGTAAAAATGAAACGAACGAAATGGAGCCGCGAAGAGTATCGACAAGTTATGACATCCTTTTTCACTGCACTCGAAAACCCAGCAAAGAACACCACCAATCAAACATACCAAATATGGAGAAATATGGTGGGAAATGATATAAGACCTAACCTCAATCCAAACATGCTTGCCAATGTCCGCAGAGATATCATGCGAAACAACAGACTTTCAAAGGCAGAAATAGATAAGATAAAATTAGATATAAGGCAAAATACTATGACCCATCACTCAAACTCTGTTGAGATGAATGTTGAAATAAAGAATGCGACAGAGGATGAGGTGGACGCTAAAGCGAATGAAATACGAAATCATCTCCCAGGAAATGAAACCGAAGATTCTGCCTTAGACACAACCTCTAGTTCTCCAGAAATTGTCACTGAAGATGACTCCAGGTACATTAATTTAGAATTCCTTGAAAACCACGAAGCTGAAATCACCGAAGCGAAAAATGACGTCATCCAAGTACTCAGCAGAGTAACTTTCATACAATTGTCAGACAGAGACCAGCTCCCGAAAATCCATATGACAAATCCCAACAAGCACATCGTGAAAATATACAATGCTGCACTGGAAACACTGTTAACAGATAAACCACCGGGAAACATAACAGAAGTTAACAACGTCATATACGCAACAGCTCTAGCAGCGACTCGGAAGCTTGGTGTCAAGACAATAAATAGAATTAACAGACACAGAGAACCAGCTTGGAAAACCAAACTGAAACGAGAAATAGAACAAATCAGATGTGAGCTGTCTATATTAGATGAGCTCACCAGAAACCCTAATATTTCCACACGTAAATCCAAAAAGATCAAACGGAAATATAGCATTAAATCCCTAATTGATATTCCATCGATCAAGGAAATGCTGAAACAGAAACTTCAGCTAAAAGCACAGAGAACAAGACGATACGAGAAACGTTGTAGATTCTATCGCCAAAATAAAACATTCCGAACAGATCTTAAGATATTTTACAGGGAAATTGGAAAAACGCCTATACATGTCGAAACGCCACCATCGATTGATAATGTACAGACATTTTGGGAAAATATCTGGAGCAAACCAAAGGAATGTAACCCAAATGCAGAATGGATACGGCGTGAAGAAGAACGACTGCTGGATACACCTCTGCAAGAATGGGTAAATATATCCACAGATGATGTTAGGCAAGCACTAACGAAATCCCAAAAATGGAAATCCCCAGGAAATGACAAGGTGCCCAATTTCTGGCTGTATCATCTCTCATCTACCCATGGCATACTTGCAAAAACATTATCAACGCTTGTAAATAATCCCAATAAAATCCCGGAATGGGTTACTGAAGGTATTACATACCTCATACCAAAAACAACTGAAACAGACGACCCGAAAAATTATAGACCGATAACATGTCTTTCCACAACGTATAAGTTGATCACGTCTGTACTGACGAACCGTACTTACTCCTTCTTCGAAACAAACAGCATTCTCCCGCTGGAACAGAAGGGATGCAGTAGAGGTTCATATGGCTGCAAAGATCAACTTCTGATAAATAAAATGATCCTGGAAAATTGCAGGAGACGACGCAGAAATCTCAGTGCAGCGTGGATTGATTATCGTAAAGCCTTTGATAGTGTTCCACATTCTTGGATCCTTAAGGCTTTGGAAATGTACAAAGTCTCCCCTGTGGTATTAAACTTTCTTAAGCACAGCATGGGGATGTGGAACACAAAACTATACCTTAGGCACACCGGGGGCACTGCTATATCCAACCGTCTGAATATCCGACGTGGAATTTTTCAAGGAGACTCTCTGTCACCTCTTCTGTTTTGTTTATCCTTAACCCCTCTTACACATGAACTGAACAACAGTAGCTATGGTTACAAAATAAATAAGAAAATTTTCAATCACCTACTATACATGGATGATCTCAAACTCTTTGCCAAAGACGACAATGAGTTGAAAGGCCTCCTCAATATTGTTAAATACTTTAGTGACGACATAGGTATGGACTTCGGATTAGATAAATGTGCAAAAGTAACATTCAAGAAAGGTAGAATTACAGAAACACCCTCAATAGATTTAGATTTTGTCACAAAGATTAGGGAATTGGAGCATGAAGAAGCTTATAAGTACCTAGGAATTAGCGAAGGAGATGGCATACAACACACCCAAATGAAAGAAAAAATAAGAAAAGAGTACTACAGGCGTGTACGTCTGATACTAAATACTGAACTAAACTCAAAAAATAGAATATCAGCTATAAACACATTGGCTGTCCCAGTGGTGCATTACAGCTTTAATGTCCTTAACTGGACCATAGCTGAAATTAAGCGAATGGACGCCAAAACGAGAAAGCTTCTCACTTGCTATCGCATGCATCATCCCAAAGCTGATGTTGATCGTCTGTATGTGCCCAGATCCGAAGGAGGCAGAGGATTAGTTCAACTAGAACTGTCCTACAAAACTACAACAATTGGCCTCCAAAAATACTTGGAAACTACAGAAGACTGGATGATAGTATGCGTCAAGGAACATGAAAGTAGTAAGCGTCTTTACTCCGTAATGAAAGAAGCCAACAAATTCAAAGTGGAGCTTCAAATGGGCGTAGAGATGCAACTACAGCACAATACACCGGCTGAAACTGCAAAATACTTGAAAAAGACAGCAAAGACGAATGCAACCGACCAGATACAGAAGCGATGGCAAGGTAAACCGCTTCATGGCCAATACTCTGCCCGTATCAACCAAGCTGATGTAGACAAAACCCGTACCCATCAGTGGCTACGCAGTGCAGGGTTGAAAGCGGAAACTGAAGGTTTTATCCTTGCTGCGCAGGACCAATGCTTGCTAACTAGGAATTATCAAGCACATATACTAAAATATTGTGTCAGCCCAAAATGCAGATTCTGTGATAAATATCCAGAAACGATTGATCATCTTGTATCAGGTTGCACGATGTTGGCACCCACTGAATATAAAACCCGACATGACAGAGTGGGCCAATATCTGCACTGGAAAATCTGCAACTTCTACGGGAAGGAAACTGAAAGAAACTGGTACCAACACCACCCAGACCCAGTTACGGAGATAGGACCTGTTACAATTCTATGGGGCTACACAATCCACACTGACAGAACAATCAAGGCCAACCGACCAGATATTGTTATTAAAGACCACAAACAAAAACGGTGCCTCCTTATTGATATGGCAGTCCCTGCTGACTGCAATGTATCTTTGAAGATATTCAAAAAGCTGTCAAAATACAAGGACCTTGAAATAGAGGTCTCGAAAATGTGGCATATGGGAACATCAACAATCCCTGTTGTAGTTGGAGCCCTAGGACTGGTTGGAAAAGATTGCAGTAGACTAATTGCAGGGATTCCTGGAAGCCCATGCCTCAAGGAGATACAAAAAATTGTTCTGACAAGTACAGCCCACACTTTACGAAGGGCTCTATCTATGTAATTTTTTTTTTTTTTTTTTTTTTTGTCAGTGAAAAATGTCATGATGCCATTTCTAACCTTAGGTCCCTGGGTGGGACCCGGAAAGAAATGTGTAAACGCCAGAAAGCAAAGAAAAAAAAAAAAATAATAATAATAACAATAATAAAAATAATAATAATAACAATAATAATAATAGCAATAATAATAATAACAATAATAATAACAACAATAATAATAATAACAATAAGAAGAATAATAATAACAATAATAATAACAACAATAATAATAACAATAAGCTCTAACGAAATCCCAAGGAAATCCCCAGGAAATAATAAGTTGCCCAATTTCTGGCTGTATCATCTCTCATCTACCCATGAAATTCTTGCAAAAACATTATCAACGCTTGTAAATAATCCCAATAAAACCCCGGAATGGGTTACTGAAGGTATTACATACCACATACCAAAAACAACTGAAACAGACGGCCCGAAAAATTATAGGCCGATAACATGTCTCTCCACAACGTATAAGTTGATCACGTCTGTACTGACGAACCGTACTTATTCCTTTTTCGAAACAAACAGCATTCTTCCACTGGAACAGTAGGGGCGCAGAAGAGGTTCATATGGCTGCAAAGATCAACTGCTGAGAAATAAAATGATCCTGGAAAATTGCAGGAGACGACGCAGAAATCTCAGTGCAGCGTGGATTGATTATCGTAAAGCCTTTGATAGTGTTCCACATTCTTGGATCCTTAAGACTTTGGAAATGTACAAAGTCTCCCCTGTGGTATTAAATTTCCTTAAGCACAGCATGGGAATGTGGAACACCAAACTATACCTTAGTCACACCGGGGGCACTGCCATATCCAACCGTCTGAATATCCGACGTGGAATCTTTCAAGGAGACTCTCTGTCACCCCTTCTGTTTTGTTTATCCTTAATCCCTCTTACACATGAACTGAAGAACAGTAGCTATGGTTACAAAATAAATAAGAAAATATTCAATCACCTACTCTACATGGATGATCTCAAACTCTTTGCCAAAGACGACAATGAGTTGAAACGCCTCCTCAATATTGTAAAATACTTCAGTGACGACATAGGTATGGACTTCGGATTAGATAAATGTGCAAAAGTAACATTCAAGAAAGGTAGAATTACAGAAACACCCTCAATAGATTTAGATTTTGTCACAAAGTTTAGGGAATTGGAGCATGATGAAGCTTATAAGTAACTAGGAATTAGCGAAGGAGATGGCATACAACACCCCCAAATGAAGGAAAAAATAAGAAAAGAGTACTACAGGCGTGTACGTCTAGTACTAAATACTGAACTAAACTCAAAAAACAGAATATCAACTATAAACACATTGGCTGTCCCTGTGGTGCAATACAGCTTTAATGTCCTTAACTGGACCATAGCTGAAATTAAGCGAATGGACGCCAAAACGAGAAAGCTTCTCACTTGCTATCGCATGCATCATCCCAAAGCCGATGTTGATCGTCTGTATGTGCCCAGATCCAAAGGAGGCAGAGGATTAATTCAACTAGAACTGTCCTACAAAACTACAACAATTGGTCTCCAAAGATATTTGGAAACTACAGAAGACTGGATGATAGTATGCGTCAAGGAACATGAAAGTAGTAAGCGTCTTTACTCCGTAATGAAAGAAGCCAACAAATTCAAAATGGAGTTTCAAATGGGCGTAGAGATGCAAATACAGCACAATACACCGGCTGAAACTGCAAAATACTTAAAAAAGACAGCAAAGACGAATGCAACCGACCAGATACAGAAGCGATGGCAAGATAAACCACTTCATGGCCAATACTCTGCCCGTACCAAACAAGCTGATGTAGACAAAACCCGTACCCATCAGTGGCTACGCAGTTCAGGGTTGAAAGCGGAAACTGAAGTTTTTATCCTTGCTGCGCAGGACCAATGCTTGCTAACTAGGAATTATCAAGCACATATACTAAAATATTGAGTCAGCCCAAAATGCAGATTCTGTGATAAATATCCAGAAACGATTGATCATCTTGTATCAGGTTGCACGATGTTGGCACCCACTGAATATAAAACCCGACATGACAGAGTGGGCCAATATCTGCACTGGAAAATCTGCAACTTCTACGGGAAGGAAACTGAAAGAAACTGGTACCAACACCACCCAGACCCAGTTACGGAGATAGGACCTGTTACAATTCTATGGGACTACACAATTCACACTGACAGAACAATCAAAGCCAACCGCCCAGATATTGTTATTAAAGACCACAAACAAAAAAAAGTGTCTCCTTATTGATATGGCAGTCCCTGCTGACTGCAATGTATCTTTGAAGATATTCAAAAAGCTGTCAAAATACAAGGACCTTGAAATAGAAATCTCGAAAATGTGGCATATGGGAACATCAACAATCCCTGTTGTAGTTGGAGCCCTAGGACTGATTGGAAAAGATTGCAGTAGACTAATTGAAGGGATTCCTGGAAGTCCATGCCTCAAGGAGATACAAAAAATTGTTCTGACAAGTACAGCCCACACTTTACGAAGGGCTTTATCTATGTAATTTCTTTTTTTTTTTTTTTCTTTTTTTTTTTTGTCAGTGGAAAGTATCATGATGCCATTTCTAACCTTAGGTCCCTGGGAGGCACCCGGAAAGAAATGTGTAAACGCCAGAAATCAAAGAAAATAAAAAATAATAATAACAATAATCATAATAACAACAATAATAGTAATATTAACAATAATAATAACAATAATAACAATAAGAATAATAAGAATAATAATAATAATAACAATTAAAATAATAATAATAATAATGTTGTTTGAGGAAATAATATTACTACGTGCACAGGCTGGGTAGACATGGCCGTCTGCGATAAAATCATAACCTACCGTATTGAACCTGGGAGATAAAAATTGGTCCACGGGAGCGATTTTTAATTAGTACCTCTTATATGTTCATTTAAAAATTAGCTGGTTGTTTTTTTCCCTAAAGATATACCAATGTCTATGGGCTCAAGGCCTCTGTCAGTCATCCATGACCATGGACTTCATCCCACCCGTCTGCTCCTCTGGAGCATCGCCGCCTGTGGCTGAACAGGCTGATGCGCGGGTGGTAGTCTCTGTCACGCAAGTCACACCTTTGAAGTGTTTGTGTGCTGTCTATGCTGCAGCTTTCTTTTCTGCGGGCCGGTTTGTCTTCTGCGTTGTTCAGTTTCTCCTCTCCTGGCATTAGTTGTTCAGTCAGAGTGCTTCTACACCAGAACGGTCAGCAGCAAGGACATCCCAGTAGTCACTGTTGATCTCCAGGGAATTTCATGTCTCTCTTATAGACATCTCTGTAGGGCAACTGAGGGCGACCGGTGTCACTCTTGCCATTTGCAAGTTCACCGTAAAGTATGTCTTTGAGAATTCGGCCATCCCCCATACTATGAACATGGCCCACCCATCAGAGCCTGCGCTGTCTAAACAGAGCGAAGACAGAACTTCAGTGTTGGGCACTTTTGTCCTTCCATAATACGCCTAGGATACGGTGGACACGCCTCAAGTGAAAAGTGTTCAGTCTCTTCTCCTGCTTGACATATGTCGTCCACTGTTCGATCCCGTAGAGAAACGTGCTTATGACGCAGGCATTGTAGACTCTTATTTTTGTCTTGACAGAGAGCTTGGGTTTCTTCCACACTCGTGTGGTGAGGCGAGCAAATGTGGTTGCTGCTTCCCCAATCTTTTTGTCTATTTCTGTGTACAGTGTGAAGTCGCTGCTGATCGTAGATCCGAGGTACGTGAACTGGTTCACAACTTTTAGTTTGTCGTCGTCAATGGTGAGGATTGGTGGCACATCTAAATCCTGTCCTGGGACATTCGTCTTTTTCAGTCTGATAGTCAGCCTAAAGTCCCTGCAGGCCTCAGAGAAGCGATTCATCAGAGTCTGGAGCTTCTCTTGTGTGGGGGTTGCGACTATAGCATCATCCGCAAACAGCATGTCTTTGATCAGATCCACCCGTTCATTTGTTCTGGTCTCTATGGGCTATTTAATGTCGAAATGTAAATATTATGTACGCAATTTTATTTTATTTTTTAAGATAATTTTATTTTATTAGGTTGGTGCAAAAATAATGACGTAATAATGTCGTTTTTTGACGTTAAAAAATACGTCAAAAACGACATTATTACGTCATTATTTTTGAACCAACCTAATATTTTTGGAGATAATGATTCAGTGATAAAAGTCTTGCTAATTAACCCATAGTTGGGGGAGAAGAGATGGATTCATACCTTTACTAAGGATATTTATGGGTAATTGAATATAACGAATCCAACTGGATTTGAAAAACGGCTCTCCAATTAACAATTCCGAGACGCATTTTCCATTATACGACCCATACATCCAATCTCACAGCCCTGATATTCCCACGTGGTCAGTTCTCTAAGTACTGATCAGGCTCTATGTTAATTTAAAATAAATTTAATTAATTACTGATAATCAGCAATTTTTTTTTAAATATACATAAAGTTGTGAATTATTTTATATTATTTTATTTTTAATTAGACAAATTAAAGAACATATTGTATATTAGTAACAAATAAAAGATCAGTTTTATTCCATGGCTTTTGGGATGTCAGCGAACACCCGTTGCCATTTTTGTAATGACAACGAATACTCGTTGTCACTTTCGTAATGCTCGTGGCAGTAGAGACTTTGTAATCGCAGATACAACAATAGTAACGCCGTTGAACAATGCTGATGTCAGACGCCTTTGAATATCACTCGCACTAATAGTACTTGCTCGATAATACTCGTTCGAAAAGTAACCACCGAAGAATGATTCGAATAGTAATCTGTATAGTGATCACTATAAAGAAATACTATAGTGAATAGTGTAGAGAATAGCGATCGATATAGTAATAGAGGATAGGATAGAAATAGTGATCAATTAGACGCCATGCTAATTCCCATATATACATTTCCTTTACTATCACGTGATCTATTTATTCAAAATGAGATCGCCTGTGTTTACTCTCTGGTGATCTGTGTTCAGATTCCAGTGTCGGCAGCGACATTTTATTCTTACATAACAATGGCCATCCAGGGATCATTGTGAAACAGGTTCTGGTGGAATTAATCCAGCAGCAATCACCTCGACACTTCGGCCAACTAATGACCAAACTATCCTCTATATACAACAGTTTTCTCATATCAATGTTTAAAACGGATTCAAGCGCTTAAAGAAGATAAAGCTTTATCATACTCTATAAACTAGGGTTACAAAATCACAAAGAACTT
Organism: Acanthosepion lycidas; assembly: GCA_963932145.1. Classification (NCBI taxonomy): domain Eukaryota; kingdom Metazoa; phylum Mollusca; class Cephalopoda; order Sepiida; family Sepiidae; genus Acanthosepion; species Acanthosepion lycidas. The sequence continues at coordinate 58,416,962 of OZ010599.1, read as the reverse complement.
TACCAAATAACAAAAGCGACATCACTTGGAAATTTCAAACAGCAACAACTACAATTTGTATTACATGTATCAAAGAGGGAAAATAATGATATAATTAAGATGTTGAACTGCCATACTACATTAGGGAGAAGTCTCTCATCAATACTAGATAAATACATTTCTTTAGGGCTTATTAACTTTTACAGGCGATTTAAAAACCAGAAAACATTTTTAGATTGCAAGAATAATTTGAAAATAATAATGATTTATTGATACAACCCCTACCAATTAACCCATAGCTGAGGGGAGAAAGTGGAGGAGGATTCATATCTTTCCCGAGGGCAGTTATGTGTAACTGAATATAACGAACCTGATTTCAAATTTTGAGACCTTAACCACTGCACCAACCGAATATCCAAGCTTACAGTACCTGATATTCCAATGCCGTCACACATCTCGTTACTAACCAGGCTCGGGGTTGCTTAACTTCGGTGATCGTACGAGAATAGGTGTTTCAACGTGATGTCAACGTAAGCCTCGCCCACCCAAACAATACTAGAAAGAGCGATAACCTATAGTAAACTTGAGATCTGTTTTCCTGATAAAATCCGTTTGAAGAAAAATAATTTAACTTAATTTTATGAGTGAGTGCCCACTTAGATACAAAAGAGCGGTGGTAATAAAAAATTTCCTAAATTCATCCTCTCGTTTACATTTCCTTAAAGAACTCAACAACGCAAAACAAACACTAGTTAACAATGGTTTCCCTAACTACCTCATCGACCACCAGATTAAACTATTTCTTATCCAAAATAAATAATAACAGTGCTGAACACACAGATAAAGATAATAACATAAATATTTTCCTGAAAAGCCAAATGCACGGCAACTTATAAATCTTTATTTAGAAATATCATAAATATTTGTTGACCCGAACAAAAAAATTAAATTATCTATTACAAAAAAAAAATTAAACCTTATCCGCAAAAATAACAACACACCTGCAAGATCAAAACTACAAAGAACCAAGATTATTTACGATTTCAAATGCCACTTAAGAAACTGTGTTCCTGATCAAACCAAACATATAAATAATTATATCAGTGACATTACTACATGCCTATCCAGATGACTTACGTTACACCTATCCGACCACAGCTCCATTAGAACTCATTTAAACACACACCCAAACCTAAAAGTCTCCATCCGAAATATACTAGTAGAAAATATAAGTATAATAATAAAATATATAAAAATATAAAGTATAATAACCTCATCATATGAAAAAAAAGATTAAAAATAATGTAAGTCCTAATAATAAAAAAGAAAAGGCCAACACTAATAACTACGAACACGACCACAATGTGCTGACAGTGTTTGGAAAATAAAACATCCCTATAACGCTAAATGTATACACAACCCATACATTCAGTTAAAAAGTAAAAATAAAATTATCTTTGATAATGGCTAAAAGTATAGCCGAAAGTGCTCGGAAAGGCAAAACATTCTGACAGTTTTTACACACTTAGTGACCAGAAAAGAAAACACAATAAAAATTAAATGAAAAGATTAATCGCAGTACCTCGTCAGTCGTCTTTAACGGCACACACACACACACACACACACACACATATATATATATATATATATATATATATATATATATATATTAGGTTGACGTAATAATGTCGTTTTTGACGTATTTTTTAACGTCAAAAAACGACATTATTACGTCATTATTTTTGCACCAACCTAATATATATATACATATATATATATATAGAGAGAGAGAGAGATATTGAGAGTGGGCTCTCTCGTCGCGGACGACAAATGTCACCAAAGCCCTGGTATATATATATATATTAAGAAATGAACAAAGTCCGACAATTTATTTATTAAAGACATTTTTTATGTTTAACGTTATTTTTATAGATACAAGTATTTAAGTAAATGCTCTGTTTATAATAAACAGTATTAAATAACATTTACCGGCCTGACGTGCCTGACGTCCCTGACGTGCCTAACCGCTCGGCCACCAAGGATCGTTCGGTAGGCAAGGTCGAATTTACTGCTTATAAACTTCAATCTTCCATGAATATCGCACATATATATATATATATATAAATATATATATATGAATAGAGTTTTTATGCGACATTATTTCTTATTACTATACATTTACAAAATAAAGAGGGATTGCAACTCAAATATGTGTACATACTAAAATAACGTTTATAGTAGTAATATATATATATATATATATATATATATATATATATATATATACACTGAAATGTAACGAGAATGAAAAAGATTATAAATTCAAATGTTCATAGCATTAATCTAAAAGAGGGCTCAATACCAAGAGTAGATCAATAGTTATTTATCATAAAAATGTTGCATATAGACAAACAAGTACTGAAGACAAAGATGCATTTTTTGCTCATCTTGGTCGTGAGTACTCGTTAGTCTATATGTAACATCTTTATAATGTATATATATATATATATATATATATATATATATATATATATGATAAAATGACTAATATGAAATACATACACAGACACACATATATATTTAAAGATATATATATATATATATATATATATATATATATATATATATATATATATATATATATATATATATATAATAACAAAAGTGATGGAAACAAAATGAATAAGAATGTAATTGAAATTGGCTGGATTATATACCCAAAACACTAGATAAATAAATATAATTTAAAATTTAGAATTCGCCAGCATCCCTCGTTCGTGCGCATGTGCCATCGCGCCAACATAAATAAATTCAAGTCGATGTAGTCCGAGAGGACGAAACAGGCTAAAACATTTATCCCCTTTGTCATTCATCATCCCCTATATGTATATATTTATACATATATATTTATACATATATATTTATACATATATGTGTGTGTCTTTGTGTGTGTGCATTGTGATCTTGATACGTCTTTCAAAAGACAAGTCCGTAAAAAAAACAGGATTATTACGATTTCTTTTGACTTCCACAAGTTGACGACACAGAAGCTGAATTACGCAATCTAATTTGAGCAATACGTAGATATGTATGTGCGTGAGTTTGTGTGTGTGTATGTTATTGTGTGTGTGTGTGTGTGTGTAAAGTTCAAACTGACTCTTTTTGTAAGTAAGCAAGAGAAAATATCAAGGCTTGCAACTTAATATCACTCGATTTGTAAACTGTCAAGTTATGTCTGCTTACCAGTAGTCTTACGATCCATTTCCGTTGTCATGATTCACTCAAATAGAAGCATTGCAGATGTTACGAGTTTCAGTTTCAAATAACTGGAAATACTAAACTTTGACATTTAAAAAGGAGATCAAGCTAAGAGTTGTCATGAGTCGCGGCCAGCATTTGACCAGCCTCGAAGTGAAGACTAAGACCCGAGAGTCGAGGACGAGTCAGGTGAACGTCGTCTCGTAACTTACAGGCAAAAATTGATTTCCTTTGAGCGTCATTTACCCCAGAATATGTGTCAATATATTACTTTGTTTGAATTCACAACTGCCGGTACAAAACAAAAACAAAGAACAAAAAACAAAAAACAAAAAAAAACGCAGAAATCTTGAAAAAATCTTAAGGTTGATCTCTGTCAGGTTTCTGATTAAAATCTTTAACGCTGAAAAATAGACAAGCAGTTTCTTTTCTTTTCCAGTCCGAACGATCATTCATTCTGTGCTCCGTCGAAGAAAGACACTGATTATAATCTTCCAGCATGTCATAAAATCGGCAAATGAGTGGACTATTCTCTACACAAACCGATCAAAAGGTATTTTGTTTTTGTCTAAAATATCAACATGTGAAATGGAAAACGATATCCGTAAAACAAAGTCAGGACATTATTTAAGTAAAACTCTATGCTAACAGTTTCTTTCTCTCACACTTTTCGCCTCTGGAACTCTCTTCCGGCTCTCAAGCTAACTTTGATCTTCAAAAATGTAGATGCAATATCAATTGTTAGCTACTGTCTTCCTGATTGCTCTTCTGTTGTTCACTTTCCTTAACATTTAGCACTCTCTAGACGACTTTTTTGCCAAGCAAAATCCTGCCAATGCAAGTTGAATTTGAATTTCTTGGTTGTGTAGTCATATCCTTCTATGGCAACACCTAAAGCAATCTATACCATTTCAAGTTCAATTTGGGACTAATCAAAATAGGACTAAGCAGGTTCATAAGGAAATAGCCAACTTCAGAATGGGACGTAGCAAATTCAAAATGAAATAGCCAAATTCAGAATGGGGCGTAGCAAATTCAAAATGAAATAGCCAACGTCAGAATGGGACGTAGCAAATTCAAAATGAAATCGCCAAATTCAGAATGGGGCGTAGCAAATTCAAAATGAAATAGCCAACTTCAGAATGGGTCGTAGCAAATTCAAAATGAAATAGAAAAGTTCAAAATGGGACGTAGCAAATTCAAAATGAAAATAAGCAAGTGTGAATTGAGAATTTGTCTGCTCGTTTCAATAAACAAATATCATGGATTAAAAAAAATTTTTAAGGTAGTGCGGAATGTCACCATCTTATTTATCATTATTCTCTTTTCTACTTACACGTGTTACCCATTTTGCATTCTGTTGCTATGGAAGTCTTCAGGTGATGTGGGTTTTGTCATTTGGTACAGCTATTTCTGATTGCGTAGCGTCAGTCTATAGGGTCTGATAAAAGATTATCTTCTTTAAGACCTGAAGGATTCATTTGCTTGAAGCCATTTTAATCACTGAAAAAACTGTTGTATAGAGATGATTGTTTAGGCATTTCTAAACAAACTAAATGCTGTACGTGGCATCAGCATGAGATCCTAGATCTAACGAGGCTATTTGCTAACATGACAAATGTTCTCTGGTTAATGTATTTGTTTGGCAGCATCTTGCGGTGCTTGGCAAAAATATCCCTAGCGCAAACTCTATCAAGCTCTATCTTTATAAGTATCAGTGTCAAAAATGCAGTACAGCCGGGAGGTGACATTTCATCACCGCCGTCTCAGCACCGCTGTCTCAACACCGCCGACTCATCTCCGTGACAACTCACCACCAACCTACGCTGCGCGAAGACAGTTCAACGCTGGCGTCGAATTCATAGCTTCAGACCGGTGTTCGCTGTCCTAGTGTGCTTTGAGTCGCAGACATTTTGAAAGTTTGGCCGTTTGTCTTAGTGATTTATTAATTACAACAGCCTATTTGGCTGACTGGTGTTTAATGTTCAAACATTTTATCACACCGAAAATGGAAATTTCGCTCGCTAAGGTAGACTGTTCTAGTTCCACGTGCCATGCCTAATGGATGTCAGTTATCAGTTATTTCCTGTTAATTCCCCTCTCCAAGTTCTCCACCGCCTTAACCAGGTATTTAACTCCCACTTTTTGGGTCCTAACTAACAGCTTTATCCAATAATCCGAATAATATAAATAGTGTTTTTTCTCTCTCCCTCTTTCCATTTCTATTAGGTTGGTGGAAAAATAATGACGTAACAATGTCGTTTTTGGACGTTAAAAATACGTCAAAAAACGACATTATTACGTTATTATTTTTCCACCAACCTAATATATATTGCTTTTGTCTCTTTCCATCTCTCTATAAATTACTTCTTCTTCTCTCTTTCCCTCTCTCTATATTTCTTTTACTTCTCTCTTTCCATATCTCTGTATATTGCTTTTATCTCTCTCTTTCAATCTCTGTATATATTGCTTTTATCTCTGGCTTTCAGTCTCTTGCTTCTCCTCCTCTTTTTGCATCTCTCTCTCCAGGACCAATTCCTCTTTATTTCCATCATTCTCCATAACTTTCCTTTTCCCTTTCCCTCTCTACATATATTGCTCCTCCCTCTCTCTTTCCATCTTCCTATAAAATCTACCTTAGTAAATTTTGTAGATGGGTTTTGAAAACTTAATAAAATGGCTTAATGGATGACCAGTTTCCGGTTAACAAGCAGCAGATAACAAATTGGTAGCAGAAATTTTCAACAAAATATTTTCATTTTGTCAATATTTTGGATGAAAAAACTAGACAACGATAAGAAATCCAACCTTATTACATTAAAAGAAAATAGTTTTAATAAAATTTTCGTCCTAAAAAAAAATCAACGTTTTTTAAAGATTAACTTGTTATTACAAGCATTCATCAGTTATGACTATTTTAATTACAGCTTCAAATTTATGCTTGAAAAAAAAAAAGCTAAGATTTGTTTCTTTCATCCAATTTCAAACGGCTTTTGGTGCCTGTTAACATAACGGATGTGCAGGTGGTGTAAGGGATAAGGGCTCGAAATGAGAAATCGATAGAGCCGAGTTCGAATTTCCGTAGTTTTCATTATATTCACTTACACGCAAATACACTAGGAAAATGTATGTATCTCACCCACCTTCCCCAGATATGGGTAAAACTTTAGGAATTATATCTGGAAAAATTATTGCTCTCTTAAAAAAATTGTTAAAAAGAATATTCGCTCGTAAAAAAAAAATATTCTAACCATCCAAAAAATACGTGTCGCCTTTAAATAACCGACAAAGGGTTAAACTTGAAGGGTTGATTCGCTGTATCGCGCCAGACAGTTTTTTTTTTTTTTGTTTTTTTTTTTCTCGTCAGAATCCATCTTCCATATTTATAAATCAAGTATTCGACCGCACATTGAATACTGCTGTCATATTTGGTCTGGTGCTCATTTGGTACATCTGGAGATACACAAGAGAATCCCCAAAAGGATCAAAAGTTTTCCTGACATGGCATCTGGCACAGGAGTTAACCATTGGCCAATGAGGGTGGGTTAAGTGGAGCTATGATTCTCATCATTTTAGGTGGAAGAAGTTACTCAGCCCCGGAGATTCTAACCCTGTGGCAGCACCTTCCTCACTGCACTAAAGACGTTGGGTTGTTGTAATACCGACGCCAGCGTGACAGTTGCTGCGGGGGCTAGGCAACAAAAAATATTTTTCCTTGGCTATATGCATAAGCATGCGTATGGCACTCCCCACGTTAAAAACGACCTTGTGCCATATCTAACCTTGATGGGGTGGCCGGGTAAATATACCCGGCATCTTCTCTTCAGTCACTTTCCAAACGTCGAGACATGGCTTCTTTCTATTTTTTTCTATAAATATTTTCAAGGAAATTTTCGAGGAAGAGAAGATTTGGAGTGATGTTGCATTTAAATTTTTGAAGATCATAGGTGACAGAAAAGCAAGAAAACGGAAGAGAGTTCCACAGGCGAGACGTACGAGAAAATAAACTATAATAATAGAATTCGTGGAGTCACCTAGCTAATTCAATAGTAAAACGACGAGACCTAATAGCCAATCTAGTAGCATGCTTAAATTCATACCGTTCAATATACTAAGGAGGTAAGCTCATTAGAACGACTGCCATGAAAATATTTATAGAAAAGACAGAGAAATTTTTGAAGTTTGTAGTTGGCAGGGAAGCAAGAAATCGGAAAGGAGTTCAACGGGCAAGAAACGCAAGAGAAGAAGCAGAATAGACCTAACGGTTACGTCTAGCTATTTCAGCAGTAAAACGACGAGACTTTGTTGCCAATATTTTTGTGATAGCCGTAATAATAATTAATAAGTAAATATTTAATAGTGAAGACCAATTATCAGGAAACTTGCGTTTTTAATCATATCGCTAAAACCATGAGACCTAATTTCCAATCTAGTAGTACCTTTAAATACATGCATTCAGGGTACCAAGGAGATATTCTCATTAGAACGACTGCCATGAAATGATTAAAAACGTGAGTTTCCTAATAATTGGAGTCCACAATTAAATATTTTCAGGATATCGACTTGGCGACAAAGTAAAAATCAATACCCTCAAAATGGTCAGGTCTCTATGTCAATGCCTCTAAAACTGAATTCATAAGCTTCAACCAGGAAGCTTCAATGCAAACTCTCATCGACACTTTTACATACCTGGGAATGGAAATAAATTCTGCTGAAAGGATGTGAACATTCGCATAGCTAAAGCTTGGGGGGGGGCTTGAATAAAATGGATGTAATCTGGAAATCTGATCTACCAGACAACCACAAATAGAGATTCTTTCCAGCCGCTGTAGAGGCGGTGCTAATGTTTGGCGCCACTGCTTGCACATTGACTAAAACCCTAGAGTCTACACTCGGACGCTGAGAGCTATATTTAACATCTCTTGGAGACAATGTCCAACTGCTCGCTCTATAGGCCCATCCCTGATATTTCTATAATCTTACGCGAACGTAGAATACGCTTTGCAGGACAATGCTGGTGAGCAAAACTCCCAAGTGATTTACTAGCCATGGAACAAGACAGGCTGTTCGACTAGCAACAACCTATATTGATAAGCTATTTTATGACAGAGAATGGCACTTTAATGACCTTCGTAACCTTGATGCCGGACCGTGATGGTTGGCGTTATAGACTCGTGCATGTCCGAGCTAGATAAAAAGAAATCATCAGTCAATATCCAAGATCATATTTTATGTCGACTTATCATTTTTTAAATACATTTTTTAAATACATCTCTTGGAGACAACATCCAACTAAATCATATCTCTATGGCCCCATCTCTGGTAGTTCTACAATCTTATGCGAACACAGAATGCACTTAACAGGACACTGCTGGTGAGCAAAACAAGAACACACGAGTGATCGACTGCTTTGGACACCTAGTCATGGAACAAGACGGGCTGTTCGACCAGCAACAACTTATATTGATAAGCTATGTCTTGACATAGAATGCCAACCTAATAACCTTCTGATCTTGATGCTCGATCGTGATGGTTGGCGTTACAGACTCGTTGATGTCCAAGCTTGCTCGACCAAATAAATATGAATTAAATATCTATTTATTATTAATTTGAATATCACAAAAAATATTGACGACTAGGTCTTGTCGTTTTTACTATTAGCTAGGTGTTTTCTCGTTTTCCTACAAACTCTACAATCTTCAAAACTAAATGCAATGTCAGTCGCATTCGTCTGTCTTCTTCGAATTCGGTTTTCTTATTTTTTTCTTTTCTCCTCACTAAAGCATTCTCTTTCTGTTCCAATCCTATTAGCCTGTTGCATCTTAGGGGCATTATCGCCTTGCTTAGGGGTGAAATGAAGTCATGAAAGATAAATCAGCCACTCAGTCAATGTTGGCACAATATTTACACACAGTAGCTTGATCTTTATGAAAAGTGAAATATAGAATTCAATTCAGTGTATAAAAACCAAAGAAAAGACCGTATGACCATATCACGTTGAAACACCGGTTCCCGTCCGACCACCAAAGTTAAGCAACGTCGAGCTTGGTCACGTACAACCACCAAAGCTAAGCAACGTCGGGCTTGGTTATTACCTAGATGGATGAGCACTTGAGATGTTAGCTGGGATGTGCTGGTGGTGTAATGGTTAACGGCTCGGAATGAGAAATCGGAGAGCCGAGTTCGATTCCCAGTCGAGTTTGTTACATTCACTTACGCGCAAATACCCGTGGGAAAGGCATGAATCCAACACTTATCGACAAGTTTCATCTAATGTACACTTAAAACAAAAAAGAATTGTTCAATCCCCCCCAAAAATGTTTCCACCTTAAATAACTTTACAAGAGTTAGCCGTAAAAAAAAAAGGGCGGCCCAAATAAATAAAGAATCATGAAAGATATTAGGTTGGTGCAAAAATAATGTCGTTTTCTCACATATGTTACTATGTGAGAAAACGACATTATTTTTGCACCAGCCTAATAAAAAGATAAAGAAAGATGTCGACAATTAATTCCATATTGTTTCCGATTTTCCGAAATAAATTCAGGATTAAACATATTCTATTCCAGGCCGCAATTTCACTTGAATACTGCACCCAGCAAAACATGCCCAGTTGTTGTGGTTAAAAGAGCCTGTCAAAAATAATATCTTCAGGTGAAAGCCGGGTGACTTTGTTAAACGGAAAAGCATATTTTTGTAAAATTGAAATATTCTCAAAGAAAAAAAAAACGGTTTCAAAATCTTTTGTCTCTGACCAACGATTCAGTTGGTTAATTCTTTACATTGAATCGCGAATCTGAAATCTCTCTACAAACAAGTCAATGAAAATATTTTTGATTTTCTCCTTTAACAAATTCATTATCGATCAGCGTGCACTTTGGTACGCCGGCGTATTTACGTTTCGATGTGTTCGTCGGCCGAGGAGTCAGGCAAGCGTAACTCATCTACGAACGTGTGGCGAACTGTCGGAAATCTAACCAAGGTGTTTGAAGTGGGTGTGGAAAAAGAAAAGGAAAAAAAACGTAACGTTCATCCAGTGATGCGGACAGGTGGGAACAATTAGGCACTCAATAATGCGGTGGATGGTGAAGAATAAGAAATGATAAATATGTTCTAAATGGAAGCAGGAGGCCATGCTAAAAACAGTCGTCGAAAAGTTGAATAGAACAAAAAAGAAAACAGTATTCGGCTTCCCACCCTTTTTTTTCCTGTTAGCACCCGATCAACAAGTCAGTCGAAGATCACAGAGTATGGAATCATATTTTCCCTGTAAAGCTTTTAAAAAAAGTGATGATAAAAAAAAAAAAAAATTACAAATCTGATTTTAACTCCGAGACAAATTTTATCGTTTTTTTTTATTTCATTCGAGGAAAAAGATTGTTTTTTTTTATGATTTTTAAAAACTTTTGATGAATTTTAAAACTAGTTACTTTCGCCATTGCTTGATCATTTCCGTGTCAAAAACCCTAAAATGATTGTATGTATCTCGATACAGTAGAAGTCCTCATATCCGAACTTCTCAGTGTTGCCATTTAGATGTTATAGGAATAAGCTACATTCTAATATTTTTCTTCTCTTTTCAGATAATTGTTATTAGGTTGGTGCAAAAATAATGACGTAATAATGTCGTTTTAAACGTTAAAAAATACGTCAAAAAACGACATTATTACGTCATTATTTTTGCACCAAGCTAATTAGTAATTTGAAAATTCTCAAACTATGATGTTTCGCACAGAAGAAACTTCAACTCGAAGAAAAAAGAAAAGAAATTCTTTCACGTTACACCAGGAATTAGAGATTATTTTTAAAAACTGGACGAAGCTCCTAATTCGTTGAATTTGCAAATTAATAAGACGAGGATTGCAGAATCTGAATGAAACGCTAAAACTTACGCTTGAAGATGATCCGCTGGATATTCTCACTTTGGATGACATCAAAGAATGGATAAATAAAGATGCTAATGAATTAGAAAAGAATTCAACGGTTGAATCGCTTCAAAATGATTTGGATTGTCGAGGAATAGGAGAAGAATCAAATTCTTTCGATAATGGTGAAAATATGAAGGATGATGAAGAAGAATTGGACTCAGTAGAGAAAGAATATTGATGAGGACATTAAATTCAGGGATAAATAAATCTTTGTTCGGTCGGACAGAATCTAAAAGTGCACGTAATATACAGAAATGCCTTACTTAAAAATAAAACAAGAAGACAGAAAAGTAAGAGAAATGAGAAAAGATTTACGAAAGAAAACGGAAAATAAAACTTATCGATCATTAAAAATTGGAAAATAATATTTAGTTTCGTGAGACACTTAATATTTTCATATATTGAGATAATTTTTCTGTTTTGCTAAGTTATACTTTTATTACACATACCGCATTATATACGAACCCATCCTCATATCTGAACTACTCTGAAGTTCGGATATGAAGACTTCTACTGTATCTACATATCACTTCTCTTTTTTCGATACGCTGTGTCTCTTGTTATAGTTTCATTACATATGCCGCATTATATACGAACCCATCCTCATATCTGGACTACTCTGAAGTTCGGATATGAAGACTTCTACTGTGTCTACATACCACTTCTCTTTTTTCTATACGCCGCGTCTCTTTTTATAGTTTCATTACACATGCCGCATTATATACGAACCCATCCTCATATGCAAACAACTCTGAAATTCGGATATGAAGACTTCTACTGTGTCTACATACCACTTCTCTTTTTTCTATACGCCGCGTCTCTTTTTATAGTTTCATTACACATGCCGCATTATATACGAACCCATCCTCATATCTGAACAACTGAGAAATTCGGATATGAAGACTTCTACTGTATCTACATATCACTTCTCTTTTTTCTATACGCCGTGTCTCTTTTTATAGTTTTATTACATGTGCCGCATTATATACGAACCCATCCTCATATGCGAACAACTCTGAAATTCGGATATGAAGACTTCTACTGTGTCTACATATCACTTCTCTTTTTTCTATACGCCGTGTCTCTTGTTATACTTTCATTACATATGCCGCATTATATACGAACCCATCCTCCTATCTTCACTACTCTGAAGTTCGGATATGAAGACTTCTTCTGTATCTACATATCACTTCTCTTTTTCTATACGCCGTGCCTCTTCAGTTATAGTTTTATTACACATGCCGCATTATATACGAACCCATCCTCCTATCTGAACTACTCTAAAGTTCGGATATGAAGACTTCTACTGTATCTACATATCACATCTCTTTTTTCTATACGCCGTGTCCCCTCAGGACGTTGGTAATCATGGTTATCCACAACTTCCCATTCATTTTATAGCGACTGTTTATGCTAGCTAATGATGTTTAGAAGCCAACATATACACTTCCACAATCAAATATATTACTCAATAAACGATAAATTCTGTCTGCCCGTCCGCGTGACTGAAACTCCTTAAACTCAGGCTACACTTACTCTATATAGACATATACTTTTTTGGAATCAGGATGATCATTGGATTGAAAATCTGCCCTTCATCTTGTGCTTGACCATCCAGCAATGGGATTTGTGTCCGATCGAGGAGGGAAAATTTAAAACTTCACATTTTAAAATAAGTAAAAAAAATTAATGATTTAAATTTTTTTTTTTAATTTATATTAAGTTTAAAGTAATACAAAAACTTTGTAAATTTATTTATTTTTTTTATTTGTTTTAAATTCAGTTTAAGATATCTCCAAATCTTTATGAATTGAGGAAATTCATTTTATTTCTTCAGAATTCCAAGGAATCAAAGGTCAAGTAATATTTTCGTAACGTATGGTTTTGGAGTCCCGCAGAGTTTGTGATTTGAAGAATTGAAAGTCAGTTAAAGTTCCAACGGAGTTTATGAACTGAAGAACATAGTTTTCGGTCCGAATTGGAATTTCGGCCTAAATCCGACTTATAGCCCGAATCATGTTTAAAATGAGGTTCCATCGAGTGAATTGAGTAATTCAAATTTATTTCTTCAAAATTATCATTTGTGCTTTCTAAGCTGGACCAGAGGAGAAATTAGCCCTCCGTCGGAGCTAGCTTGAAAGCCCGGAGTACGGCTTTTAAACTAGTGTTTAAATAAAATCAAGTACGGAAAAAAAAAAAAATTCAACAAATAAAAAAACTGAAACTATCCAGATTGCAATAAGAGTAGATAGGTTCTCCTATCGTTTGGTTCACACTTCCTTGTCTATTGAACAAGAACGGAGACTTACGGCCATATCACGTTGAAATTACGGTTCCCGTACGATCACCGAAGTTAAGCAATGTCGAGCCTGGCCAGTACATAGATGAGTGTAAGCTTGGCTATGCGAGAGGTGTAATGGATAATGGCTCGGAGACTGTTAATCGGACAGCCAATTTCTAATTCCAGGCACAAATACCTTTGTGAAAGGTAAAAATCCACCTCGTCTCTCCCCGCGTCAGCTAAAGGTTGTGTATCGCTAAGTCATTATTATTATAAAAAAAATAACCTAAATAATCTAAAGAGATTTTATAACATTAAATAACCTGTTTAGATAAGCCACCAAAAATACTATCCCTTCCACTCCCACGTCTGCTATGGATTTGCATTGGCCCATCCAAGAGGGTATTTATTTGAGAGGTTATTTACTGTTTTCTCATGTCATGTTAGTGAAAAATTGCTCAAAGGGTGTTCCCGTTTGCTCATCCAAGAAATTTCAGCTTTCTTTCTCTGATTCTAAAGATAAGTGCATTTTTTGTTTCCATTTCCCTGAAAACTTCCTCATTGCTCACATGCTCCATCCATTGCATTCTCAGCCTTCTTCTGTGGAACCACATCTCTGATGTTTGACTCTTTCAGTTTCTAAGTATAAGTGTGCTTTTTGTTTCCATTTTCCTTAAAACATCCTCATTGTTCACATACTCCGTCCATGGTATTCTCAGCCTTCTTCTGTAGAACCACATCTCTGGTGCTTGTCTCTTTCTGATTCTAAGTATAAGTGTCCTTTTTGTTTCCATTTTCCTTAAAACATCCTAATTGCTCACATGCTTCGTCCATGGTATTCTCAGTCTTCTTTTGTAGAACCACATTTCTGATGCTTGTCTCTTTCTGATTCTAAGTATAAGTATCTTTTTTATTTCCATTTTCCTTAAAACATCCTAATTGCACACATGCTACATCCATGGTATTCTCAGCCTTCTTCTGGAGAACCACATTTCTGATGCTTGTCTCTTTCTGATTCTAAGTATAAGTATCTTTTTTGTTTCCATTTTCCTTAAAACATCCTAATTGCACACATGCTACATCCATGGTATTCTCAGCCTTCTTCTGGAGAACCACATTTCTGATGCTTGTCTCTTTCTGATTCTAAGTATAAGTATCTTTTTTGTTTCCATTTTCCTTAAAACATCCTAATTGCACACATGCTACATCCATGGTATTCTCAGCCTTCTTCTGTAGAACCACATTTCTGATGCTTGTCTCTTTCTGTTTCTAAGTATAAGTATCTTTTTTGTTTCCATTTTCCTTAAAACATCCTAATTGCACACATGCTACATCCATGCTATTCTCTGCCTTCTTCTGTAGAACCACATTTCTGATGCTTGTCTCTTTCTGATTCTAAGTATAAGTATCTTTTTTGTTTCCATTTTCCTTAAAACTTCCTCATTGCTCACATTCTCCATCCATGCTATTCTCAGCCTTCTTTTGTAGAACCACATCTCTGATGCTTGTCTCTTTCTGATTCTAAGTATAAGTATCTTTTTTGTTTCCATTTTCCTTAAAACTTCCTCATTGCTCACATGCTCCATCCATCGTATTCTCAGCCTTCTTTTGTAGAACCACATCTCTGATTCTTGTCTCTTTCTGGTTCTAATTATAAGTGTCCTTTTTGTTTCCATTTTCCTTAAAACTTCCTCATTGCTCACATGATCCATCCATGGTATTCTCCGCCTTCTTCTGTAGAACCACATCTCTGATGCTTGTCTCTTTCTGATTCTAAGTATAAGTATCTTTTTTGTTTCCATTTTCCTTAAAACTTCCTCATTGCTCACATGCTCCATTCATGGTATTCTCAGCCTTCTTCTGTAGAACCACCTCTCTGATGCTTGTCTCTTTTCTGATTCTAAGTATAAGTGTCCTTTTTGTTTCCATTTTCCTTAAAACATCCTCATTGCTCACATGCTTCGTCCATGGTATTCTCAGCCTTCTTCTGTAGAACCACATCTCTGATGCTTGTCTCTTTCTGATTCTAAGTATAAGTTTCTTTTTTGTTTCCATTTTCCTTAAAACATCCTCATTGCTCACATGCTTCGTCCATGGTATTCTCAGCCTTCTTCTGTAGAACCACCTCTCTGATGCTTGTCCCTTTCTCATTCTAAGTAACAATGTCCTTTTTTTACCATTTTCCTTAAAACCTCATTTTTACTTACAAGCTTCGGTCATGGTATTCTCAGCATCCTTATGTATAACTACATCTCTGTTGCCTCAGTTTCGTTTTTTTATTTTTTGGAAAACTGTCCAGCATTCACTGCGATACATAACGATTGATATTACATAATAGGTTAACACTTTTTATTTGTTTCTAACGAAATTTCGATGTTTATTAATACATTAATTTGTACTTCGGCTTTCGGTGTCTCATTCGGATTCAGTCATTTATTTAATGCATTTACTGTCCTTAAATTAATCACACAAGGCTACAAATGTGAAACACTCAGGGAAAATCGAAGTTTGTGATATTAGCGGGATAATTATTTCTCCATGTCGTGACGTCTGAGCAATCCGTTTTAATCAATTTTAAACATCCTTGACTAATGTGTGGCAATGTCACTATATATATATATATATATATATATATATATATATATATATATATATATATATATATATAATTATTCGTCCCATGGAAATTTTCAAGTAACCCTCTAAAATTATTATAGACCTATCGTTCAGTGCTTAATTTTTGTTATTATTATTTTGGAATATCGCATTACAAGCTCACGATTAAAAATTGAATTATGACGTTTTATTTGTTCAAATATGCAAAAACAGATTTCATTTTATTTCCAGCATGATCTTTGAAAAACAATTTATGACCAATATCTGTTACGTGATATCTATCCTCCCGTACGGCAAGAAATTCTGTACAATATCCTCAAAGATGGAAACTTGTCTTAAAACAACATAAATATGGTTCTACAGAAGGATGCTGCGGACACCAAGGACCGAATATGTGACAGTTTTGAGGAAAGAGGGCTTGGAAAAACTGATACTCACAGGTAAGATAGACAAAGGAAAACAACATATTAACCTACGTAATGAGCTTGAGTAGATGGATGGCGGAACAGGGTTTTAGGAGAAATAACGGAAAAACAAAATTTATTAAGAGCTGCAAGGGATGGGAAATTGTGGAGAGCCATGATCCCTTTCGAACTGATTGGACACGACACTTGAAGAAGATGACCGATCTGACTCCTCTTCAAGGATTTTTTCAACATACCATGTAAGCAACAGTAATATTTGCAAAGTACTAGAGGCACTCATCAATGCAGTTGACATGGCACGGTTTTCATTCAGATTACCAATATGGATTTCGCTTCTCTCGCTGATGAAAAAATATTGAAAATGGCCATGAATTAAATTCTTTTTCTATGTGCGATGCGCTTCAGGACATAGGCGATCACAACGTTCTCAGGATTAAACATGTTCTGTTCATGGTCTCGATTTCACTTGAATACTACACACAGAAAACATGCCCAGTTGTTTTGGTTAAAACAGTCAGTTAGTTATATGCAATGCGTGATACACGCTTAGGCATCTTTCAATACATGACTGACGAGGCAGATTTTTCTAGCAGTAGGTTGCCATTTCTTTCTGCATTTCGTCTGCAGTAGACATCCAACTGCTATTTACCAATAGCTGGGGGTGAGAAGAGGATTCCTACCTTTCTCAATGTTATTAGCACATAAGTGAATGCAATAGATTCGACTGAAATTCGAACTCGGCTCTGCGATTCCGTAGTCCGAGCCGTTATCCATTACTCCACCATGACTCCTCAGGAAAGTTAAAAGAGCCTGGCGAAAATAATGTCTTCAGGTGAAAGTCGGGTTAAACGGAAAATATATTTTTGTTAAATTGAAAAATTCCAGAAGACAAAAAAAAAACCCTTTTCAAAATCTGACCAAAGATTCATTTCTGATAGCGAACCCGAAATCACTCCACAAGCAAGTCAATGTCGTGTGGCCCTTCACAGTTCTTCCTTTGCCAAGACCCTCGCAACACCGGCTCCGCCATCAATTCACACAAGCTCATCATGTAAGTGGTTAGCTGCCTTATCCTTTATCTCTCTTACTCTCAAGCTGCCCTGTGTGATTTAAGTTTTCCAAGCCATCTTTCCTAATTATGTATCCAATGAATTTCAGCTGTCTTTCCTGATTCTGAATACAAGAGTTCTTTCTGTCGCCATTTTCTTTAAGACTTCCTTGTTCCTTACTCGATCCCTCCATTGGATTTTCCCTATGCTTCTGTAGAACCAAATTCCTGCTGCTTCTAATTGATTCTCATCCTTAGAAAATTCCTCAACCTTCACTGCCATATAATAGGATATATACGACATAGCAATCCATCACCTTTTTCTTTTGTTCCTAACGAATTTTTTCCCGTTTCCCAGCACTTAGTTGCCGTCTCAGAAAATTATACATCCGAATTAAGGAGTTAATTCTAAAACGTAAATAAATAACAATGCTAAAATCTTTTAATAACCATTCTTTTTAGAACTGTAAATATTATTCACCTATGTTTTTTTTTTTTCTTTCACTAAACCTATAAATTTCCGTTTGTTTTCTTTGCTTTATGCTCAGCTCTCACTCATCGGATATACACAATGGAGGCGATTTAAGTTCTCTTACTGATCGACTTGATTTTTACAAAAATTCTATTCCTTTTTAGAAATTCTATTTTATAAAAAAAAGAAAAGTGCGTTGTAATCTAGATGGCTGACAAAAGGGTGAGAGATTGACAGCAAGGGACAAGCCGGTCTGTTTTTGGCATCAATAGAATATAGTCAATATGAAATCGCGATTATGGAAACGGAACTATAATAAAAAGCTTGAAAGGGCAAAGAAGCTGCATTTATGGATTGAGCAGTTAACTCTCGAATGAAGCGAACTGTGGAGACACACAGTTGGCAAGTTTATTAACAGCCATTGTAAATAAATCATTTAAAAATAATACGCACTATTTGCATTTGATATGGCGGCTTATTTTCCATCCTCTGCACGTTCCGGATCAAATCACACTTTTAAGCATCTATTGATAAAAACACAATATTGATCTGAGGGCTCGTGCAACACTCTACACATGCAGCGACACAGTCCAGCAATACCAATGCGTGTTAATGCATATGTGCGAAAACTAATGAACGTTTTACTTTTGAAGAATCGATTTTTTGTTTCGGCTTCACAATTTTCACATTTCAATAATTACCACACTTTTTATCATTTTCAGGAAAATCCATTGAAAAGACAAACCAAACAAACAGTTTCAAAAATACACTTTGATTTTTCTTCCTTCTCGCTCTCTCTCTCTCTCTTCTCTCTCTCTCTCTCTCTCTCTCTCTCTCTCTCTCTCTCTCTCTCTCTCTATTATTAAATGAACAAGTAAAGATCCGTTTTTTTTTGGGTTTTTTAGAATAAGAACTTGATCAGTTTGTTGTCAAACGAATATATACTCTGACATTATATGCATTCGTCGAGGACATATCTACGGGTTTAAAGGCTAACAATCTCTGCCCGCTAGATGAATTATGTATGAGTAGTGAGTTCGATCCTCACCGATTGCCTCTTAATTTCGACTTTATGCCACATCTAAGCTCCGCTTAGAAAATAAACATATGCATATATTGATGGCACTTCAACGTGATGTAATGGCTAGCAAGCTTGTTTCGCTAGATCAATCACGACGTAGTGAGTTCGATCTTCACTGGGTATTCCCTACTTTCGTACATGTGCCACATCTAAGCTACGCTTAGAAAATAATTTAGGCACCTCGACGTGATGTAATGGTTAACAAGCTTGTCTTGCTATATCAGTTATGAGGGAGTAGTGGTCTCGAAACCTCACCGGGTGTTCCCTACTTTCGGCCATGTGCCACATCTAAGCTACGCTTAGTAAATCATTTGGGTACCTCGACGTGGTGTAATGGTTAACAAGCTTGTCTCGTTAGATCCATTACCCGTGAGAACTGATTTCGATCTTCATTAGAAAATCACCGTTATTAAAAGAACAAATAAACCTTTTTTTATTCTAGAATAAGTGCTTGGTCAGCTTGCTGTCAAATGAATATATTCTCTGATGTCATATGCATTGATCGAGCGTACATCAACTTGGTGCAATGCTTAGGAAGCGTGTCTCGCTAAATGAGTTACGACTAAATAGTGACTTCATTCCACATTAGGTGCTCCTTGATTCTGGCCTTGTACCTCATCTAAAATACGATTATATATTCACCATCTGCATTTATTAATCACGTAATCATATTTTTTACCACTACAAACACAAACATACACTAACTCATCTTAGTGGTTATCGGACTGGATCGAGGTCGATCCCAGCGTGCGGCACCCTTGGAAAGTGCCTGGAAACCATACCACGGGTTGATCCAAGCCTTGTGAGTGAAATTGAGTTTACGGAACTCTTATGGGCTGTCGATAGTTGTGCTAGCACGAAGCCACAAGTCATCGTGGCGGGGGCTTGAGCGTGCTGGCCTTGTTCAAATTGTTGATCACGCTAGATAACACGCTCTTTCCCAGAAACTGTAACTAAGGTCTGCTCAGCATAGTTGCAGTATAAACCACAGGTGGACTCTATAGGGTTGAATAAACACAAATGCTCCTGAGAAAGCGTCCGCAATAGGGATTGGCTAGCTGCCTTAATAGACGGGTATCCTTGAATACAAGTGGCCAGCTATTATTATTAATAATACTTTTACCCCTAAAAACACAACCATATTCTAAATCATCTTCTTCCTCTTTGCCGTTTCTCTTCAAGACGTACGTGGTCACAGCTCTCTACATCCTCCCATCTTTTATATCTCTATATATCTTTATACCAAGAGTATGCTTCCCCATTCACTGCAATCTAAGCCTGTTCAAGTCTTAGGTCAATATTTATCTTCCCCACATATACCCATAAATTGTGCCATTTCTTTGTAAGAGTGGCTCTTGGGCTTTGTACGGATCAAACGCCATTAAAAAATTTCTTAGTAATATTTTTAATACCTCTTCCGCACCCTGTTCTGTTAATCATTTACAGAAACTCATTAGATATGTCATTCGCTATTTTCCCCATGCCTTTCATGTCCTGTGAGTGTCAAATTCTCTAAGCCCTATTTCCTCATTATGTATCCTAGAAAATTCAACTGCCTCTTTCTGATTCTAAGTGTAGTCTTTGCTTTAATTTTCATTAAAACTTTCGTTGCCAACATGATCTATCCATGCTGTGCTCAGCTTCCTTCTCTAAAACCACATCTCTGTTGCCTCAAGTCTCTTCTTCATCTGCGAGGAAATTGTCCAAAATTTACTGCCATAAAACTAGATTGACATTACTGTATTTTCGTTTGTTTCTAACGGAATTTTCTTGTTTCTTAATACTTTGCTTAGCTTTTGAAAATCATCTGTCGTAATTTCAGTGTTCTTTCAGATTTCGCTGTTACATCTCCTCTTGTCTGTTCAAATATATCCCTGCTATCTAAATGTCTGTACTTGCTTGAATTTAGCATCCCGGATTTATAGCTAGAATCCTGGGCTATTCCTCTGACTGATGACTATTTATTCTGTCGTATTTTATTTTTTTTACAATTGATAGATAGTCCGTTCTTCTCACTTTCCTACTAGTAATTTCCTGTGTCTGACATCAACACGCATATCTTATGTTGTTAGGATTGTGACCGACGATAATAAATCCTCATAGGTTTTCTTATTCCCCTAGGATTGCCATGTTGTAATGTTTAAATAAATCCAGCGAGAAGGCACATCCTTGTCTTACGCCCCCTTTCTATTCTTGTCTGTTTAAGCAATTCTTTTTCTATCCGTTTCCTGTCACGAGGTACCGAATAGAAGCTCTGGATTATTCTTTCCCAAATAAATAAATTTTCCTAGTAGGTTAAATAGATCTTTGCGCCGTAAATAGATATGGATAGATCGATAAGCCGGTGGCCTAATTAATTAGCTAACCTTTGCTCTGAAAGTCTTACTGTATGATAAACGGTTTATGGGGTTGATTAATATTTCATATTAATGAATTAAAAACAGAGAAAATTAAATGTCTCAAAAGTTGTTGTATAGTAGCTAACTTCACCACTACCAAATGGCCTAGTTCACAGCCTTAAATAGTCTACTATTAAAGACTTCAACAGTTGATTAATAAGGAGATATTAACCTGATTAATATTAGGAATTATCACACTTCGTTTGGCTATACCTCGGGTTTCTTGATAGGCTCCAGAGGCGGATATGCAATATAATTGGCCCTGCTCTGGCATCTCGTCTACAGTCACTTTCTCACAGACGCGCCGTCGCCTTTCTCTGTCTGTTTTACAAATACTTTCATGGCAATTGCTCCGAGGAGCTGCATTCGCTGGTTCCCAGACTTCATGAGTTCAAGCGCTCTACGTGGCTGGCGTCCCTCTCTCACCCTTTCACTGTCGAAACTCCTAAATGTAGCCGTCTCTTCTACTCCAATAGTCTCATGTCTCGCACCTCTCGCCTTGTGGAACTTCCTTCCCTATTCCAGCTTCCCTGAGAGCTATAATCTCCAGCTATTCAAATGTAATGTCAATCGACATCTCCAATTGTCTTGATCTATCCACTACCCTTCTCCTGATCCTTTCTTCTATCACTCCTATCTGATCTTGCTCCAAATTTTCTGTAACCCCTTGCGTTCTAGTGGCTTCTCGCTTTGCTTGGGGTGAAACGCTTAAAAAAATTTTTAAAAATACAGCATTTGACCCTCTTCTATTCATTGTAAGTTGTCTTGTTGTTTTGTAACTTATTGTTCTGTGTTTTTTTGTTTTTGTTTTTTGTATGTACCGGTTAGCACCGGATACTGGTGCTGAATAAATATATTAATCACTCATTCTTCTCTGTGTTTCACTCATTTCGACGATGCAACAGAAGTAAAATGCAGATTTGGTCAAAAATTTAAAACCATCTGGCAAAAATTAAGATTTTTCGATTATTGCAGGATATTGCATTATCCAATTTAATTAATATAAGCAAACTACAATATTTCATAATCCAAGTGGTGTGCGGAGGTTTGATGATGACCGGGGCCAATCTCTTGATTGTATGCCCCTAAGACTCATGTAGAGGAGACCTATGGCGCCTAATACTGAGAAATGTGAGAAAAGAAGACATTTTAAATATGTAAAAATCAGATGAAACATGAAATAAACACTTTATTCAAATTGAATGTAAGTCAGCCTCATTTATTAAGTGATACATTATACAGAGTATTTAGATGTAAAAGATTTTCTACTCCGGTCTCGCTTATCAAAAGACGGATCCACATTTAGATCTTGTGGGGCTGTAAAGGCGAAATTAACAGAGACAATTTCAAAAACTAAATTTTATTTCACTCTTTGATTGGATGCTTTCCATATATGGATGCCCGCGGCCATCGCACCCTTTCCCCCCCCACCTTCTGCACGTTACTGGATTGCCCTAATGCTAATTAGTGTCAGTTCTTGGTATCTAGTGGATATCCTATACAAAGAGATTGTGGTCCTTGAAAAGGCCAATGCAATCAACATCGAAGGGCGAATTTATCACCACAGGTTTCACTGAGCAGGCAGCGTCATTCGGAGAATACCCGAGCGAATGCTCAACAGTCTTGCTCATAAGACACTCGACCTCGGGTTCGCATTCACAACAACTTGCGGGACTGCAGCGTGCTTCTAGAACGAAATTAACAAAGACAATTTCAAATTTCAAAAACTAAATTTTTATTTCACCCTTTCATTGGATGCCCGCTCTATATGGATGCCGCGGCCATCGCACATTTTGTCCCCACCTTCTGCACGCTACTGGATTCCACTGGTGCTGTTTAGGATCAGTTCTTGGTATCGACTGGATATCCTACACACCAGACATTGTGGTCCTCAAAAAGGAAAATGCAATCAACACCGAAAGGCGAATTCATCACCACAGGTTTCACCGAGCAGGCAGCGTCATTCACCTTGATGTCAGCAGAATACCCGAGCCAATGCTCAGCAGTGTGATGCTCATAGGGAACTCGACCCCGGATTCACATTCAGCCTGAGGGACTGCAGGGCTCCTATACAACGAAATTAACAGAGCTAATTTCAAATTTCAAAAACTAAATTTTTATTTCACTCTTTTATTGGACCCCCTCCAGATATGGATATTGGGGCCGTCGCACCTTCTGCTCCACACCGTTCTGCTCAATCCTCATCTTTGAAACATTGTAACTCAAAGTTTTCGTTTGGAAGCTGGCAAGCTGTTCTGAAGAATATTTTTCAATAAATTTATATACATCAAAATGCACAAGAATTCGCCATCAACATTCGACGTGTCCCATATTGTAACATTACACGGAAAAGGTTACTTTTGAACATGAAATCTCAGTTCCTAATTGAGATATAACAAGATCACAGTGCTATCGTCAAGTACCCAGACTCTTACTGTGATGGAAAGAAAAGTGGACTTCCTGGAAAACAGCCCATATAGATTATCGTATCATTAACCGGCTGTTCTATTTTAATAATAGTTATTCAAAAGCATGAACCGATTTCATGACGCATTGCTTCAGTTCTCAAACATCATCATAGAATGAGTTAGTGACCATTTGAAAGAGGAGTTTTCTAAGTTTTAGATGGCTGCCACAGGAATTGTAGTCGTGTTGTATATCCGGCAAAGTTCATTTGTTTGTTTACCCCAGGAATGACGAATCCTCAGCAAAAGGCTTTCTGCGTTCTGGAATTTACGAAAACAAATACGGTTGTCACGATGCAGCGTGCTTTTCAACATTAATCCGCACTCCCTTAAGAACATTCGACCGTGGTTTAAACAGTTTCAAGAGAGCGGGTGTCTGTGTAAAGAAAAACGTCACAGGACGACCATGAGTTTTGAGGGAACAAGTGGCGAGTATCCGTGCTGTATTTGAGGGGAATTCACAGAAGTTCACAAATCGAGCTAGCCGTGAGCTTGCGATCTCTCAATCCACAATCTGGCGTGTGCTAAGAAGTGCCCCAGCGATGGATTGGTCGGAAGAGGGCCAAAGACCTTGCTCTTTGTGCTTGATCTGCGAGATCCTCAGACCTCACCGTATGGGATTTTTTCGTGTGAGGGTACATAAGAGATCGTGTTAATGTTACACCGCTACCCTCTAACCTCGATGACCTTAAACATCGAATAACAGCGATCAACACATTGGATCTTGATATGCAGATACACGTCTAGGAGGAATTCTCTTATCGGATTGATGTTGCCCGTGATGCAGGTGGTGGCCACACCGAACACTTGTAAAACAGAAAATAATAGTTGATTGTGAGTAAAATACTTGTGACTTGGCTGGAGTTTTCTATTGCCTTTGCTTCTTAAATTATTGCATAATGAAATCGGATAAATTATTTTTTAATAACCCTATATGACTGTAAATGATCCACAACGGGTTGATAAGCTAAGAAAGTTGGTTCACTGTTTCCTACCAAACAATTTCCTCTCATCAGAATCCATCTTGCATATTTATAAATCTACCATTCGTTCGTGGGTTTAATACGACTGCCATATCTTGTCTGGTGCCCCTGTTTTATATCTAGAGAGTCTCGACAAAATTCAACGAAGGGTCTAATGTTATCCTGACCATGACATCTCGACTTCAGTCACTTTCCCACTGTCGTGACGTGGCTTCCCCCTGTTTTTTTCTATAAATATTTTCATGGTAATTGTTCTGATGAGTTCCCCTACTTGGATACTTGACTGCATAGATTTAAGCGTACTACTAGATTGGCAATTAGGTCTCATATTTTTATCGTTGAAATATCTATGTAACCGTGAATTTTATTTTAACTTTTGCACTTCTCGTGTGTGGAAATCCCTTCCGATTTCTTCCTTCCCTGTCAACTACAATCTTCAAAAATTACATGCAACGTAAAACGCCATCTTCTGTCTTCCTGAACCTGTTTCTTTATTGTCCTTTTCATCACTTCCCCTCGCTAAAGTCCTCTCGTTTCTTTTTTTTTCTTTTTTTTTTTTTTCGCTCTCTGTAACCATCAGCATCCTAGTGGAATTATTGCCTTACTTGAGGTGACATAATTGAAAACAGTCGTCGTTTTATGATTTCCTACAATTTCAAGCAAAACATCTCCTCTCCAAGCTCTTGACCGATAGTCGAATACCACGGAATATGGTGCGGGTCGCCCTCGGTTCAAACAC
>OZ010599.1:58383788-58386288 GCA_963932145.1 Acanthosepion lycidas | reverse complement strand
GTTTAGGCGATCATGTATCTTTCGATACATGACTGATGAGGCAGATTTTCCCTGCATTAGGTTGTCATTCCTTTCTGCGGTAGACCAGTTGCCATCCAAGGCTATAGAACCCGGTCTGACCTGATATTTACCCATAGCTGGGGGAGAGAAGAAGAAGCACGTATGTGAGTGTAATGAACTCGGCTGTAATTCGAAATCGGGTCTCCGATTCATCAATCTGCTAACTATTAATCTACCACACCTCTTCAAGCCAGAAATGATGGATTCATGCCTTTCCTAAGAGTATGAGCACGTATGTGAGTGTAATGAACTCGGCTGTAATTCGAACTCGGCTCTCCGATTCCTCAATCCGCTAACTATTAATCTACCATGCCTCTTCAGGCCAGAAGTGATGGATTCATGCCTTTTCCAAGGGTATTAGAACGTATGTGAATGGTATTAGAACGTATGTGAATGTAATGAACTTGGCTGTAATTCGAACACGGCTCTCCGATTCCTCAATCTAAACCGCTACCCATTACGCCACCGTGCCTCCATCTACAAGTTAGGTACCATTCCAAGGTAGGGATACCGAAAATCTTTCGATATTCTTTCATTTACTTTGCTTCCAGACCCGGGATAACGTGCATGATACACGCTTAGGCGATCATGTATCTTTATGCTATTTACCTATGGGGTGGATAAGAAGAGGATTCATGGGTTTCCCAAGGGTATTAGCACGTAAGTGAATGTAATAGATTCGATTGACTCATCCGATTCCTCAGTGCGAGCCGCTATCCATGAAGCCAACGTACCTTCTTTAGTACTGCGAGACTCTAGTAATGCGCTTAAATTCGTAAAGTCTATGTACTACAGAAAGCTAATCATAGCAATTGCCATGAAAATATTTATAGAAAAGAAACGGTGGACTATGTTACGGCGGTCGGTAGCTTATGGCTACATGTAGCCATTTCAAAATTATATATAATAAAAAGAATGTAGAACGAAGAAATTGTACACACTTCAAATATCTCGGTATAAGAATTAGATTTAGACAGATTTAATATAGAAGATCTGATCAAATTGAAATATTAGCATGAGAACTGGAGTTTCAAGTTTGCTTTGCCAGATCTAGACCTTTATACAGATGTCATGTATGGCGCCCAACTCGTTAAAATGCCGAAACTGTCAGCTGAAATACAACCGTTTTCTCGGATTAATGGTTGAAAATAGCTTCAAGCGAAGGAAAAGACAATTCCTCATCTGACCCAATAGACTAGCGCTAAAGAATCCTAAAGAGCTTTAGAAACTACATTCTTGAAAACTTCCAACAGCAGCAGCAGCAATAAAAATAGGTCGCACATGTAACGGAAAGAGAAGATAATGATATACTCATGATGCTAACTTTCGACACCATTTTAAACAAAAGTTTACGGTGGAAACTACCATCAATAATCGAAAGAACGATAACAGTTAGTGGACTTTTTAAGAAAAAGAATTATTAAATTCAGCAGATAGTAATATTAATTGTATGATCAATGAATGCCGAATATGTTCTGTATGTAAACGGTTAATCTTACTACTAACCTTAATATATATATATATATATATATATATATATATATATATATATATATATATATATATATATATATATACACTCACACACACAAATGTAATGAGAACGAAAATAATATAAATTCTAACGTTCACAGCATTAATTCAAAAGAGGGCTCATTACTAAGATTAGAGCTATAATTATTTATTATAGATTTTATTACAGATTTTTACATGCAGACGAAAAAAATTATTCACTACAAAAGATGCATTTTTGTTTCGATGCATTATGTGCATCTCGACTGGTGAGAAGCAAAATAAACATTTTTGGTTCTCACCAGTCGAAACGCACATAATGCATCAAAACAAGAATGCATCTTTTGTAGCAAGAAATTGTTTTTGTCCCCATGCAAAAATCTATTTTATATATATATATATATATATATATATATATATATATATATATATATATATATATATATATAATCTATCAGAAATGCTTTTACAAACTTTGGGGGTGGGATCCTCACACCAAACCAAGGTCAAATGTTTATATAATCATGTCCGCAAACCCTTCGTTTTTTAATTATTAATTTTAAAGAGCGTTTACGGTAGATAGCGCTGTGTTGTCATGTAGACTAGGTTACATTTGTCATTCGTGTACATTTCTGGCTAGTCTATCTTTAACATTTAATGTGTAGTAGTGAGTTTACTGAGAAGTGTTCTGTTTAACAATTGTAGGATATTCATATCGTGAGCAGGCAGATATGATTTTTACATACAGTCGCGCCAATGGTAATGTACGCACCTGCTGAATGGCTGCATCAGATTGCGTTTTCAGAACGAAGAGAGCCGAGTCATCTAACCTTTCCTACGGTTTATCGTCGCGTTGCTGGGACAGGATACGTGCATTGTATCTTGGACTGTATATTTAATAGTGTCTATCGTAAACTGTACATTTAAC
>OZ010599.1:58366288-58378788 GCA_963932145.1 Acanthosepion lycidas | reverse complement strand
GAAGGTATATTACACGAAATAATGATACAAGATGTGGAAGGTATGACTGTCAGTCTGGTTTAGAGTGAACTACTATCGGCTCGACTCGATTCGGTATCTAGCCACCCCACCCACGGGGGTTGCATGTGGCACACGGCGGAGTTTAGCGTGGGTTTCCCGAGCCCGTAGGCTCGGCCAAAAAATGCCCGTAGAACCCGTATAAACGGGATCGGGTTGGTCAACCTTCCCGGACGAGACTCTGCCCTTCGGCGGAGCCTCGTCCGGGTTCCTCTCTGCTCAGAGGCAGAGTTCGAACGTCAAGCCGAGAAGCTCGGCTTGATTCGTCCCTCTCTCTTGAGAGGCATAGTATACATAGTGTTAGGAAGAGTTCATTCTGTAGTTATAGTTAAGGACCCATGACAATTAGTAAGAAGTCGGTTACACGCTGACAGCTTCTTCCAAAGACCCGTTGCTTTGTGGGACCGAATCTCAAATGCTTCCCCGATCACGACAATTTTCACTTCTTTTCATGTATAAACTTCACTTCTTTCCTTTTCTTACGCTCATACGACACCACACAGTAACACTCTACCTTGAGTGGCTCTTAGGTCTTTTATTGGCTGAATAAAAAAAACGTTATGAATTGCTCTTTTATTATCTAAATTCTCTCTAAATTGCTCTTAATATTCAAATGAAAGGGTCCTTTGTTTGTATTTACTCGTTCGGCGTTCAAATTCATTTTCTACGGCCAACATTCTGTTTAGAAATTTTACAGTAAAATATCTAACCAGAATTTTAACTGTATAAAATGACTTTTAAGCTTCGAGTGGGAACAGACAAACAGAATATCAAAAAGGGCTATAGAAATGCAGTAGTATGTGTGCCTGTGTTTTATAGAGTATAGAAAGGCATTTGATAAAGTACGTCACAGAGAACTGTCGGAAGCTGCTAGGTAATCTTGACATATTTGGGAAGGGTGTTAGAATAATCTAGTACCTATACTGGCAGCAAAACGGCTGCATACGGGTAGAAAATGAATTAAGTAAATATACGAAAATAGAAAGGGGTGTGAGACAAGGATGTGTCTTCTGACTGGATTTACTTAACCTTTACAGTGAGGCGATGCTGAAAGAATTAAAAGTTCTAACAGGATTCACTTTTGGCGGACACAATCTTAACAACATAAGATATGCAGATGGCACAGACACAGAAAGGAAACTACAGGAAATCCTACAGTAAATATCCTTATCTCTTACAGGGAAACTCAATATGT
Source organism: Acanthosepion lycidas (assembly GCA_963932145.1). Lineage (NCBI taxonomy): Eukaryota > Metazoa > Mollusca > Cephalopoda > Sepiida > Sepiidae > Acanthosepion > Acanthosepion lycidas. The sequence goes on along the minus strand of OZ010599.1, from coordinate 58,377,536 downwards.
ATATAGATATGTACATGTTTTAAGCAACAGTTGAATGACTCTTAAACTAAGTAATTGGAAATGTGTGTTGCTGTTTCTCTCTCTTCAGAATGTCTAATTTTACTCCCGTTATGATGGTTTCCCTTTTTTTCAAAGCTCTGCCACCACTACACTTGGGAGCCATAATGAAGAGCTAAATATTTCCACAAACACAACACAAATGAAAGACTGAATACCCAAAAATCCAATACGGCATACAACCAAGAACTGACCCATGCTGCCTTATGTACAAAGCAAATGGCATAAGTTGAAACAAGATCAATGGAGATTACATTGTAACCACTAATTGTCATAAGTTGGGACTGTTGTAATCCGGGGACTTACTGTATATATATATATATATATATATATATATATATATGTGTGTGTGTGTGTGTGTGTGTGTGTGTAAAAATATATAGAAAATAGGCAAGAACTCGTTAGGTAAATAATCAAAAGTTCTTTAGTATTTTTGTTATTGTTAAAAAAAAAACAGTGCTCGATACAAAATTAGAGTATAAATATAATTTATTTAAAAATCTTATGTAGCGATGGAATCATATTTTTAAATAAATAATTATATATATATATATATATATATATATAGATAGATAGATAGATAGATAGATAGATAAAGAAACTAAGTTATTGTTAAAGCTTCAAAGAAAAACATTGCCAACACAAAGACTACCATAAGGAAAAAGAAAAGAAAAAGACTCAAGAAATCAAATAAAGAAAAACGAGAAAAACAAAAAATCGAGAAAACAAAGAAAGAAAGGAAGGAAGACACAAAAAGGAAAAAGATAGATACCTAGAGATAAAAAAAAACCCTAAAGTGCCTCTAGAAATAAGACTTAAAACAGATCATACAACCAAGAAATTACCCATGTTGATTTTATTCGTTTTAGTGAACTTGATGAAGCAACGTGCTCGTCGGAGAGAGGGGAAAAAAGATGCATGAGAACGGTTGTGAGAGACGCAATGGAAGAAGGAGACTTGAGAAGAAGGAATGACGAGAGAGATCCTCAGAGAAGCAGAGGAGATTCAAAGTATCAAGCCCCACTTACTTCACATTGATAAACCCAACCTCTGCATTCTTTTTTAATTCTAAGCTTTCAAACCACACTACAGGAAAGAGAGACGAAAGAATTATATATGAATTGCAAGAAGATAGAACGCATATCAGTCAGTTATGTACCATACGTGATACACGATTAGGCGATCATGCATCTTTCGATACATGACTGACGAGGCAGATTTTTTCTCGCAGTAGGTTGGCATTTCTTTCTCCGGTAGACAAGTTGCCATCCAAGGCTATAGAATCCGGTCTGTCTTGCTATTTACCCATAGCTTGGGGGAAGAAGAGGATTCATACCTTTCCCAAGGGTATTAGCACGTAAGTGAATGTAATGGATTCGACTGGAATTCGAACTCGGATCTCCGATTACTCAATCCGAGCCGCTAACCATTACCGTGCCTCATCTTGCATAGAGGATGCATGTTTGTTAGCATAAGGAACGAGCATGCAAGTTACAAATTGGAGACATTAAAATCAAACATGTACATGTAAATATTTGGGAAGTGTTTTAACTGAGGACGGAAAGTGCGACACTGAAATCCGAAGACACATTGAAAGTAGAAAGATGCCTTCCAAAAGCTAAGCAAATTATTTAGAAACAGAAATACATAGTTAGAAACAAAGAAAAGAGTCCTGAAATGTTATGTAATATCAGTCCTCCTATATGGCAGCGAATGCTGGACTCTCCTCACAGATGAAGAAACTTGAAGTAATTGTGCTTCTACAAAGAAAGGAGTCTTGAACTGTTATGTAATATCAGTCCTCCTGTATGGCAGTCAATACTGCACAATTTCCTCACGGATAAAGAAGCAATAGAAATGTGCTTCTACAAAGAAAAGTCCTGAGCTGTTATGTAATATGTAATATCAGTCCTCCTATATGGCAGTGAATTGTGGGAATTTTCCTCACTCGTGTAGAAGAGACTTGAGCAACAAAAATGTTGTTCTATAGAAGGATCATGAGAATACCACGGATCGAACATGTGAGCAACAACGAAGTTTTATAAAAAAATGTAAAGAAAAAGGGCACTCATACTTAACATCAAGGAGTGTTGAAATATTTGTAGGGGACATGAAGAGGAAAGAGGGCTTTGAAAATTTGATACTCACAAGGGAGATTGAAGGCAAGTTTTAACAAAAAAGGCAAAATTTATTCAAAGCTACAGGAAATTGTGGAGCGCGATGTTCACGAAAGTTTTGAAGGGACACGGAAGAAGTTTAAATGAAAGAAATGCGTAATGAAACATAAGGATTTGAATGTTTAAATTGCTGCCTCCGTTACTTCAATTGAATAGAAGGTGAAACAATTCAATAAATATTGTTATTTTCTTAATGCTTTTTAAAAAAATGTTGACTACAAATCTTCAAATCAAAGTTATAAAGGGATACAATACTTAGAAGAAATCTATATCAAAGAAATCCGTAATAAAACGTATAGATTTAGGTGTTGAAGTGGCTGCCTCTGTTACTTCAGTTGAATATAAGATGAATCAATTCAACAAATAATGTTATTTTCTTTAAGGTTTTTAAGGAAAATTTGACTGCCACTCTCAAATATATTTCGTTGGAAATATTTTCATCCTTCAGAAAAAAATATCTCTTTATACACATGAACAATTTTTTATTTGTTTTTATTCGCAACTTAAATTTTTCACTATTTTTTTTTTTTTTTTTTTGTGAAAAGAACTTTGGACGTTTAATTTTTTTCTGACTTTATACTAAAATCAAAGGATGAAATAAAGCTGACAAAATGAAAAGCCGCGATGAAATCATCAGGAAATGTGAGAATATGTTAACGCTTATTACTGAATTTATCTATCAACATTTAGACAAGAATGGCGAGGGTTGTGGCTTTAGATATTTTATTATAAGTAAACACAAACACCATTGTGATAGATTTATGTATCACAAGTTTTCTTGCAAACCTGTAAGAATTAAACCATATAATAATTATAAATGTGTATTCATTTTCTCTATTAATTTATATATTTCCTGTGCTATCTGTAGTGAGAAGAGGGGTAAATAAACAAATTTAATACGTGATTATTTTCCTTAGTCGTTTTAATAATCTATACAAATAAAATATTTATCTGCATTTTGACAAAATGAGTCGTTTAAGTATTAGGTTGGTGCAAAAATAATGACGTAATAATGTCGTTTTTTGACGTATTTTTTAATCCTCACAGTATTTAGTATCATTGAAGTTACCGCTAACATTTTTGCCGAGCTTTACAAAGTTTTACGTTTCGTTCATTTTCGCATACCAATCGATGAAATTTGAATAAGGTGATTTGTTTGGAAAAATAATCTGTCAAAATTCCTATTTCGTGGTTTAATAATTTCTTTAAGTTAATTTTATACGACTTCATGTTAAAAAATAATTTATTTTTTTTCCTTTTTAATAGCGAAGAATAAATTCTTAGGATTTTTTTACTCTTAAAAAAAAAAAAACTAGTCCCAGAATTCTGAATCAGAAAGAGAGCATTATTTAACTCATTGATTAACTCTCGCTGTTATTAGGTTGGTGCAAAAAATAATGACGTAATAATGTCGTTTTTTGACGTTAAAAAATACGTCAAAAAACGACATTATTACGTCATTATTTTTGCACCAACCTAATACATAGAAACATAACAATACTGGATGGCATGAATTACAAAAAGATTTGCAAATTATGTAAGTATTTTAGTTCTAGTTGTAGTTATGACATTGAGACTTTATTCTCGGTGTGAGTAAAATGGCAAATATGGACGCCTGCTGGAATAATACACATTCCAACATTTTAGTTTTTCATATAATTTTAATATAAGGTTGGTGCAAAAATAATGACGTGATAATGTCGTTTTTTGACGTATTTTTTAACGTCAAAAAACGACATTATTACGTCATTTTTTTTTTGCACCAACCTAATTTCGTTTGCGCCTACATTTCTTAGATTGCGGTCTTATTTGTTCAACGTGAGGCACTCAGATAAACTCTGTTTATTAAATGATGGTCTTCCTTCAACTTAGATTTGAAATAGGCTCTGTCGTAGCCTTCTTTGTTGTTCTGTTGCTAATCTTTTTCTTACCGAGAGATCTTTCCATTTCACTGTGATATTAAACACATAAAAATTTTAACATGAAAAGATATTGACCACAAAGCGATTTATATAATACTAGGAATAAACAATGAATCAAAGATACAATTGGACATCTAAAAACAAAAACATAAACGGAACGGATTAATTAAACGGTTCATTGGCCTTTGTTTTAGTTGGGAATTCTTTATATCCACTTTATTGAATCTCAGTACATTGTTTCAAAACTTTTGTTTCATTGCATCTCACTATAAAAAAAATCCTTCTAATAATTGCTATCGTTTTTGACAGCACGGGTACGCTAGTAATATTAGGTCGGTGCAAAAATAATGTCGGTTTTTTTTACGTTAAAAAATACGACATTATTTTTGCACCAACCTAATATAATATTTATTCGTTACATTATTTTGTATATCATTTTAACAGATATTATTATAATAATCTATACAAATAAAACATTTATCTGAATTCATTTTAACAGATATTACTATAATAATCTATACAAATAAAACATTTATCTGAATTCATTTTAACAGATATTACTATAATAATCTATACAAATAAAACATTTATCTGAATTCATTTTAACAGATATTACTATAATAATCTATACAAATAAAACATTTATCTGAATTCATTTTAACAGATATTATTATAATAATCTATACAAATAAAACATATATCTGAATCCAGACAAAATAAGTTCCGTTTAATAAATCAGTCCTTTTACTCCTACGCATATTAGATTAAAGTCTTATTTGTTCAAGCCTTTCATGTGAGGCACTCAGAAACCTTTGTCCATTAAGTGTTCATCTTGCTTCAACTTGGTCTTGAAAGAGATTTTATCGTCGCCTTCTTTGTCATTCCATTGCTAATATTTCTCTTCCAAAAGTTATTTCTATTACACTTCCGTTAAACACGTGAATTTTTTTAACATGAAATGATATTGAGCATAATGCGATTTATATAATGCCAGGAATTATAGATACCATGGAGCGTCCTAAAGAATATAAAGGGAATGGATTAATTAAACGATTCGTTGGCCTCTCTTTTAGTTGTAAGTACTTTATCTTCGCTCTGTTGGGTCTCGGTCGCGGTGGCGTAATGGATAGCGGATCGGATTGAGGATTCGAAGAGTCGCGTTCGAATTCCATTTGGGTCCATTACATTCACTTACATGCTAATACCCTTCGGAAAGGTATGAATACTCTTTTTCTTCTCCCCCTAGCTATGGGTAGGACAGACTGGATCCTGTAGCCTTGGGTGGCAACTGGATATAAAAATACATGATCACCTAAGCGTGTACCACGCATGACACATAACTGACACCTTACCATTAAAACCTAACAATTGCTGTCATTTTTGACGGCACGGATACACTAGTCGTTTCTTAAAATGTTATAGTTCCACCTCAGTTCCTTTGATATTTCTTAGGGCAAATATTAGGTTGGTGCAAAAATATTGACGGTTTTTGACGTTACGTCAAAAACCGTCATTATTTTTGCACCAACCTAATAATTATAAGCAACTTGTGAAATATTTTCTAAAACAAAGTTTTTTTTTTCTGAAAATATCGTCATAAACAATATAGTTTAATTTATTCAATGTAGTGTTCGCATTTTGATTATGGACTCTCCATAATTTACTAACGTTAAAAGATTATTTACCTCCCTTTCCACTACAGATGGGACAGGAAATATATAAATAAATACACGCTGATAGTTATTATATGGTCTGATGTTATTATTTATTATAACGTTTCAACGAAATACCCCTTGACCATCATCAGGCGTTCACCGATATTCCTGATATGTTGATTGTTGTGATATGGGACCAGAGTTCAATATTTTTTAGAATATATGCAATAGACCGCTCACTCATTCCAATAATGCCGCATGGACTTTTAAATGGCGGTGTTCCGCACATACATGGGGCCAGAGTACAAAAATAGTCCTGTTTAAAATTATAATGAGTTTATATATTTCCAGCAGCTGCATCTTTAAGAAATAATGACTAGGCATCGCGACGTAACGTACATTATTTTGTATATGTATTTACTGGCTTAAAAAGGACAATTGAAAAAATACATAGTTCCTGCCGACGTGTTTCGTCTTCCGAATTTATCGAGGCAAACAATAAAACCGAAATGTTTTATAACCATAGTGACATCTGACCAAAAATTTTAAAAAAAAGAGACGCTTCTACGTAAGCCTCTTTCTGGATATATGTAACTTCCTTCTTACTAAGAGTTTTTTTTTTTTTTTTCCATGTCGACAATATAGTTAAATTTCCCAGAATAATTCTAAAGATAAAACAAATTGGTTTAAAAATGACAATTTGAAATTATTCTTAGTTTTTGCCGACGCGTTTTGTCTTCCGACTTTATCAAGGCAAGCAATGAAAGCGAAATGCATTTACTTTATTTGTATTCAGACCAATGGCTTCCTCTTTGTTGGTATTATCACAACGTTTCAGCCTTCGCTCCTTTTTCAGGTTTTTCTTGATCCGGGTTAACTTCAGGGATTTTCAAATAGAATTGAATTTTGTTTGTACTCTCAAAGACAAAATACCCGATTACATAAAAGGAGACATCTTTTCTTAAATTAACGAGTACTCGGAGTCGGAGGCCCGTGCTTCAATCATTCAGCTACACCTCCAATTGCAAAGACAAAAATCAAGTCGTTTGACTTTATCATGAAATGTTACAGATGAAAAGCCTCGTATTATTGTAAAGCCGATGCCGGCGCCATTATCTACTTCTGGCAATGAGATAAGAATATTGTCATCAATCAAATGCCGACCAATTGTAAAGAAAACTGCAGAGTGAATAGTAATTGGATATTTCAAACTTCTCCGAAAATCCATCTGATGTACACGACTTTCACTGATGTACACGAACAAGTACAGAATTAGCTCTAAGCTGAAAATCGCTTGATCATCATTGTAGAATCAGAATTAAAACAAACTACAATTACAAAACAAACTACAATTACAAAACAAACTACAATTACAACGGTAATGAACTAATGTAATCATATTTTTCAATAATTTTCTTTACTTAATCTTGCGTGATTATATATATATATATATATATATATATATTCCTATAATTCCTATAAAAAAAATAAAATAAAAAATTCCTATAAAAAATTCCTATAAAAAATTCCTATAAAAAAATACTACTAAGACATTACACTATATTAATTGAACTATATACTTAGTTCATGACATATTAACTGAATACACTTGTAAAAATAGAATACGTGGATTTACCACATCACAAGAAAAGTTCAAATAAAATTCTCACTTAAAATTTTTAAAAACTTAGCGTTGCGTCTTTGCATGTTCCGAGATTGTACACAACCGTCAATAATAGCACATACTCAAAAAAAAGCATCTTTCGGTCAACAAACAACTATTTCGTCTTCAAGTTTTTTTATTTTATAAGGAAAACATATGCCTGACGATGAATAAAGGATTATTCGAAAGTACTTGCATTTTAAAAACATATAAACTGGAAACAACAGACAACAGTTTTATAAATGAGGATCACATCATTCTATGGATTAACAGTATTTTAATGTATACATTATACACTACTAGCGACGGATGTCGCCAATAATAGCATTAATATTGCTGATTGATTCTATGTGTGATTATTTCTTTGTATATATATATATATATATATATATATATATATATATAGTTAGTTAGTTATTTAGTTAAACTAGGTAATCCGTATGAGTAAATCTAAGGAGGATATAATCCAGAGAGCTCAATGTAATTCCAGAGCAAATAATTTAAATAAAAACAGACTACTTTAAGGTTAAGGTTCCTAATAAATTATTTCACCACAGGGCTGTGGTGAAATAATTTATTACATAGAACCTTAAAGTGGTCTGTTTTTATTTAAATTATACATATATATATGTATATATATATATATGTGTGTGTGTGTGTGTGTGTGTGTGTGTGTGTGTGTGTGTGTGTGTGTGTGTGTGTTCAGGCAAAAAATTCTCTTTTAGGCGTTCTGATTTAATAAATTACAGACATTATGTCTGCTGTTAATTTTTAACAAAATCCGTTCAAAATCACGAATAACTTTCCGTGTATTGATGTTAAAGAATGATAGAAATGTGCTATAGCTGTTTGATTTTTTTTTTAATTTCCCAAGTACTTTCGGTCTTCTTCCAAGATCATCTTCAGGAGTACAAGTAGTATAAAACTATTACGGTAATTGATAGCAACGCACAACTTTGTATAAATACTTGAACAACATTTAGTTTTGTACTACTTGCACCGAACCCTTTGTTTCGCCCACAGGGTAGATTGTTCTAGTTCCTCGTGTCATGCCTCTTCCGGATGCCTCAGTTATTTCCTTTAACTATCCAAATTTTGGGGTTCACCACTGCTATAGCCTGGTATTGAACTCACAACACTTTAGGTCTAGTCACTGGATCTAACTTTTGTGAATTCAACGAATACTCGTTGTCACTTTCGTAATGCTTGTTGCAGTAGAGACTTTGTAATCGCAGATACAACTATAGTAATGACGTTGAACAATACTGGTGTCAGACGCCTTCGAATAGCACTCGCACTAATAGTAATTGCTCGATAATACTCACTCGAAAAACGTCCTGGGTATGACGATAAACTACATCCGCGTCCTGGAGATGACGATAAACTACATCAACGTCCAGGGTATGACGCTAAACTACGTCCAACAACAAGGCCTCAGATAATGTTTTCGGAAAAATAATGTTGCCAGCTATACGTTTTTTTGGAAAAATAATGTTGCCAGATATACGTTTTTGAAACAATAATGTTGCCAGCTATAGGTTTTTTGGAAACAATAATGTTGCCAGCTATACGTTTTTGAAACAATAATGTTGCCAGCTATACGTTTTTTTGGAAAAATAATGTTGCCAGCTATACGTTTTTTGGGAAAAATAATGTTGCCAGCTATACGTTTTTGAAACAATAATGTTGCCAGGTATGCGTTTTTGAAACAATAATGTTGACAGCTATACATTTTTGAAACAATGTTGCCAGGTATGCGTTTTTTGGAAAAAATAATGTTGCTAGCTATAGGCTTTTTGGAAAAAATGATGTTGCCAGCTGTGTGTTTTTGAAACAATAATGTTTCCAGCTGTGTGTTTTTGAAACAATGTTGCCAGCTATGTGCTTTTTGAAACAATAATGATGCCAGGTATGTGCTTTTGAAAACATAATGTTGCCAGCTATACGTTTTTTGGAAAAAATAATGTTGCCAGCTATACGCGTTTGGAACAATAATGTTGCCAGCTATGCGTTTCTGAAAAAATAATGTTGCCAACTATATGTTTGATAGTACTGTATATTTAATATATGTATAGGTATATGTGTATGTATGTATATGTGTATATATATATATATATATATGTGTGTGTGTGTGTGTGTGTGTGTGTGTGTGTGTGTGTGTGTGTGTGTGTGTGTGTGTGTCCTTAATTTGGCATTAAATGACACACAGTGGTTGATATGCCATAAAACGCCACCAACCAACCAATCACTCGAAAAGTAACCACCGAATAGTAATCTGCGTAGTGATCAATATAAAGAAATAGTATAGTGAATAGTATAGGGAAAAGTATAGGGAATAGTATGGGGTATAGTATAGTGAATAGTATAGAGAATAGTATAGGGAATAGCGATCCGTATAGAACTAGAGGGCAGAGTAGAAAGAGTGATCCATATAGTAAAAGAAGATAGAATAGAAATATTGATCAATTACACACAACGCTAATTCCCATATATACATTTCCTTTGCCATCACGTGATCTACTTATTCAAAAATGGGATCACCTGTGTTTGCTCTCTGGTGATCTGTGTTCAAACTGCAGTGTTGGCAGCGGCACTTTATTCCCATATAATACTAACCAACGTCTTTATGCCCTGGGTCATATATCCTTGAAACACGTGGTGAACCAAAAAAACTTGGGGAGCTGAGTTAAAGGGAAATAACTGAGACACCCGGGAGAGGCATGGCACGTGGAACTAGAACAATCTACCCCTGTGGGCGAAATAAAGGGTTCGGTTTCAAATTCCAATCACCTGAAGAAGGCTGGAGCGTACAACGGCCGAAACGTTGTGAATATGGCAATGAAGATGAGGATAACAACCCGAATGATGTAAATTATATATATATATATTAAAGACATTTTTGACGTTCTTTTTATAGATACAAGTATTTAAGTAAATGCTCTGTTTATAATAAACAGTATTAAATAACATTTACCGGCCTGTAAATGTTATTCTACGAATTACGATTGTGTTGTTTGATTTTCATTGTTTAAACAGACTTCACTTGTATTTGACTACTCAGGCAGTCATTTGATTAGTCAGATATTTGACTAGTCATAATGCTAGTTTGTCTATTCGGGATTCGGGTGATAATGTAGATATGTATGTGTGTGTGTGTCTGCGCTCGCTCACGCGTGATATTACGTGAAGTCTGCTTAACCCAGGAAAATCAAACAACGTGAAAATAAAAATAATAAAAAATGTCTCCATATCTCATTCTCCGATGAAGCTTTCCTGAATGCGAAACATGTTAGATTTATAAACGTTTCCTATTTGTTCTTTATCTTTTTTTTTATGTTTATACGTTCTTTTTATAGATAAAAATATTTAAATAAATGCTCTGGTTAACAGTATTAACGACATCTTATAATATTTATGTGTGACGTCATACCTATATATATATATATATATATATATATATATATATATATATATATATATATATATATATATATATTTAGGCAGCATATCTTCAGTCAAACATGTTTCATTGAATAATATAGACATATTATGCATATTTATTTTATAATACTTTCCAGTTCTCTAATCACTTTCTTGATGTTAAGATGAAATTCATCAAGTAAGGCGCCGTAGTTTTTCCTACCCAAGTACTTTTGGTTTCCTCCTCAAGATCATCCTCAGAGTTGAATTTCAAAGACAAACTTATAACTATGATCACTGTGATGGCGATTAAAAAAAAAAAAAAAAAAAAAAAAACCGCGTGAAAGCTCTCTG
>OZ010599.1:58321288-58358788 GCA_963932145.1 Acanthosepion lycidas | reverse complement strand
TCCCATTTCGTTCTCCAAGGCAGCAACGGTGACTGTGAGTCTTCGAAGATATTAGGTTGGTGCAAAAATAATGAAGTAGTAATGTCGTTTTTTTGACGTTAAAAAATACGTCAAAAAACGACATTATTACGTCATTATTTTTGCACCAATCTAATATTAAGAAATAATGCCGGCTATATTCTCAGAGAAGTGTTGCTGAACAGTATACAATTCAGGTCTCGTAATATCACCGACTATGGATGTCTCTGAGTGATAACTTCAACCTACACCGTTCCGAATATTGATCAATGTAATTGTCTTGATCAAACAGCTGGTCAGTCTCCTTAATTCTATCGAACCAATCGCGACTTGAAGTGTTTCGCTATAAATGGCGGCTCGTTCTAATCTAGAAATCCAACGTCATTAGTCGTAATTTCATTTGGACATTTGTTTTATCACTGCTATTCCCAAGGTTGCAATTAGCAGGGATGTTTTATGTCGTTACACTGAACAATCCTGTGTAGAAATTATTCAACGTATTAGACAAGATGGATGTGAATATTTGCTTATGGCTGGGAGATGGCCGAAATTCATTGAGAAAAACAGACACTGGGTGGAGTGAGGAGAGCAAGAAGGGTAAAGGAGATGCAAAGCTTAAATACGCCTTATTTATGTAAATCGATTTCTTTTTGAGAACAGCAATTTTCGACTCGTATAAAAGATGCACATGGCCTTTGCATAGGAAAGTATATTTGTAATTCACGAATTCTATTTGCTCTCAAGAGAGTAAATCGCTTTGATTGTGCTGATAATGGTTTTTAACTGTTGCCACAGAGGCTTCCGTGTCTCGACTGATGGCGCCGTTCTATCGTGAATTACGGAGAATTGCCTTAATTCAATCTGTATCGCAAACAAACACTGTTTTCAAGAGAAGCAAAACTAAGAACGTATTGAGCCCCAATGTTTCCTAGACGTTAGCTATTTTGACGTGGTGTTCATCATCACTGCTAGACACGCTTGGAACGTATCATTCCGTCGGTATAAGAGTCCCCTTTTTATTTGAAAATAAAATGTAATGGTGAATTGTCTAAGCAGGGCGGATCGTCTCTTGTCATTTGTCAGACGATATAAAGAAAATTTGTTCATTGGTGAATGTAAACGGCATATACAAGAAAACAAAATAATCGAGTTCAGTGTCTTCGACAATAAAACTAAAACTCAGGTGATGTTGAGCTTTAATCTGGGGCCTATAAAATGTTACAATTTTCTTCCAAATCATTTTTCTTTGACAATAGACCGACTAGAATTGAATGAGTAATGAAAAGACAAATGGACGACAATATCGGAAACACCTATACAGCCACAGAGTAAACACCTCCACTTTTCGCTGTGTAGCATGATGAAAAAGTGCACTAAACTTAATAAAAACAAAATTTAATCGCCAAAATGTTTATATTATTAAGAGAAAAGACCAAAGTATTTTTTTAATTATTTTATTAAATTTTTTAATCTATTCTAGCATGTTCAAAATTTCGGTTAAAATCTTAGGGGATTTTGCGTCAGCGTTCGACGAAATATTTACGATTAGTGTTTTAGCGTACTTTTTCCGGTGAAAAAACACTGATTTGGAAATTCTTGCAAAAATTAAATAATCGTCTGATTTAATTTTTTTTATTTGCAAATGATTCAATTATTTGTTAATTATTTTTTTTATAGAAAATCTTGGTAATTTTTTTTTATATGTTACCCCCCACTTACTTAATTTCATGAAATTTTGAAAAATTAAATTTTCACCCAAAAATCTTTCTATTAGTTAAAAGCAGGATTCCTTGGACAATGTAAATCATTCATTTTTTTCCAAACTCATTTCCCGAAAATCTGCTCCGAATCGTAAAATAAAAATTGCCGTAAAACTGTGACATTATTTAATTAGAAAAGCTTTTAATTTCTTTTATAAATAAGATATATTAAGGACACTATTGTCATAATAAAAAAACATTTCGGTGAATAATGAATTTTTACAAAAAATTTTAATAATAATTTATAATATATAAATCTTTTAAAATCCTGCATTACTTTCATCCGGTTAGATGATATTGTTATTAAAGTGAAAACTAAATTTATTAATCAAAAATTAGAAAGTTTAATAAAAATCACTTTGCACCAAAACTTTATAAAATATTTTTTTATTTTTTTTTATGTATATAAAATATTATGTAACAAAATATTTTAAAATATTGTCGACCATACATAAGATTATCAGAAAATAAGAGCGATGACTATAGTCAAGTTAAAGTCAACATTTCTAAATTTAGATTACGGAGAATATTTTCCAATATTCTTAAGATTACTGAGTACTTAAAAATTATTTTAACAAGTGACTTTATTAAATTATGTTTTAACAGATAAAGTCTCCGTAGAATAACAATAAAACTGTCAACACCTTATCAGCAATTATCACCGCTCGTTAATTAAGTAGAAATGAGCACTGTCGTTTAAAAATCACCACTACTGAAAATCCATTTCTTTATTATTTTAAAGTATTTTTCAAATCAGATTAATTACACTTTAAATCAGTTAATATTCTTCAAATAAAGTTTCAGAAAAGTATATTGTATTTTTGGAAGATTTTTTAATTCAGAAAATTACATTGCGATGAAAGACAACTAAAAAAAGGTACGAATCAGATATTTTAGAAGAAAAAAATTAAAAATCGATTCCAATTAATATACTTGGTCACAGTGTAATTAAATATTAATCGATCAAATTTTCCCCTTTAAACAATTATTTGATTCGAGGATAATCCAGTATTCGTCGATTAAATTTTAGTTTGTAAGCAATAACTTGGCTAGAGAATAACTAAATATTTTTCGATTAAATGTTGTCTGTATACAATTACTTGATTCGAGGATAGTGAAATATTGGTCGATTAAATTTTAGTTCCTAAACAATTACTTTGCTTCAGGATAATTAAATATTAGTCGATTAAATTTTCATCTTTAAGCAATTTCTTGGTTCGAGTATAATTAAATATTACTTGATTAAATTTTCCTCAGGAGACAATTACTTGTTCAGAGTATAATTAAATATTAATCCATCAAATTCCGTCTGTAAACAATTTCTTGGTTCGAGAGTAATTAAAAATTCTTCGATTACATTTTTGTCTGTATGCAATTACTTGGTTCGAGGATAATTAAATATTGCTCGATTAGATTTTAGTTCTGAAAGCAATTATTTGGCTCGAGGATAATTAAATATTCTTCGATTAAATTTTCGTCTGCAAACAATTACTTGGTTAGAGGATTATTAAATGTTGGTCGATTAAATTTTAGTCTCTAATCAGTTACTTAGTCGGAGGATAAATAAATATTAGTCGGTTAAATTTTCATCTTTAAACAATTGATTGGTTCGAGTATAATTAAATATTACTTGATTGAATTTTCCTCTGTAGAAAATTACTTGGTAAGACCATTACTAAATATTGTTCGATTAAATTTTCGTCTGTAACCAATTACTGGCTCGAGGATAATTAAATATTATTGATTATAGTTTAGTTTGTAAACACTTCTTACTTTGTTCGAGTATAATTAAATATTGGTCGATTAAATTTTCCTCTGTAAACAATCAATTTTTCACGGTATAATTAAAAATATTAGTCGCTTATATTTTCGTCTGTAAACAATTATGGTTCAAGATAATTAAATATTGGTCGATTAAATTTTTGTCTGTAAGCGATAACTCATTTCGAGGATAATAAATATTGTCCGATTAAATTTTCGGCTTGAATCAATTACTTGGCCGAGTATAATTAATATTTGTTCGATTAAATTTTCGTCTGTAAACAGTTATTTGGTTCGAGGATAATTAAATATTCTTCGATTAAATTTTCGTCCGTGAAAAATTATTGGGTGGCAGTATAATTAAATATTGGTCGATTAAATTTGCATCTGTAAACAATTACTTGGTTCGGGGATAATTAAATACTGGCCGATTATAACTTAGTCTGTATACAATTACTTGGTTCGAGGATAATTAAATATTATTAATTATATTTTAGTTTGTAAGCAATTATTTGGTTCGAGGATAATTAAGTATTGGTCGTTTACATTTTAGTGTATTAGTATTTATACGTTCCGAAAATAGGTAAATATTATATTTTAATCTTTATCCATTTACTAATCTTGGGCATTGGTAAATCATTATCGTTTATTTTCTGAGTCTATTATTGTTTACTTGATTCGATTATTGGTAAATATTGTACGTTTATATTTTAGTCTACTTGGTAGGTGATCCTTTTGGAGCATTCTTACCCACCCTATTATAATGTGTAGTCGGCATTATCTAGGCCCCATCGACAATTTTTATAATTTATTTCCTCTGGGTTCTTCTGGATTAAATAACTACCAATTAAAACAACCTTGGATTGTTATCGTCACAGATTTTCTATTTAATATATATATATATATATATATATATATATATATATATATCCAAGTATATGATTGGTGTATACGGAATAAATTCCAATAACCAACAATTACTATTCTTAAAAGAGTGCTCAATACAGAGTAGAGCAGATATAATTATTTATTTAAAAATTATAACATAAATATGTTATAAAATCACTACAAAAATAGTCATTTTGTTTCAACACCTCCGATGTCTTATCAAGTGATGAGGTTGAATGTAAAATAAATGTTTTAAAAGTTTCAAATTAATTAACGATCTTTCGCAAGGGGAAAATGATTTTACGAAAGCTAGAATGACCTATCAAAACACAAGTATAGGAGAATTCAAAAAACTTGGGAACGAAGTAAGGTTATAATAACTATTAAGAGCTTCAAAGTTGGGGTTATACTATTAGGTTGGTGCAAAAATAATGACGTAATAATGTCGTTTTTGACGTTAAAAAATACGTCATAAAACGACATTATTACGTTATTATTTTTGCACCAAACTAATAAAATAGAATTTATTCTAACCAATAATTATTAAATTATATGAAAAAATTTGATATTAAAATTAAAAGTAAAAAATTACCAATTTTAAAATCTAAATTTAATCTCCATTAAGTTTAAAATTATAAAATTACTGAGGAGAAAAGAAAAAATACATATGTTATTCAATTTATTTCTTCATTGAAATTACGTTAGAATAGACGCTAATATCATCTGGTCTTCCCGACAAAATGTATACATTTTAATTCCAAGTGTGTGAGTGGGGTGCTAACCTCTCGCGTAAAACAATACACACACACTCAGATTATAATACATAAGCACCCAGACATATTTAGACATACAAAAAAAGTGACGATGCAGGTAACATCTTCACGGCCCTTTATAAAATATATATATATATGTGTGTGTGTGTGTGTGTGTGTGTGTGTGTGTGTGTGTGTGTGTGTGTGATTTGTGTGCTTATCGAGTCTCACCTAACCAGCAAAACAAATATCTGTTAAGATTATAGAATCAGTTGCATTAAGAAATCGTATAGATCGTGTTCTTTACGGTAGCGAATGTTGGACGATTTCCTCAAAGATGAAGAATAGACTCTAGTCGATAAAGATGTGGTCCTACAGAAGGATGCTGAGGATGTCATGGACCGAGCATGTAAGCAACGATGAGGTCTTAGATTGGTTACAAACAAGGAGAAGGTTTATGCGTAACATCAAAAAGATGCAGCTGAAGTTTCTGAGACACATAATGAGGAAGCAGGGCCTGGAGAATCTGATACTCACTAGTCGAATAGAGGGAAAGAGGGACAAGGAAAAGCTGCACATGACATAACTGACGAGCTTGAGCAGGTGGATGAGAGAACATGGTCGGGGGGAGGAAGCAGAGGGAAGGAGCTTATTGAGAGCTGCAAGGGATAGAGGGATGTGGAAAGCCATGATCTCCTACGTCCTGAAAGGATATGGCACATAAAAAGAAGTATTTTGAACATGTGGGCCGTGTGGTGCTTACAAGATTCGTCAAAATTGACAACATTCTGGACATAATTCTTCAATTATTGTTGTCGCATTCTATTTTTTCCAGGATTTGGTAACTTTACTTTCTTGTTTGGTAAGCATCTTGGACGAATTCACCATATGTTTGTTTTGAGAAATATCAAACTTTTGTTGGGTATTTAAACCCGAAACATATTTTGGATTGTAAGAATAATTTTTTTCCGCGAGTGAATATTGGGTAAGTTTAATCTTCGTACCAGCAAAAAAAATCGTTTCAAAAGGAACGTTTTTCCCTGGACACCGCTTTAATTCAGCCGACACTCCGCCGGCATTGTTTATAGTTTTAAAAGGCGATTATTATTATTTTTAATAAAATAATAATATATATAAACATATTTATACATTCTCTTTAGAATTTACAACAAAACGCTATTCACTAGATTGTTTATTTACAAGAATAAGTTTATATTTATAACATTCTAAAATTGCGAATCAACTAAATACAATGCAATGTTTATCATTCACTAATTTATGAAGAAATAAGTGTGAAAAATTTTTATTCATAAATTTATAAAAATTACCAAATTATAAAAATATGTAAACCAATTATAATTAAATCCTTATTATTACCATTTTATAAAGTTCGAATTGATTAGGAAATAGCCGATGTTTTGCCAACCATTCCAAAGAACACACTTTGCCAGCTTCGTCATTTGTTTTAGTCAAGGTTCTTAGAGATCACTCTTCATTTAAGGTTTCTTCATCTGTCAGCACTTGGCTATAAATCAATAATTTATTGGCAGATATTCTCGGTATTTTTAGAAAAATTAGCAACGATTTTTAAAAAAAAAAAATTTAAATTAAAAGTAGGAAGTGGGGTAACAGATAATTGCTAGTTTCTGGCCTTAGATTTTCATTGATTAGGCCCCCTTGATCTTTGATCACGAATATAAAAAAAAAAAAAAAAAATTGTTAATTTAAAGAAAAAGTAATCTGATATACTAAATAATTTAAGATGAAAATGTATAATGTCCGGAAAACTCATATTTATTTAAATTTTCTTGATCTATAGTTTACAGATATTTTTATAACATTATGCACAAATACTTGTTTTCATAGTTATTTATTTCTAAAGCAGTAATTAATAAATATTGCATTTTATTTGGTTCATATACTTTAAATATTTTATAAGATATTTCTTTTTAAATTTATTTCTGTAGAAAATGATAAATAATAAATATCGCATTGATTGCCATATTTTTTGATCGTGTAATTAAATATTGCCGAGGGAGTCTCGGTAGTATAAGGTAACAGCGGTGTCAACAGAAAAACTGTCCTTTTGAAACACCGTTTTTACTTGAAAATAAATATTACCGACGGAGTCTCGGTAGTATAAGGTAATAGCGGTGTCAACAGAAAAACTGTCCTTTTGAAACAACGTTTTACTTAAAAATAAATATTGCCGAGGGAGTCTCGGTAATATACAATAATAGCGGTGTTAGGAGAAAAACTGTCTTTATGAAATACCCATTTTTTGCGGGTACGTAGGTTAAACTTTTTATTGAATATTGAGTTAATAACCTTTTGAGAATAGCAGTGATTTTTCTAGATACAACTCCTACCATTTAACCTGTAGATGGGGGTCTCCATACCCTTCCCAAGTGTATTTGCACGTAAGTGAATGTAACAAACGCGACTGGATTTCGAACTCGGCTCTCTAATTTCCTATTGCACCACCCGCACATCCAGCCACAAATTTGCATAAAACATGGCACTATCACGTGGCACCGCTAATGCAACGTAAATAATTCTGTAGACAAAGGGATAACTGTATCTGTCTATATTTCTAAGATGAGGTATTATGTACACTATTTACATTGTTCGGACTAACGTCATCTTTGTTGCTATATTTATTACAACGTTTCGGCCGTTGTACGCTCTGGTCTTCTTCAGGTGGTTGGAATGTTGAACTGAACCCTTTATTTCGCTCACTGGGGTAGACTGTTCTAGTTTCACGTGCCAGATCTAATGGATGTCAGTTATCAGTTATCTCCTGTTAATTCCGCTCTCCAAGTTCTCCACAGCCATAACCAGGTACTGAATTCAAACTTTTGGAGTCCTGTCACTGGATTAAACTAACGCCTTTATCCACTGTGCCATGTGTCCTTGAGGATAACTCTATTACAGAAAATGTTACAGATGTTACAAACAAAATACAGCAAAATGGGTATTTTTCATTTTTTTTTTTAACTTTTTTTTTTTTAACTTTTGTTTTTTTTTTTTAACTTTTTCTTAAAACTTTTCTTGTATTTAATTTTTAAATATTACTGTTTGTTTTATTTGTTTGAAATTTTTTTTCTTTCTTTTCTATTCTTTTTTCTTGTTGTTATTCCGTATAACAATTATAGAGTAGTTCATATAAGGATTTTGATTACTTTGTAAATTCGCTTTCTTGGTCTTTTGGTTATTGACAAATGCTTATTTTTTTTTCCCCCATCTCTTTCGGCTCCTTTTCCCGCATTTGTTTCTTCAACTTCCCCACTTTCGTCCTCCTTTATTCTCCTCTTCCATTTTTTTTTTTTTTTGTACTCCCTTCTTTCCTTCTTTGAACCCTCCTCCTTTCTCTTCCCTGCCTAATGTTGTCTTTCCGTGGGGCCGGACCAGGAAATGTGTAAACAGTTACACATTACCGCAAGCGACATAAAAACAAATTCAAACAGACGTTCCCGTGATTTTCTTCGTTTTCTTCCTGTCTTTTTGTCATGTCCTTAAGCGATTGCGGTAAAACTGCAAGTGTTGACCGACGACGCGTCCTTCGCTCGTCTAACTGACAAGCCTGACGTTTTGATTGCCTCGGTCGGCAGCGATCAGAACGACGGAAGTTGGCGGGAGCTTAAGACGACGACGATCCGAGCGTCTAGCCACAACTGCTCGGCTCGCTTAACGACCTGTGCTATCAGACGACGAAGACGATCAATCATTTCTCCCTCCGATGTCTTAGGCCACAACGAGAGATTTGTATTTGCTGAGTTCTTGAAAGTTGAGTCGCACATTAAAGACATGTTGAACAAACAGCGGTCACATTCTATGACAGCGTCGACATTTGTCAGGGATTATTTCTCCTAATAGTCTCAAGATGGCTGCCAGTCACAGCAGCCAAACGTCGAAAAGTGTTAATAAGACTGTGAGAAACTCTCTCTCTCTCTCTCTCTCTCTCTCTCTCTCTCTCTCTTTTTCTCTCTCATGTCACTTCAAAAAGAGTTTTGCCACGGCTCTCCACTATCTCCCCAAATTTTGTTACACTTTCCTACCGCTGTCATGTAGCTCCCTAGTGCCTTTTCTATAAATTATATCGAGAGGGAATATTTTAAAATGAATTTTATCCTAAATTATATAATACATACAATAATCTTGCTATATATTTAGAGATGCTTGATAAAATCCGAAGAATCTGCAATGTTATTGATCTTGACATGGCATCTCGGCTTTAGTCATTTTACACCGCCATAACGTAGCTTCCCTGTGACTTTTCGATAAATACTTTCAAGGTAATTGTTCCGATGAACTGTCCTGCATTATACCTAGACTTCAGGAATTTAAGTGCAGATATTAAGCCTAGAACACTAACCATGGGTATATAGTACCCAGCGCAAATTTTCCTATTTTTAATTACAATTTTCAGTATCTGATTTCTTACCTAAATAATGTTTTTCAGTTCCTATTAATGTTAACTCAAAGTACAAAGTCTTAAGTACCTACATGTAAAATATTTCAAATAAAGATTTATATTTTTTTTTTTTTTTTTTTTTTTTTGATATTTTCAAAATCGGGTATAATATACCCATGGTTAGTAGTGGTGTAACTTTAATTGATGTTTAGCGTTCTAGGGTTAAATTGGTGACAAGGTCCCATCATTTTAGAGTTGAAATGGCTAGATGTAACCGTAAGTTCTATGTTAACAGTTTCTTCGATCACACAAAATCAATTCCTACCTCTTACTTTCCAGCCAACTTTAATCTTCGAAAATTTAAATGCAATGTCAATGGTTATCTTCCGTCTCCTTAATCCTTTTCTCTTATTGTTCTTAATAATGTTTTCATTTTCTCATATTCTTGCACAGAGTAACTCCACTGCGTCTTAGTAGCTTTATTGCCTTGCTTGGGGTGAAATGATTAAATTAATATTAACAATAATACTTGCTCTATTATGACTCCTCTTTCTTTTTAGGGGTATGTTCTTCTTTACGGTAGCGAATGTTGGACGATTTCCTCAAGGATGAGGAAGAGACTCGAGGCGAAGCAGATGTGGTTCTACAGAAGGATGCTAAGTATATCATGGACAAGCAGCTGAAATTTCTGGGACACATAATGAGGAAGGAGAGCCTGGGGAATCTGATACTCACGTGTCGAATAGAGGGAAAGCGAGACAAGGGAAAGCAGCGCGTGACATACCTGACAAGCTTGAGCAGGTGGATGACAGAACGTGGTCTGGGGGGAGGAAGCAGAGCGAAGGAGCTTGTTGAGAGCTGCAAGGGATAGAAAGAAGTGGAGAGTAATGATCGCCTACGCCCTGAAAGGACATGGCACATAAGAAGAAAGAAGTTTCATTCATTTACACAAACTCGTCAAATTAATTGCTCGCCTTTTACCGTTGATGTGTCCTTTGAGCGTTAAACTCTCCTAGGCTTCCTTTGTTATTCTGTATCCTGCCTCTTTCTAATAGCTATTAGGTTTCCTTGTAGTCTCTATTCTTTTCAGTCTCTCCTCATCTGCCTTACTGTTCTGGGTATGACGATAAACTACGTCCAACAGCAAGGCCTCTGATCAGGAGGTTTTGAGGAGCGTGGAACCACCTCTTAATTGCTGGTGTTCCCAGGTCCACCCTGACCCAGGGTGGTAGCACCTTTTAGAGTCCCAGCTATGTGCAAATAGTTAACCCCCAAACTGGTGTCAAAACACTATGAAAGTGTAAAAATACTTTTTTAAATTCAGAAATACTTTGTAAAAAATTATTACAAGCAATACATTTTTAAAAAAATATTACTAGCAATATACTTTTGAAAAAAAAAAAACGAAAATATTACCAATTACACATTTTCGATAAAAAAAGAAATAAAAATAAAAATATTACCCGCTATACAATTTTGTAAAAAATATTACCAGTGATACATATTTGAGGGAAAATTATTACCAGAAATAGATTTTTGAAGAAAAAAATATTACCAGGAAGAGATTTTTGGAAAAACATATTACCAATAATGAAAATCTTGTTGGCATTAAATAACTCACTGAGGTTGATATGCCGTAAAACAAACCAAACCAAACCAGACCAATCATCTGCCTTAAACTACATCAATGCTGTTCACTATTTCCATTAGTAGATGGTCGAACTACATATCGAAGTCTTCAAGTGTTTGACGAAAATAATATTTATAAAACAAATGGTGGGTAGTTTTCATTATTCCAACACCAATATATATATATATATATATATATATATATATATATATATATATATTATATATATATATATATTAAGAAATGGACGAAGTCCGACAATTTTATTTATTAAAGACATTTTTATGTTTAACGTTCTTTTTATAGATACAAGTATTTAAGTAAATGCTCTGTTATATATATATATATATATATATATATATATATATATATATATATATATATATATATATATATATATATATATATATATATATCTCACCTGAATGATACTCCTCCTCGGTCTTTTGAACATGAATAGAGGTTTATCCTTATTTCCTTTTTAGGATTGGGTTTCCAGTTCCTTCTAAAATCTTCTTATTCGCTTTTACTCCCAGTAGCGTCTTAGTGGCATTATCGCCCTGCTTGGTTGAATTGATTAAAAATACATACATACACATGGCACAGTGGATAAAGGCGTTAGTTAGATCCAGTGACAGGACCCAAAGAGTGTGAGTTGAATACCCGGCTAAGGCTGTGGGGAACTTTCAGAGGGAAATTAACAGGAGATAACTGACATCCATTAAACATGGCACGTGGAACTAGAACAGTCTACCCCAGTGAGCGAAATAAAGGGTCCAGTTCGACATTCCTGTTATACATCATGACGGTCGTCTTCGAGTATAGAATCCAGAGGTTAGCAGTGAATATTTTGGAGACAATAGGAAAGCGTAGTTCAGGTTAGCAGTGGATATCGCAGCAAAGTAGCAGAGCGTAGTACTTCCTTCTGTTCATCTTCGTCTGACAAGTTGGAACTGGTCATTCGGGTAGGGTAAACAAAAATGGCCACCTTCATACACAACGGGTTGTATGTTCCACGTCTTCTGATTGGTTAACCTTCTATTGGTGGACTATAAAGTGAGTCAAGGCATTTGGACGAACTCACTAGTTACATAATGTATACAAAAAACTGCAACAATTCCAACCACCTGAAGAAGGCCGGGGCGTACAACGGCCGAAACGTTGTAATAAATATAGCAACAAAGATGGAGGACAATAGTCCGAATAATGTAAATAAAATACATGTCTAAATATATTCTGTGTATTTAGGCAGCAAAAGTTCTTTAAGGCAAATATTAATAAAGATAACATATATTTTGAGTCGATTGATTTTAATGAGCTACTTTACTAAATTATGAATAATTCTTCTCAGACAGGAAGAAATTCCGTCAGAAAATGCCCGAATATCATTTCGGACAATTTCGAACAATTTCTGACGGAATTTCCTCCTGTCTGAAAAGGATTACTCCTTATTTTTAAAGGATGCTCGTATTTGAGTAAACGCTCATTTGATTTAAACACTATTTTATTTCGTCTACCGGTCTAAATATTCGGGACAACTTATTAAAGAAAAATGCTTCCTCCGGGGAAAAAGTGAACTAGGCCGGCCGTATATTAATCATAATGTACACATACATGCATCTCTAAGTAAATTATATTCCCTTTTTAATAAAACTGCGTTTTCTACGTCAAAATTGTGATCATGGAGATTTCGACGGCACATAAATGCATTAAGTCCCTTTTATGTCCCTTTAAAGGGTTCAGTTCAACATTCCAACCACCTGAAGAAGGCCGGGACGTACAACGGCCGAAACGTTGTAATAAACGTTGAAACACCGTGAGATTTAAAGAATCTCACGATGTTTCACCTATGTATTATTTTTGGCCGGGTGGGGCATTTTTTTACATTCTGTTTTGTTGACTCTCGATTCTGACGTAAAATTAACTCTTTATAATAATTAAATATTTAACTCTTTTTGAAGTCTTTATAATCATTTTTATGCTGAAATTACCTAAATTTATTTCAATTTCGTTGGTTAGGGAGTTCTGCACACCTTGACATGGTTAGCAAGCTTGTCTCGCCGGAATAATTACGACTGAATAGTGAGTTTGATCCTTACTAGGTGCCCCATGCATTCAGCCTACGCTTAGAAAATTAATTACGGGGTTTGTATGTAAAATAAACAGCCTAGTTTTTGCGTTGTCGTTTACGCATTATTGTGGATTTTGTATGCTTTTCTTTTAGCATTGTATATGAAATAACTAGGATAGTGGAGGATTTCTAAAATATTTTCAATGTATTTACTCGAGGATGCAAATTCTAAATGCTCTTGAATAAAACTAACAAGAGTAAAATAATGAAAAAGTAAATATGTAATAGAATAAAAAATATTAGAAACCAGGAACAAATAATTTATATACAGGGTGTTTCAAAAAGAATACGCCAAAATCATTACTCTGTTTTTTAGGTCTGTAGCATTGTAGTGGACTGGATCAGTGGTTATTTGATAGAGTAGTTATCAAAGTTTGATTGGGTGTCAGTTTCACCACTGTCGTTAGTATAACTTCCGGTACAGCTGAATTGTGGGAAGATCAATCAAAATAGCGACTCCTCAGCAGAAGGCGTTTTGCTTGCTTGAGTTCGCGAAAACAAACGCCATTGTCTCGGTGCAGCATGCTTTCAGAACAGAATTCGGCATTGATCCGCCCCATCGTGAGAGCATTCGACGGTGGGTTAGACAGTTTAAAGAGAGTGGGTGCCTGTGCAAAGGAAATAGTCCTGGAAGACCATTTGTTACAGAGGAGCAAGTGGAGAGGATTTATGATGCATTTGAGAGCAGCCCACGTAAGTCCGTACGTCGAGCAAGTCTTCAGCTTGCCATCCCTCATACCACTGTCTGGCGTGTGTTAAAGAGACGATTACACATGAAACCATACAAACTAAGCCTCGTCCAAGCACTTACTAATGATGATAAGGCGATGCGGAGGACATTCTGCGAGTCAATGCTCACATGAAACTGTTGAGCATGAAAGAGATTCCCCTAAAGTGAACGTCTTCTGTGCTGTGTCTCAAGAGAAGGTCTATGGTCCCCTTTTCTTTGAAGAAAACACCGTTACAGGACAAACCTATCTCGAAATGCTCCAAAACTTGCTATTCACTTTACTGCAAGCAGATTCGAATGACTTCATTTTTCAGCAAGATGGAGCACCACCCCATTGGCATCTCGAGGTTAGAGCTTATCTGAATGAAAACCTGCCTCAGCGATGGATTGAGAGGAGAGGTGCTAAAGACCTTGCTCTCCGTGCTTAGCCTGCCAGATCCCCGGACCTCACTGTGTGTGACTTTTTCTTGTGGGGGTATGTTAAAGACCAAGTTTTTGTTCCAGCACTTCCAGCAAGTATCGATGATTTGAAAGATCGAATAACAGCTGCAATCAACACGGTGGACCGTGACATGCTGAGGCGCGTTTGGGAGGAATTCTCATATCGGCTTGATGTTGTCCGCGCTGCCGGTGGTGGCCACATTCAGCACTTATAAAACATGAAATGAAACTTGAATGTATATACAACACATGTGTTCATACTCGAGGTTTGTAATTTTTTCGTTTTTGACACATCACGTGATGATTTTGGCGTATTCTTTTTGAAACACCCTGTATATATATATTTAAATATTAGGCTGGTGCAAAAATAATATCGTTTTTTGACGTATTTTTTAACGTCAAAAAACGATATTATTTTTGCACCAACCTAATAATTAGCCACCTCCAATATATAAACTATAATAAATTTAATCTGTAACTATGGAATCAACCATAACATCAAGTGTTGCGATTTTAATAATTAGCAGTAAATGTAATTGAGATCATCAACAATAATTTTAGAATACTGGTGCCAAATATTGTCTGGCGCGCCTGTTATATATTTAAAGATCCCCGATAAAATGCGAAGAAGAATCCGCATTGTACTTGATCGTGACCTGGCATTTCGGCTTCAGCCACTTTCCCACTGACGTGACGTAGCTTCTCTAGACCTTTTCTGTAAATAATTTCATGGCAGTTGTTCTGGTGAACTTTCCCCTAAGGTATAGTAAATATTCATTGGGGTTTCATTTTTTAAAATTGTCATTTTTTATCCCCCCGCCCCGGCCAACAGACAAATTGTACACATGGGAACTACTTAGAGCTTCATAGAGACCTTGAGGTATTATGGTGGGTGTAGTAAGAATAGTAAGTAAGAATGTGTTGTTTTGGTGTAAGGATTACCCTGATATGTTTGGGTCAGTAATTGTGGCTAGTTCAGTTTAAGATAAGGCAGGCTGAATACCAGCCTTTCGCTTTTCACCTTTTTGACCTTCTGCCTCACTTTTGTATTATAACAAAATATATATTACTTTCTTCTTTGGTACCTAGACTTTATGAATTTAAGCGTAGTACTACATCATCGGTAAGTTCTCATTATTTTACCGCTGAAATGTAAACGTAAGTTCTTTGCTAACAATTTATTTTCTCAGACTTCTCGCTTGTGGAATTCTCTTCTAGATTCAGTTAAGTTGATCTTCAAAAATTTAAATGCAATGTCAATCGTTATCTTTCATCTTCTTAATTTCTGTTCTTTTATTGTTCTGGCTCCTTTTCTTATATTCTTTCTCACTCAGTACCTCCTGTGAATTAGTGGCTTTGTTGCTTTGCTTGGAGTGAAATGATTTTAATATATATATATATATATATATATATATATATATATGAAGAAAAATATACGGAAAAAAAAACAAACAAAAATCCTTATATGCAATTATGCTGTTTTAATGTTAATATAATGTCAACGTCGGACGTTTCGGTCCAATAAACCATCTTCAGGACATATTCATAAAATATAATTAACATTATCAATTTAACATGACAAAGACGATGGACATAAAGGAAGATTTATGAAGCAGGCATAATATCCATCTCACGCACGGTGAATACTAGACCTGGCGAGATTAATGCTCGACAGGCGTACATATAAATTTTAGATCAAAATAGAATTCTTTTCATTTTTCAATTTTCATTCAAAATATTCAAATTTTAGGAATACGTTTTCACAGCGTCGCCCACGTGACGACAACGTGACCATGTTTAAACGGAAGGCTGATCATATAAAACTTTCAGTTATCTGTTTGGATAAGTCTTGTTCTTATGTCCATCGTCTTTGTCATGTTGAATTGATAATGTTCTCATGCTGTACACTGACATGAAATGGAAGAACTGCATTGAATCTATAGCCTCATCTACCGCAAGGAAAGTTGGCTCTCTGTGTCCACCCTTCAAATCTACAAATCAACAATTCATCCTTGCATGGAATACTGCTGCCATATATGGTCTGGTGCTCCCGCTGTTGATCTCGAGGTCCTCAACAAAATCCAGAGACGGATATGCAACGCGATTGGTCCTGATCTTGCATCCCGTCTACAGTCACTTCCCTCTGTCTGTTCTACAAGAATTTTCATGGCAACTGTTTGCTTAAAAAAAGAGATTCATATAAGTAAACTATTTCATTGTATTACAAATAATTATATATATATATATATATATATATATATATATATATATATATATATATATATATAAAGAGAGAGAGAGGTAAGGTAATAAATCTGTTGGCATATAATCCAAGTGGATTCTAGTAATATAAAATATTAAAACTGATCCACAAATAGAGCTTAATGTATTTATTATGACAGAGCCAATTAATAGTATTTGACAACAAGATCCAAAATTACTTCATATGTTGGGAGGGGGTAGATCTATTTCAACCGACGAAAACATTATCAGTTTTATTCAATCCCGGTATATAGACTGAGTTCGTGTCAGAATTAGAAATTTAACTATGATAGCCGTCAAAAAGTTAATACAGATTTTATCCATATCAATATTTCATTCAGACGAAATGCACGAGACAGTGGTCAGGAGAGGGTGAAAGGTATTAGCTTTAAAGGGAAGAGGGTTATAAAATCAAACCCGGATATTAACCTTATGACATTAAATAGGGATTATATGGAGAAGGAAATGTTAAATTGAAACTAAGAGAGGAACAAAAAAATGTTATAAATTTTTTTTACTTTATATAGATAATGTTATGTTTAAACATATTAAATCATACTAAAAATATTCTTCCAAAGATAAAGTATACTTAAAAATAAAATATACACATAAAAAATTAAAAATAAGTCACATTTAGATAATTTATATTAAACTTAAGTAAGAATATATTTTTTAAAAATTGTAATTAATAAAAAAATTCATATTAAAGTATAAAAAATAAAAAATATATTTAAAAATAAAAATACAATAAAATAAACTATACATTAAAAAATTAACTTTAATGATAAGTTAAATCAAAACCAAGTTATATTTAAAAAAACAACAATACAAAGTTATATTTAAAAAAAAACTTTAAAAATAGATAAAGACGTGTAAGTAATAAAAGGAAAGAGAGTTCTTAAAACGGGGGAGACAATTATAAGATGTAATTAATATGGTGAAAAAATGGAAATATAGAATTAGAAATAGTTATACATTCGACATTTGAAGAGTTAGAGAATTATCAGGTAATAAAGTAAAATCTATATTATGGAAATTAAAATTTGTTTTATGTCGGCATTTTAAAACTAATTCATTCCTTTGATCCAATAATTTGCTTTGATTATTGTATTTTATTATTCTGATTTTTTCTTCTAAACGTGAGTTACACTTATCGCTAAGACTATTAGGAACCTATAATCTTCCAGTCTATCCATGTGTTCAGACCTTTCTCCTTCAATTCCCTAATTTTTTTTTTTTTTTTTGAAAGAGTGTTGGGACGCACACACCTTCTCATCAGAATGGACTGATCTCTCTACTACTAATAGGACAGTTCTATAGAGTTCTGGGGATATCAGGTGACCATCACACTTCCGTCTCTCTACCGGAAGAGACAGTTGGACTTTATACTCTTTCTGATTGATACTGACTAACCTGCGTTCGTTTGACTACTAATCTCTCTGTTGTAAATACCTCTTCGGATAATACCAGTATTTTTCCCTTATGTTTATGTTTGTCCTTATTTCAATACACGCACGCGGAAACACTCAACATCTCAACAAAGAGCTGTCTGGAGTTTTAATTTAGGATTGATAAAATAGCGCCTGTGGGTATAAAATCCGTTTCCAGCGGAAATCCCAATATAAACATTATAATTAAACATATTTTCTGTGGGTGTGGGAGAAATATTTGCTTGGCATGTTATGTGTAAACATATTAAATCTAAATTTAATTAAATTTTCTGCATTTGCCCTCAACTGGACAACTTTCTTTATCTCTACACTTACAGAACAGTTCAATAACAGGCTTGTTCTTTATCCTATAGAACTTATTTAAAATATAGTGATTATGAGAGTCGATAATTTTGTACATGTTATTGGTGTAGGACTAGCTAATTTTAATCGTTTTCCTGTTGAAGATCTTACTTAGTGGGTTGTTTCCGTGAAAATGTTTATTTATTAACTTTAGAAATAATGTCAGATATTAATATTTGACAGTTTGCACAAATAACATGTACAAAATTATGAACTCTCATAATAACTATATTTTAAGTAACTTCTATTGGATAAACAACAAACCTGGTATTGAACTCTCCTATAGAAAATTATATTATATAGTCGTGACAAGACTTTCGGACCGCCCTCTCTCTCTCTCTCTCTCTCTCTCTCTCTCTCTCTCTCTATATATATATATATATATATATATATATATATATATATATATATATATATATATGTATATATATATATATATATATATATGTGTGTGTGTGTGTGTGTCTGTCTGTCTGTGCGTGTGTGTGAACTTATAAGAATTTAAATTAGTAGTATTTCAAATAATCTTATATTAACAACGATTCATTTATTTCCAATATAAGAGAATCGTTTGTCTGATAGAACAAAATAAATCAGAGATATGTTTTAATTTGCTTGATTTGCTTGATCGATTTTTCTGAAATGGACAATCAATAAATGCAATAACCATTTTGAAATAAAAAAAAAAATTCCGTTCGGTTATTGATAATTATCAAGTATTAGGTTGGTGCAAAAATAATGTCATTTTCTCACATATGTTACTATGTGAGAAAACGACATTATTTTTGCACCAACCTAATATTAATCATTTTTCTTAATATTTCTTTTAAATCCCTTGCTTTCGTTTCGCCCCGGATTTCATTTTATCACTTTTGACATTCGAACCCCAGCGTCTTCTTTATTTTTCAGATTTCGGAAACACTTTTTGCTTCAAACGCGAAAAGCTGGACAAGATTCCAAAATAAAAATTTGATCCAGTTAATTAACCTAATTTGACATTTATTGGATTAATTTTCTTCTGGGTGTTTCTTCGTTCCCGGAATGACACTTCATCGCAATAGCTTCATTGTCCAAAGAAAACCGTTTCTATTATTGAAATAAATATAATTGAATTGTGTCTTTTGAAATTATGAGGACGATTTCATAAGCGAATCGCATAATTTGACTGTTTTACAAATGGCGTTTCATACAACATAAGAGATTTTCAAATGCTGTTGACTCACGAAATTTATAGACAAAATTTTAAAATAAATAAAATTATTATTTCATAATTCCGTCTTCCTTTTTTATGCGGTCTTCCATTCCGGAAAATGTCCAACATGGTTCCTATCCACTCTCGTAATGTCTAATTCGTTACTATCCATCCTAGTCCTACTACTGACAAACTTTTATACAAGATCATTAGGTAGGTTACTCGAGTTTTCCTCTGTCTCCCTAGCCTTCAGTACGTCCTGTAGGCGTCAAGTATCCTTCTAATTCCTATTTTCCTTAAAACTTCCTCGTTGTTTATATGTTCCATCCATGGCATTCTCAGTATCCTTCTGTAAAACCACATCTCCGTTACCTCAATCATCCTCTTCGTCCACGAGGATATTGTCTAACTGGCTGTCACGAAGGAGAATCGATATTACATAGATTAATAGATAATGCCTGTTCCCTAACTAAACACTCTAATCTACTCTAACCCAATCCCACACTTGACCCCTTCGCTCTTATTCCGATCTTCAGTTTTCTTTCATGATCATAAGATGACGGGTATAAAGTTAAGGGTTTATTGGGTTAACAGGTAGAGTGAACGAACCTGAAACCCTTCATCGCAAACCTCTCCATAACTACACGTAGCTGACAAAAGAAATCCCGTAACACTGTGTATATATGAATTTAATTTAATTTCTCCTTCTGTATACTTCTGAATAAGTTGTTCTGTATAGACACCCCCCACCCCGCACCTAATAATATTTATTTATCATTCAAATACTTTTGGTGATAATAATAACGATCTTTTCCTATAATTTTTTAGATGAGGTTTTGTCACTATTTACATTGTTCGGACTGTTGTCCTCATCTTTATTCCTGCATTCACGGCCTTTAGACCGTTGTACGCTCCAGCCTTCTTCAGGTGATATTCAGGTTACCAAATAAACATAGCTGAGTGGATAAACTTGTTGGTTGATTGATCCAAAAATAACTTGACCCAAAGCATTCCGAGTTCAATCCCTGGCCATAGCAGTGAGAAACAAAAAAAATGGAGAGTTATCAAGGAGAATTAAGTGAAACTGGGATATACAAAGGCATAACTAGAACAATCTACCCCTGTGGACTTAATAAAAGTTTCGTTTCGAAATTCCAACAGATATCACCTGAAGAAGGCCGTAGCGTACAACGACCGAAATGTCATTCATAGCTTTTTTTTTCATGATTATTTTAGACTCATTACTCAATAAATGATTCTCTTTCGTTTTCTGAACAGAAAAAAAAATCAAATTGTCAATGTCGTCTGTTCCGTCTTGTGTTTGTACTTTATGCGCATGTCTCATTTATCCGTCGGTCACAACTTATGGGCAGTTTTTAATCATTTATTTCCCGCCTACTTTTTTTGTTATTGCTAGCGTCTGCATTTTATTTCCTTTAATGTAAAGAATTACTTTACATTTAGCATCTTGTTATTCTTTTCTGTTAAGGTGCATGGCTTTCATGTGGTACGTCCTCTTCAAAATAAAAGTGTCGGCCATTTATTTGCCTGTCGCCGTCATTCCAGGCCTTGCAGACGACAATGTCAGCTTTGTTGTTCCATAAAGAAATTGGCGCCAATGTCTCTGGCATTCGAACATGTACAATCATAGTTGTCTTTGACTTTCAGCATTACCCGCATGCTGACCTCCGAATATCTTCGTCTCGGCCATCACCTAAAGTGATGACCTCACCCATCCGTAACCGGACACTTTCAACAGAACGAGAAGCAACCATCCAGAGAACTTAAGTAGATTATGTTCGATTACTTTTTAGCTATTCTTGGCTCTCGTCAACAGGAAAATCTATTTTGAAAACAAAACCAAAAAGAAAAACAAGCGAATAAATCAAGCAAAGAAAATGCGGTAAACAGAGGACCTTAGACTTTCTCCTTCCTCGCCATGTGCTGGCCACCTTTTTCGTCGGTAATGTTGGTTGATTTTGTTCTTCTCTCCGGTTCGATTCCTTTCCAGCAACGATTGCATTTTCTTTTCTTGTACAAGCCAAACAAAACATTTAATCGGACATGACTCTTTTTATTTCTCGTCTCAACTATAGAAAAATAATGATAATAAAAAACATTGACAATTCTTCGACATTATATTGTCCTGACTCATAACCTAAAACGGTCTTTATATTACAAAAGCTTTTCTTTGTATAAAGTTCCTGCAATTTGTTCTAACGTAACTTTTTTTTACGATTCTTATGAAGGGAACAGGAGAAAGAGAGCTTTTCTTTCGGCCAGAATCAAACGGAGAAAGATAAACCGACAATTATGTCGGCAAACAAATGGATTAATGGATAGAGGCTCGGACTGAGGAATCGGAGAGCCGAGTTCGAATTCCAGTCGAATCCATTACATTCACTTACGTGCTAATACGCTTGAGAAAGCTATGAATCCTCTTCTTCTCACTCCACCTATGGGTAAATAGCAAGACAGAGTTATATTGCCTTGGATGTCATCTGGTCTACCGCAGAAAGAAATGGCAACCTACTGCAGTCATTTATTGAAATATACATGATCGCCTACGCGTACATCACACATGGCATATAACTGACTAAAAGTCAAAAGAGGAGTTAGAAATAATAAAACAAAAGAAAAGAAAAATGGTATAGGAAGATTGTGTAGTGTCAATATTTAAAACTTTGGATTTTACCAGTGTATTGCCTAGTTGTGTATTGAGAATAATTCATTTTGCTTTAATGAATTCTAATACTTTTTAAAAATTCTATAAAATTCTAGCATATTATTTTTTAATTTCTATAAAAGTCTACTTTTTTAAAAATTCTAAAATTCTAAATAAATAAATGAGCAGTACTAATAAAAAAATAACTAGACGATATCCCTAGACATAGGCAGTGGAACAAAACATTCTACCCCCGTAGATTAGATAAATGGTTCAGTTCACAATTCCCTGTAAATTACCAAGACCATATACACCTGACGAAGGCCGGGACGCATAACGACCGAGTCATTGTGATAACAGCAACAAAGATGAGGTCAATAGTCCGAATATAGTTTATATTTCTGCCTTTAACTACAGATAAAATGTCTTGCTAATCATGTATTGTCGATCTTTTTATATAAAAAAATGTATCGCTGGTATTTTTACTATTAAAATATATTTTTATACTTTCATGGGTTTTGTTGTTTTTTTTGGAGGGGGGGTTCTCACTATTTGCCCCTTGGTGGGACCCTAACCGGTGCTACTACCACAGGTCAGGCTGGACCTGGAAACAACAGCAATTAAGATGTGGTTCCAGGCTCCCCAAAAATTCCAATATCTAGATCGATCAGAGGCCTTGCTGCCGGATTGAGTTTATCTTCATGCCCAGTACTAAATCAGGAAAGTTGTCCTGATTTAATGAAAATATTTTCAAGGGCTATTAAATAATACTTGGATCGGGATCGACAAAAAACTGGGAACAACACGTTCTGCGGTAGACAAGTTGCCATCCAAGGCTATAGAACCCGCTCTGTCCTGCTATTTACCCATAGTATCCATACCTTTCCCAAGGTTATTAGTAAGTAAAGTAAATGCAATAGATTTGACCGGAATTCGAACTCTGCTCTCCTATTCCTTAATCCGAGCCGCTATCCATTACTCCACCGGGCCTACTTCGCTAGACACGGTGGATCAATGCACGGTGGAGTAATGGAGAGCGACTGAATAGTGAGTTCGATTCTCCTATGCTCCATATTTTCGTGATTGTTATTGCAATTGTTTACAGACATGTAAATAGTTATTTTGATTGTTTGTTTGTTTGTGTTTTATGGTATATCAACCACTGTGGGTTATTTAATGCCAAATCCAGTTTATATGAATTTTAAATGCCTATTTTGTATGGAATAAAAAACGTATAGCTGGCAACATTATTTTTCTGAAAACATTATCTGAGACCTTGCTGTTGGGTGCAGTTTATCGCCGTACCCAGGACGCGGATGTAGTTTACCGTCATACCCAGGACGTTAGTTATTTTGAGTAGAAATATTTTATTATTGTAAGAAAATATATATATATATATGCGAGGGTATATTGCATGAAGACTTTTGTGGAAATATCTATGATTTTTCCAGATACAATTCCTACTATTTAACCCAGGAGAACGATAGATGGATTCATATATATTTCGAGAGTATTTACGCGTAAGTGATTTCTTATTCCGAGCCGCTATCCTTTACACTACCAAGACATCCGCGCGTTCTGACGACCGAGGAGCGATAAGTGGTTAGCTAATTCTCTATATTCTTTTCTCTTTCTATCCAATAGCAAAATGTCTCAGCGATAAAGCTTTAAGAAGTACTGTTCGCGATAGTTGCAATCGAACTGTTTTACATAGGCTTAAATTGATCTATTTTGTTATTGCAATGTAGAATTTATCGAGAATTGCTCTAATACAATGATCTCTGCTAATCGTTAACAATGTGTATTGGACCGTAAAAGCCAATGTTTAATCTTTTTAATGCACTACAGAAAAGATAGAGAAATTTATTGAGAAAATTTGTTAAGGCTTAAAGTCCTTATATTTAATCTATACTCGGCCAGGTGCGTGACGATGGGAATAAAAAAAAAGCAGGTAATCATTTCAATTGAACCATAAAAATCCTTGGATAATTTTGGACAAAAGGTTCCTTTAACAAGTTAATTACAAATAGATCAGGTGATTTAGAAAAGATTTTAAAAATTCGTTTAGCGAAGGAGGAAAAATAAATAAATTAATTAAATTCAAAACGAATATCGCTTAAAATATCCTAAAACCTTTTCTTGTTTTTCATACTTGGATATTGATTGATAAAACTTGATTGTTTCCTCTTAAAATTTATTGATGTCTGTCTATATGAGGTATTGTAACTATTTACTCTATTTACACTGTTCGGACTTTTGTCCTCATCTTTATTATCATATTCACGACTTTTCGGCCCTTGTACTCTCTGGCCTTCTTCAAAATCTGTCTATATTTCTGAGAAGAGTTATTGTAACTATTTAAACTATTTACATTCTTCATCTTTCGGCCGTTGTACGCTCCGGCTTTCTTCAGGTGACATTAGTTAGAATTTCGAACCAAACCCTTTATTTAATCCACGGGGGTAGATTGTTCTAATTCAACGTTCCATGCCTTTTTGATATCTCAGTTTTAGTTAATTCCCCTTGATAACTCAACTCTCCAGGCTTTTTGTTCTCTCCGCTGTGGCCAGGGTTTGAACTCACAACTCTTTGGCTCCAGTCACTTTTGGATCAACAAATTCCAATAAATATGCAACATACAACGGCCGAAATGTTTTGAATCTGACAATAAAGATTAAGACAACAGTCCGAACAATGTAAATAGTGTAAATTGATGTGATGCAAGGCCAACATGCGTGATACCTAACAAAGAACAAGTATCAATGACCTTTAGAACTAACTAACTTAATCCTGATCCACAATGGATCATCATTTCCAATAGTTAATTACTCATATCTATTTTTTATTGATTGGTTGATTCGTTTTCTACAGTTTATCAACCCTTTGCAGGTTATTTAAAGCCAGAAAATATTTTTAGATTGTAAGAATTTTGTTTTGCGATAACGATGATTTACTGATACACGTTTTACTAATTAACCCATATCTGGGGAAGAAGGGGTCGATTTATACCCTTCATAAGAGTATTTGGGCCTGTGAATATAACGAAAGCAAAGAGAATTGAAACCCTAACCTCTGATTAACTATTCCATTACACTACCCTCACACCCACGCTTACAGCACCTCGTGCTCTTAAGTGGTTGCCTATCTAGATATTGATCAGACTCGACGTTGCTTAACTTTTCTGATCGTACGGGAAGCAATGTTTCAACGTGACGCGTCCGTAAGAGTTTTTAATCTGTCATTATTTTTTTTAGAAATTATATTTAATAAGTAAACGTGTTAGAGTAAACATCTTTTTTCTTAACAGTGAAATTAAAATTTACCGGCCTGTGCATTGGAAAGTCTTATTAAAGAAAATGTGCCATGGATCCTAACAAGAGACGTGCATTTCTTAAAATGGGAGTAATTGATCTTTGCTGTGTGGTCTGTTGTGGCTGAGCGGATATTTGTCCTCTCGAAACTATGGAGGTGTCTTATCCCGTAGATTCCAACCCAGCAGCGCTACTATACTCATACTCTTGTACGAAATAGAGGGGGTTAGGGTATATCGAGGCCAGCGTGATAATGGTCATGAGCAATTTTTGTCATTGCTTTATAGGTAAGGATATGGACTCCTCTTTCAACCCATACTACCACGGTACTGAAATAGATACATTTCCCGTCGCTTGTAAAACGTTTTATTCTATCTGCGGTAAACTGTGAAGGACAGCATGCGCCATAGTTTTTAATGTAGAATTCTTCTCAATTTTTTTTTTTAAACGGCCGACCGTTGCGTTCATTTTCGGGAAAGTACCCCTCAATAGTTATGAATCCAACTCTTCTTCCTCCCACCCGCCAAAATTTACTAGAGGGTCAATAATAGTGTAGTTTGGTCTCTCTAGCTTTGGTTAGCAGTCAGTCTTCTTTCTTAGGTGCCATATGTGATGCACGGTTGGACGATCTTATCGATTCATGATTGTCTCTTATTCCCGTAATAGGTTGCCGTTACTTTCTTCAGTAGACTGGTTTGCCAACCAAGGCTATAGAATCAAGTCTATACTGCTGTTTAATCCATCGCTCGGGCGAGACGAGATTGATTCATACCTTTTCCTAGTCTTGGGCAAAGCCCCTCCACCCCCGCCCGGTTGTAAATAAATAAATAAATAATAACTTTACAAATATTATACTATAATATAAAAAATAAAAATATAAGAATAATGGATGATTAAATGTAAAACAACCAAGACTTTCCTTTACATACGACATTGCTTTCTTTGAGCAAAAAAAAAAACACGTCCGATTTCTCCGACATCAACATTCATATATATATATATATATAATAAAAAGGCTTAAACACTAATATAGGGATTAAAATTTAAATTAAATTTTAATCCCCACCTTCACTTTTAGGCCTCCCTGTTCTTCTCTCGTCTGTTACCCCTCTCTAGAACTTTCTTTTACTTCTCACATTCGTCCCCCACTGTTATACAGAAACTCTCGCTAAATTTTATTTTTTATTCCCGGAGTTATATTTTCCGATTTCTTTTTTAATTTGTAGGTCTGATGATTTGGAACGTATTTACGATTCCAATGGAATAAATTATAACCATGGAATATTAGTGTTTAAGCCTTTTTTTATTATATTCTTACTCTGTCCTGGACATTCAGTTCTACATGGATTCTATTCTCTTGGAATATATATATATATATATATATATATATATATATATATATATATATATATATATATATATATATATATATATTCAAATGGTAGTCATAATTGTGAACCTACTTAGTTCTTAAGCCTTTGATGCAAATAGAAATAATTATATGAACTTATGTACAATATGTAAATAACATTTATACACTGAGGTTTCAAGTATTTGGCGGGCCTAAAGTGTAGTAAACAAAAATGTAATGCAAGCTATAAAACAGCTATAATACCACATTCGTCGGTTGTCAAAAGCCATATCTTTTCAGTTTAAAATTTATTTAAATATGGTTATTTGTTGATACCTTGGAGCAGAGGTCGCTATACGTCGTTTCTTTGTGGTTTTAAAAGGTGTTGACGCTTTAAATAAGGAAATCTAGCAAAGTTAAAAGTCATTTTCTGGCTCGATTACAAAATATATAAAGATTTTTTCCATGATACTGCGCACTATATAAGACCAAAATACATTTTTACTCCGGGTCATCACCAGAAAACGAATGGCAAAGCGTAATGGCCGTGCGAACTAATGAAGGTAGGTCACGGTTTTCCTATTTGGATTTTCAGACAAATCTTAATTCTTAGGCTAATGATTGAATAAGCTCATGGCGAGCTCTGCGACTATAAAATATCCGTAGTTATTCCCCCTGTCGCATCGTTAAATATTTGTGATCAGGAAATTTAACAAAATATTGCAATAACAATCACGAAAAGATTTCACTAGAACAGAAATTAAACATTTCTATCTTCCCTTCTTTCTTTCTTTCTTTCTTTCTTTATTTATTTATTTATTTATTTATTTCATATTGAAACCAAGAGGCAAGTAATTACTGAAAGAATCTAAGGAAAGTATTAGTAAGTAGAGAGAACAGTAAAAGAACGAGGGTGAAGGAAATAGAAGGTAACGATTGACATTGTATTTACCTTTTGAATGTTAAAGCTGACTGGAAAACAAGAAAGCGAAAGAGTGTTTCACAATTGAGAAAAGAAACTGTTAACATAGAACTTTACCTTTAACGATTTCATCTGTAAAAGGATGAGACCTTGCCGCCAATCTAGTACTGCGCTTAAATTCGTAATATCGAGGTACTAAAGAGAAAAAGTCATCGGGAAAATTACCATGTAAATATTTATAGAAAAAGCACAGGGAAGCTAACTTACGGCGGTGGGCAAGTGACTGAAGATGAGATGCAATAACAGAACCAGTAACATTGCAAATTACTTAGATTTTATCAAGAATCTCTAAATGCATAGCAAAAGTACCAGATCTGATATGGAAGCATTATTTTTTTATATGTCTTTCCACACAATCGATATAGAATAATATTAGCTTGGTGCAAAAATAATGACGTAATAATGTCGTTTTTTTACGTTAAAAAATACGTCAAAAAACGACATTATTGTGTCATTATTTTTGCACCAACCTAATATATTATTTGTGAGGTATTGTCACTAGACGTTTAATATGTCTATCTTCCCGTCTTTCTTCGTTTCTTTTTTCTTTCATTTTCTGATTAAAACCAAGGAGCATCTCTGATATTTCATTTTCGTCTTTTCACGCGGTCAAGTGATAAGCCGTTATTCATGAGATAATGACAAGGCGTAACGGCCGTGTGAATTAACTAAGGAACTAACATAGAGAGGGAAGGTCAAGAAACAATTATATTGAGGATATTTTCAATTCGAGTTTGTTTAATATATTTTAGCGATTTTATTACGCTCCCCATTATTTAAATTTTTTCCAATTACTATTATTATTATTATTATTATTATTATTATTATTATCAAGACATTTGATATCCTCTCCGACTCTTAGAAGTTTCGGTCAAGTGATGATGGTCGTATCTCAGCTCCTACCCACAGGCGTAGACACACAACACTTTCCCAATATCTGAGCCGTTCCAAGCACTTAAGCGCTCACAATGATGCCAGGTACCCACTCCCCAAGTGCGCCAATTACAAAAGGGCCATCATGAACTGCGCCTTCGTGCATTTCCACAGTTGTCTCTACCAAATCTTGGTAGTAACGTTCTATTATCGTCTGCTCCAACTTCTACTACTACTACTACTACTACTACTTCTTTTATTATTATTATTTGTGTATATTCTGTATCATGTAGAGCTGGGTTCTTAGGCCCTATAGGAGAATTGTCATTTAATTGATAGCATTTTTCTTAGTATATGGTATGTTCCTAGTAGGATGATTTTCTGGGTAACGTGTATGTTGATGTTACCTGGGACACTGTTAGTAAAATTATCCGTTCCTTTTCTCACGAGGCCCAGTGCTCCGATTACTATTGGTACAGTCTCAGTCTTCATTCGCCACATCCTGTTAATCTCGATCTCCAGGTCCTTCTTGTATTTGGACAATTTCTCAATAATTTTCATGGAGGTGTTTCTCGCAGATGGTACTGCTATGGCAACAAGTATACACTTCCTCAATTTTTTGTCTTTTATGATAATATCAGGTCTGTTGGCTTTTATTTCCCTGTCAGTTTCCATTGGAATGTCCGAGAGGATAGTTACATCGTTATTTTGGGTAACTGTGTTTGGTTGGTGCTCATACCATCTCTCAGTGGTTTCGATTTTGTGCTTCTTGCATATTTTCCAGTGCACATATACCGCTAGCTTCTTCTTCTTCTTCTTCTTATTATTATTATTATTATTATTATTATTATTATTATTATTCCTGTAAATCTCTGTTCACAAAGAGGAAGAGTAGAGGAACATCATGTTCAGATATCGAGAAAGCCGGGTTTTTAAGTTTAAAGGATGAGGCAGCCAAGGCGACTTTGGAGTCACATCTACATGCTTAAGAACACTCTCATTATTATTATTATTATTATTATTATTATTATTATTATTATTATTATTATTATTTCTACATGAAAATCTTTTGTTCTAATTTCCAAAAGAATTTAATTCCCATCTCCATGTTAAAGTTAGAAATTTCTTGGCCAATATGAAAGCCTCCCACTTCTCAAGCTTCCCTCGAGCCACACCCACAGATTACATTTGTTGACACACCCTGTTTTTAACAATTAAATTATTTTCTAAAGTTCCTTGGATGGTAGATTAGTCTGTTACACGGTCATCATATTTTGGCATCTAGTGATATGAAACTCCCAAACAGTAGTTTCCTCAACATTTAAGAATCATTATAATATATTACATCGTCAGGGGGTTTCGGGGCGAAGAAGTTAGTCTGGTTGGGACTTACTACTGAGTAGTGAGTTCGATCCTCACTGGTTGCCCCATATAAAAATTCAACATAAAATAACCCAACAACCTTATTGTATTTACTAAACATGAATCAGTCGAGCCATGTATTTTTTTAATCGTTTCACGCCAAGCAAGGTAATAAAGCGATTAAAAGACAAGGGATTACTGAGTTCGAAAGAATCTGAGGAAAGCAAGTAAAAGAACGAGGGGGAAAGAGACAGAAGGCGACAATTGACATTGTATTTACCTTTTGAAGGTCAAAGTTGACTGGAAAACAAGAAGGCGAAAGAGAGATTCACAAGCGAAAAATGAGGGAAAAGGAACTAACATAGAACTTAGGGTTACCTTTAACGATTTCATCAGTAAAATGATGAGACCTTGCCGCCAATCTAGTACTGCGCTTAAATTCGTAATATCGAGGTACAAAAGAGAAAAAGTCATCGGGAAAATTACCATGAAAATATTTATAGAAAAAGCACAGGGAAGCTAACTTACGGCGGTGGGCAAGTGACTGAAGATGAGATGCAATAACAGAACCAGTAACATTGCAAATTACTTAGATTTTATCAAGAATCTCTAAAAACCTTGTAAAAGCACCAGACCTGATATGGCAGCAATATTTAATGCATTGACAAATTGTAGACCAGACCTGTGAAACCTGCAAAGCTGTCCTTCTATTTACCCATAGCTGGGGGGGGAGAAGAAGAGGATTCATACCTTTCCCAAGGGTATTAGCACATAAGTGAATGTTATGGATTTAACTGGAATTCGAACTCGGCTCTCCGAATCCTCAATTCGAGCCGATAGCCATTACTTCACAGTGCTTCCTCGGAAAATTTAAACCAAAGTTATTAACTTTTCAGCGGTGGCAAAATACTGCAAGATCGTACACGCCCAAGGGATAAAAAAAAACGAGAAATGGTCGTTCTTTAAAAAGAAGCCTTTATGTTTATTTCGTTAGAATTAATTTAAAATTTAAAATTCTTTTTAGATTCTAACAAAAAAAGAAAAGACTAAATAAAATAACTATTAGGTTTCTAAATTGGATGCTTTTAACGATATGAAGCACCTCATGCAAAATAGAGTTACGAATTCTTTGAGCCAAGTTGTCAGCATTTTGTACCACTTTTCTCTTTGAGAAGGATACATGCATACATAGCACCATCTTTGGCTAGTTTTTCCTGCTTTATTTGTAACCTGGCGAGGAATAAGCTACACCAGGTCTATTTTCTTTTTCTTTTTTTTAATCACTTCACCCCAAGCAAAGCGGGAATGCCACAAGTGCGCAGGGGTTACAGGGAGTTAAAGTGAGAGAAAAAAATCTGTGTATCGGGAGTATTGAGGAAAGGATAAAAAGATGAACGGGATTCAAGACGATAGAAGATGGCGATTGATCTTGCATTTAAATGTTTGAAGATTGTAGTTATCAGAGGAAGCAAGTAAATGAAAGAGACTTCCATAGACGGGAAATGCAAAAAAAAAAAAAAAAAAAAAGAAACAGGCTGGAGTAGAAGTGGCGGTTTAACTATTAGGGTGGTGCAAAAAATAAT
Source organism: Acanthosepion lycidas (assembly GCA_963932145.1). NCBI lineage: Eukaryota > Metazoa > Mollusca > Cephalopoda > Sepiida > Sepiidae > Acanthosepion > Acanthosepion lycidas. Next base: position 58,326,889 of record OZ010599.1, on the reverse strand, counting down.
GACGTAATAATGTCGTTTTTTGACGTATTTTTTAACGTCAAAAAAACGACATTGTTGCGTCATTATTTTTGCACCAGCCTAATATTTCGACAATAGGACTGAGATGTCAATTTAGTAGCTCGATTAAAGTCATGTACTCGGGGGGGGGGCACCAGGGTGAAAAAGTCGTGAAAAGTCGTGGAAATATTTGTAGAAAAGATAGAGGCTGCCGAAGAGACGCTACATATGAATGGACATCTCCCTGTGTTTCAACTTAGATATGTGGAATGAACTGTTCATGCGCGTCAACTTTCAACCCTGGTAAGTGGCGCACAGCCGTGACATCTGAAGGGAACTGACCAGAGGCTCATTTGCGCACCCTATCTGATGATGATGATGATGATGATGATGATGATGATGATGATGATGATTTCAAGAAATGACGTAACCACATGAATGCTTGAGTTGTCAAATAATCATTCATTCTCGAATTATGAATGAATAATGCTCGTATCGTTGTAAAGGCTTAATCCATCAATACATAATATCCAATGATTTACAATGAAATATCTATTGACGAGTCCCGCCGTTTAAGAGTTAAAAGACTATTTTTTTACGTTAATCTGCCAAGAATAATTTCTTTATCTTGTCATTTGCCGTACCGTTCAGCCCGCTATAACCCTGCTTGTCGCCTCGTTGAACATTAAGCCTTCATGCTTAACGGCTTAAGATTAACAACGTTTTCTACAAACTCGCCACTATAATAACGATAGTGCTGATTGAGGAGATCAGTGTATGAGGAGAAAATGCGAACTGACGCATTTCTTCGCCTCGCCGTTTTGACCTTCACCTAAATGTTGCCTCTTTAGCTTATCCAGCCTCCCGACGATTTAAAAGATTTCTCGGCGTGTGCTACCAGTTAGTTAATCGTCCGACGATTGAAAGCCAGAAAGCAGATACTCGTTGAGTTGAAAGATGACAGTGCAAGGTGAGTGAGTACCTCAGAAAACAAACTCGGCGAAATGGGTTCGAATTAAAGTTGGTGATTAATTCGTTGCTTTTCAAGTTCTTTAAAGACACAGTAGAATAATGGATTTCGGCAATCGGAGATCCGAGTTCGAATTCCAGTCGAGATCATTATATTCCACTTACGTTCTAATACCCTTAGGAAACGTATGAAACCAACTCTTCCCCCAGCTATGGCTAAATAGTAGGACAGACTGAGTTCTATAGCCTTGTATGGCAACCGGTCTAGGAGAAAGAAAACTCTGAATTCAAAACTGCATGTAACCCTGGCGAAGCACATACCATACAACTAAGGAAAGGATCCCGACTACGATCGACACCTTTTAGGTCTACGGATAGAGCACGGGTGGGTGGGTGGTTGGTTGTTTGATTCACCTACATTAGTTTTGTCTGTGATTATTAGTACACTGTGATAATGTTCTTGTCTGTGATTATTAGTACACTGTAATAATGTTCTTACAATTCAATCCTATGCGGCCAAATTCTAGCAAAAAAATCTCTGAATTCAAAACTGCATGTAGCCCCGGAGAAGCACATAATATGCAGATAAGGAAATAATCGTTCGCATTGACCCCATGATCTTGACTGTTGACTCCTTAACAGACTGTGTCTTATTAGCCTTAAGTGGCAACCGCTCTAGAAGAAGGAAAACTCTGAATTCAAAACTATATGTAGCCTTGGCGAAGCAGATATGCAGCTAAGGAAAGAATCGTTCGCATTAACTCGATAATCCCGACTACGGTCGACTCCTTAACAGACTGGGTTCTATAGCCTTGGGTGGCAACCGGTGTAAGAGAAGGAAAGCCCTGAATTCAAAAATGCATGTTGCTCTGGCGAAGCACATAATATGCGGCTATGGAAAGAATCATTCGCATTGACGATGATTCTAACTACGGTCGACTCCTTAACAGATTGTGTCCTGTAGCCTAGGGTGGCAACCGGTCTAGGAGAAGGAAAGCCCTGAATTCAAAACTGTATGTAGCCATGGCGAAACACATAATATGCGGCTAAGGAAAGGATCATTCGCATTGACTCGATGATCTCGACTACGGTCGACTCTTTTTAAAGCAGGAACATATTTTTTATAGAGGTAATAACGGTTTAGTGATACAAGTTTTACTATTTAACTTCGCTGATCGTACTGGAACCGGTGCTTCAAAATGATGTCGTCATAAGTAGAAAGAAGAAGAAGAAAAATAATATATTTATCCCAAATTTAATTCGAATTTAATTTTTCATTAATATTTTAGACTCTCAAGTATGGTATATCGAATCAGAAAATCTTTTAAAGCGTGCAGCGGAATTCAGAGAATACTTTGTTAATTTCAACATTCCGTTTTGATCGCCTGGGAAGAGAAGACATTACTTGGTTTCAGTGAAAGAAAGAAAGAAAGAAAGAAAGAAAGAAAGAAAGAAAGAAAGAAGGGAAAATAGAAGTGTTTAACGTCTCCTGCCAGTACATCATAAATAACTGAGACTATTCCGCTTTGATTGCATGAAAGGGGCTTTACTTGGTTCCAGTAAGAAAGAAAGAAAGAAAGAAAGAAAGAAAAAAGTAGGAAGAAATGATAGACGTGTTTAACGTCTGTTTCAGTAAAATGGAAACAATTATCAAATTTCTATCCACTTCATTTTTATGATTGTTTTTGCAATATTTTTTAAAGCTAAACTCAAACATTTAAAGAAGTGATGGGGGAATTTCTACGGATATTTTGTTGTCGTAGAACTCGCCATGAGCTTATTCAATCATTAACTGAAGAAGTAACAAGATTGATCAAAAAATTCAAATAGGAAAACCGTGAAATTTTCACTCGGCTTTCTAGTAAAAATTAATCGATACAAAATGTCTTGTTTTTCCTAGGATTTGCCCTGTAGAACATTTGCTGTCTAAACACACAGAATGTATATATATATATATATATATATATATATATATATATATATATATATATATATATATATATATATACCCAAGATCCTAATGTACAGCCAGTTAGATCAGGGCTACAGGAATGTAAGACGCCCATGGCTATGATACAAAGACAAGCTGAAAAGCAACTTGTCAGCAATCAATATACCATATAACACCCTTGAGCGCTTAGCCTTGGAGCGGGTAGAATGAAGATCGTGTTTTAGTGAACTCAGCAATTTTCAATCTGCTTGTCTGAATCATCTACAAGAAGCGAGAACAAGATCTAAAAGGTCAGCCAATCTAATAGTGATCTCATCTCACAATCCTTACACTTGCTCCATATGTGGCCTCCTTTGTAAATCACTAGCGGGTCTTAAATGCTTAAAAGATTATCGCACAAACTTTCATAACTGAATCAATAAGCTGTCAGATCCTCATACGTCGAAACCGACGAGAGAGTCCATTATTGTATATATATATATATATATATATATATATATATATATATATATATATATATCGTGTGTGTGTCTGGTAGTTATTTAATAAAAATAATCAGTATATTTTTAAAAAATGATCTATTAGGTTGGTACAAAAATAATGACGTAATAATGTCGTTTTTTGGCATATTTTTTACGGTCAAAAAACGACATTATTACGTGATTATTTTTGCACCAACCTAATAGAAGCTTATGAAGCTTTATTTGACTAATTCAGCTTTAGTGATGAAAATGTTTATTTTATTTTAGTGAATAGTTACAAGCAAGAGGGGAGATTGGATATACTTATTTTATTACCACACAACTATAAGTAAATCCTGATTATTTATCCTTTTTACAAAGTTTGAATCAATTGGTAATTAGCTGATGTCTTGACAGCCGTTTCAATAAACAATATTAGTATTAGGTTGGTGCAAAAATAATGACGTAATAATGTCGTTTTTTTACGTATTTTTAACGTCAAAAAACGACATTATTACGTCATTATTTTTGCACCAACCTAATAATATTCAAATTACGAAAACAGAAATAAGTAGCACGATCCGCCTTCCATAATTTGTCCCAACGTATAAGCAGTAGAATTTATTAACCTGGATTCTTTGGCACCACGATGTTGTTCAAGGTTTAGCAAGCTTGTTTCGCTAGGGTCTGTTACAACTAGTGAGTCCGACTAGTGAGTCCGATCATCATTGGGTATTCCATACTGACGGTCTTGAACGACATCTAAATTACGTTTAGTAGAAATCGCTATTTGGCACCCATTGTATAATGGCTAGCAAGATTGTCTCGCTGAAATAGTGAGTTCGATCTTCACTGGGTGCTCCATATTTTCGGCCTTGTGCCACCTCTAATCTAAGCTTAGAAAATCATTGGGAACTTCGACGTTGTGTAATAGTTAACAAGTCTGTCTCGCTATATCACATATGACTGAATAGTGAGTTCAATCCTCACAGGGAGTCCTATACTTTTGGCCTTGCGCCATGTTTAACCTACGCTTAGAAAATCACCATGTATCGCTAGATTAATTACGACTGAGTAGTCAGTTCGATTCTCACTAGGTGCTGTATACTTTTGGCTACACTTACTAAATCGCTATATAAATTTTAACTATATATATATATATATATAATTATTTATTTAAAAATATGATTCCAACATGTTACATAAGAGTTCTCATGAGAACTCATATGTAGCGTGTTGGAATCATATTTTTAAATAAATAATTATATTCATGCTCTACTTTTGTATCGAGCAATATTTTTAAAAAAATAATAACAAAAATACTAAAGAACTTTGGATTATTTACCTAACCAGTTCTTTCCTATTTTCTATATATTTTCACACACACACACACACACACACATATATATATATATATATATATATATATATATATATATATATATATATATATATATATATATATATATATATATGTATGTATGTATGTATGTATGTATGTATGTATTAAGCAAATCACCCTAGCATGCAAGGGCTTACAGAGAGTGAGAGTAAGAGTAAAGAGAAGTGTTTGGGAAAAGGATAAAAAGTAGTAAAGGGATCAGGGTCATGGCATCAGAAGATGTCGACTGACATTACATTTGAATATTTGAAGATTATAGCTATTAGGGAAGTAAGAGATAGGAAGGGAGGTCCAATGACAGAAGGTGCGAGATAAGAAGCTATTGGAGTAGAAATGATGGCTACATTTAGCCGTTTCAACAGTGAAAGGGTAGGACCGAGATGTTAACATAGTAGCACGCTTAAATTCAAACAATTTGGGAACCAGTGAAAGTAGCTCGTCGGAACATTTGCCATGAAAGTACTTGTAGAAACGACAGAAGGAAGCCACAGTACTTTTGTGAGATAGCAACTGCAGATATATTTGTTATTTGTGCATGTGTTTGTATATATATATATATATATAGCGAGAGAGAGAATGATGATGGTGGTGGTCGATTTTGCCGTCGGTTCCGATGTATGATGGTTCAACGACATCTACGGCCTTGATATCCTACTTGAGTTTGTGCGATATATTTTAAAGCCAGCTTGAGACCCACACAACATTCCACATTCAGGACTAGGAACAGCACCCCGTGTGAAGGCTTCAAGAATTTCAGATTGGTGTTGATGTTCTACCTTGTGACACGTAGATGTTTTCAAAATTTGTAATGTGTTTGTGTG
>OZ010599.1:58289880-58321088 GCA_963932145.1 Acanthosepion lycidas | reverse complement strand
AATTAGCCCATAGAGGTGTTGATATGTAGTTTTAAACACAAACAACAAAGCAAACGAAACCCATACTCAAACGAGTTTGATCATGCAAAGTTGTATTTCTAGATTGGTTGATACCAATGCATGAAGCTTAGCCATTAAGCCATACTGTTTAATCCTTCGGGTGGCGGGGGGCGTAGACGAAACCGATTCATTTTTCTCAATTTTTTTTTTGTTTTTTGACAGTGTATGTCAGGTCTTCAATTTTACTATAATTTAATGGTCATTTAAAAAAATGGATTGTCGCTAATTTCACAAAAAATTGTTTTATTGTTAATTTTTGACAATGTATGTCATGTCTTCAGTTTTACTATAAAAATGGATTGTCGCTAATTTCACAAAAAATTGTTTTATTTTTAATTTTTGACAATGTACGTCATGTCTTCAGTTTTACTATAAAAAATGGATTGTTGCTAATTTCACAAAAAATTGTTTTATTTTTAATTTTTGACAATGTATGTCATGTCTTCAGTTTTACTATAAAAAATGGATTGTTGCTAATTTCACAAAAAATTGTTTTATTGTTAATTTTTGACAATGTATGTCATGTCTTCAGTTTTACTATAAAAAATGGATTGTTGCTAATTTCACAAAAAATTGTTTTATTTTTAATTTTTGACAATGTATGTCATGTCTTCAGTTTTACTATAAAAAATGGATTGTTGCTAATTTCACAAAAAATTGTTTTATTGTTAATTTTTGACAATGTATGTCATGTCTTCAGTTTTACTATAAAAAATGGATTGTTGCTAATTTCACAAAAAATTGTTTTATTTTTAATTTTTGACAATGTACGTCATGTCTTCAGTTTTACTATAAAAAATGGATTGTTGCTAATTTCACAAAAAATTGTTTTATTTTTAATTTTTGACAATGTATGTCATGTCTTCAGTTTTACTATAAAAAATGGATTGTTGCTAATTTCACAAAAAATTGTTTTATTGTTAATTTTTGACAATGTATGTCATGTCTTCAGTTTTACTATAAAAAATGGATTGTTGCTAATTTCACAAAAAATTGTTTTATTTTTAATTTTTGACAATGTATGTCATGTCTTCAGTTTTACTATAAAAAATGGATTGTTGCTAATTTCACAAAAAATTGTTTTATTGTTAATTTTTGACAATGTATGTCATGTCTTCAGTTTTACTATAAAAATGGATTGTCGCTAATTTCACAAAAAATTGTTTTATTTTTAATTTTTGACAATGTACGTCATGTCTTCAGTTTTACTATAAAAAATGGATTGTTGCTAATTTCACAAAAAATTGTTTTATTTTTAATTTTTGACAATGTATGTCATGTCTTCAGTTTTACTATAAAAAATGGATTGTTGCTAATTTCACAAAAAATTGTTTTATTGTTAATTTTTGACAATGTATGTCATGTCTTCAGTTTTACTATAAAAAATGGATTGTTGCTAATTTCACAAAAAATTGTTTTATTTTTAATTTTTGACAATGTATGTCATGTCTTCAGTTTTACTATAAAAAATGGATTGTTGCTAATTTCACAAAAAATTGTTTTATTGTTAATTTTTGACAATGTATGTCATGTCTTCAGTTTTACTATAAAAATGGATTGTTGCTAATTTCACAAAAAATTGTTTTATTTTTAATTTTTGACAATGTACGTCATATCTTCAGTTTTACTATAAAAAATGGATTGTTGCTAATTTCACAAAAAATTGTTTTATTTTTAATTTTTGACAATGTATGTCATGTCTTCAGTTTTACTATAAAAAATGGATTGTTGCTAATTTCACAAAAAATTGTTTTATTGTTAATTTTTGACAATGTATGTCATGTCTTCAGTTTTACTATAAAAAATGGATTGTTGCTAATTTCACAAAAAATTGTTTTATTTTTAATTTTTGACAATGTATGTCATGTCTTCAGTTTTACTATAAAAAATGGATTGTTTCTAATTTCACAAAAAATTGTTTTATTTTTAATTTTTGACAATGTATGTCATGTCTTCAGTTTTACTATAAAAAATGGATTGTTGCTAATTTCACAAAAAATTGTTTTATTTTTAATTTTTGACAATGTATGTCATGTCTTCAGTTTTTCTATAAAAAATGGATTGTCGCTAATTTCACAAAAAAAAATTTTTTTTATTTTTGACAATGTATGACATCTTCAATTTTATTATAAAAATGTAACACTCATTTTTATAAAAAAAAAGATTGTTGCTAATTTTACAAAATATTTGGGACAATGCATGTCATATCTTCAGTTTTACTATAAAATGTCTTGATTGCCATTTTGCTATAAAATATATTATTCTTCATTTTATTATAAAATGAATGTTGGCAATATTACTATAAAAATATATTGTTGGTAATTTTTTATAAAATTTATTGCTGGTAATTTTTTATAAGAAATATAATGCTTTTAATATAAAAGTGTATTTTTATACTTTCATAGTGTCTTGATTTTTGTTTAGGGGTTCACTATTTGCTCATAGCTGGGACCCTAACAGGTGCGACCACTCCCAGTCAGGGTGAACATAGGAACAACAGCAATTAAGATGTGGTCCCACGCTCCTCAAAATATCTAATTTCTTGTTGGCCACATTGGAGGGATCTTACCCCTCTGAACAGGCGCAGTCGGCGTATTCTACAGCCCCGACCAACAAGGAATTTCGGTATGGGTCAAGCAATTCCATCCATTACACCTCAATCGAGTCTGCGAAACCGACTTGACTGAGTATGTGAAGGATAATAACGGAAAATAAAACCAGGAAGCCGAGTTTGTATCCCAATTGAGAAAATGTTCGCATTTTATGAGAAAGGCATGAACCCTAAATCTTCTTATTTTCTTTATATCTTGCACATAAAAGAAGCAGATGCCTGCCGTGGACAACCAATCATTTCTCTGGTGAGACAGTGACAACGAAATTAGATATAAATTTTATTTCATATATACATATCTCTATCTATAAAAGGCAAGATGTGTGTGTGTGTGTGTGTGTGTGTGTGTGTGTGTGTGTGTGTGTGTGTGTGTGTGTGTGTGTGTGTAACGAATGCACGGCTACAATTTTCGACGGATTTGCACCAAAATTTACATGCACATGCTCCAAGTTAGCGGGAAGCCCAAGACCGACTTTGCATTTCCCAACTCCCATCGATAGTGGAAATAATCGATTTTTTTTCATGCTTCTCCGGCAGTTTTCATGTAGTTTGAGGCCATTTTCTACTGGCCAGAGTGAGAGCCAATAGCTGGCTGACACGAATAGGCAGGAAGATTCTATTGGCCAGCGTGAGAGCCAACAGCTGACTGACACAAATGTTAACTAGCATGCTAGCATACAAAAAAATCGATAGCTGCATTCGTCACAAGTGGGAAAAATTTAAATCTGCATGGCACTTTACTCCAATTGGCTCATTCGCTTGCTTAAACTCAACGTTAATTCTGATTCTGCAGAACTGGGTTGGGTGTGAAAAAGTATTTGTTGCTAACATTCTTTTTTCATTCGGTTTTTTCCAGTTACGAGACTTTTTTTAACACTGATCGTTTTGCGTTCATTTTGTTTAGTTCTTTTTTCGTAATAGATATAATGTTTAGTATGGAGCTTAGAAAAAATTCGCAATGTGAGATAGGCAAGAAGTAAGGCATGTAGCAACATCAGCACGGCAAAGAGCACCCCTTTAAAGGCAAGGAAGGGCAAAAATATTTTAAGTCAAGTGATAGCGATAGCTGTATGAGTCGTACGATTTTTGAATCAAGCACGGGCAACGCCGGGCCATGCTGCTTGTATATATTTATTACGTCTATCAACCTGCACACTTGAGAAATCTTATTAAAGATAACGTGCTCTTCAGCATGGATCGAATCTGAAACCCCGATTATGTAGCAGAAACAAGCGTTATTTTATTTTTTTTTTTTTTAGATAATAATGGTATAGTGATAGCTTGGGCGAGAAGAGGTGGGTTCATGCCTTCCCCAAGGGTATGTGAACATAACGAAACCAACGGGAAATGGAACTCAGCTCTCTGATTAACAATTCCGAGCCATTATGCATTACACCATCCGCACATCCAAGCTTGCAGTACATCGTATTCTCAAGCGGTCACCCATTTAGGTACTGACCAGACTTGATGTTGCTTAACATCGTCGACGTGTTTTGTGAAGCATAAATCATTTTTGTTAGGATTACTTCAATATATATATATATATATATATATATATATATATATATATATATATATATATATATTAAGGTTGTGACTTTGTAAAGTAATTGATTTCCTGTATCATAACTCGATGAACTTTTGTTAAAAAATAATCAAGACGGGCCTAATTCAGTTTATTTTTTTAAATGTCGCTCCCAGCACGAAATTTCTAAAATAGTATATAAGTATATTAACACTATGACTTTCTGGAGCCTTCTAGAACTTTCTGATACCTTCTAGAACTATCTGGAGTTGTCTAGAACTTTATGGAAACTTCTAGAGCTAGTTTTTGTTCATTTGTAAGTTTATATGTTATGCTATAGATATCAACTTTTAAATGCGTTTAAATTTACATAAGTAATATCCAATTACATCTTTAAGCAAATGGAAAGATAAAGCTTCTGATATATTTTGATTTTTACCCTCATTGCGTATATGCAACATCGAATTATCGGTTTGGCGGTGGGCTTTCTCAAAAACTAAAACAAAATAATACCTTTTTTATCAATTTTGAGCAGTAGTCCATTGATTTATTAAACAGGAATATAGTGTTACAAAAAGTCAGTTTATTTTTCAGTTTATATATGTTTGTGTGTGTGTGTGTGATAATATATATATATATATATATATATATATATATATATATATATATATATATATGACAAAAATATAGTTTTAAGGCATGCTATACTTATCGGTTAAAGTGCTCAATATCTGGGATAGACCTCAATGTACACAAACACACACATACATACATACATACATACATACATATATATATATATATATATATATATATATATATATATATATATATATATATATATATATATATGCGCACACGCTCAAGTTAGTTAGGTTCAAACGGAGTATAATTCCAGTGTTCAAACATTATATTTTTTAAAACCTGCTCAATACAGAGCATTGCTTAATAATATTTATTAACAATTATAACAAAAACATGTTATAAACCGCTACATATTTGCAATCATGTTTCAGCACTATAGGTGTTTCTTTACCTCCTGAAGAAGCAGATAGATAGATAGATAGATAGATAGATAGATAGATAGATAGATAGATAGATAGATAGAATTTTAAAAATTCTCAGAATTAATTTTGTTTTGTTGCAACTGGACCTGTTAACTTTATATTATGAATACTTAGGAAAGATCTGTACTAACAACAGCTAGTATTTCCTAAATAGTACAATTAACGTTGTTATTATTACCAATATCAATGCAGTTTGTTCGTTTTTAAACAGGATTTTGTTGATTGTAGAATTGTTCTTTCTTTTTTCTTTTTTTTTTTTTACAGTTTGATGAATTACAGGAATCCTGTGTTCAACCCGCGTAAGAAAAGTCGAAGCGGAGATTTGTACTAAAAATCAAGTTTTTAGATGTCAAAAATAGAGCGCAAAATGCAATATGCGCATGCTCTGACGAACACCAATGGACGAAAGGAAGAGGAGAAGAATGGTTACTGATGAGAATCTTTTCCTTTCCATTTACTACATTTTTTTTATTATTATTATCAAAGAGTATTCAATAAAATTAATGGGTTTGGAAGGCGGGTTTAAATGTCAGCTCTTTTATTTTCTTTTTTTTTTACCGCGGCACCGCCATGTTTGTCCGTTTTCATTGCGACTCCGCCATATTTGTCGATTTTCAAAATGAAACTCTTCGTTGTAAGTCAGTCGTCTGAGAAACTTGCATTATTGACTTCCGGTGTTTCTTCCAGTTCCTTTCAGATTTAATGTGTTTCCAGAAAGAAATCCTTCCCTTTGATAAATGCTGGCAGAAACAAAAACGAGAAGGATAGTGAAAGAAAAACTAACTTTTTTTTTTTTTCACCCAATTGATAAGTTAGAATTTGAATTGTTAGAAAACGGACTTGATTTTTTTTTATTTCTTTCTGTTTGTTATAACATTTACAAACCTTGATTCGTTCACTGAATGAAAGGGGCTGAAACAAAAAAAAACCCCAAAAAACTCAAAGATTCGACGAAAGGAAATTGTCAAAGTAAAAAATTGTAAATTTCCGCTTACCAACACAGAAGTAAATTATTTGAAACGTTTTATTTGTTTGTTTTTTTTGTTTGTTTTTTTTTTAACAACAAATGTTTTCTCAGATATTACAAATACACACACACACACATATAAATAAATAAATTTAATAATATGTGGAAATATACACTCTTTTTCTGATGAAGGTCATGAAACAAGTGTAGCAAAATTATGAAAAATAAAGCATAATATTACAACCAAAAACGTTTGCGGTTTCTCTCTTCTTTTTAATATATACACTTTTCTCTCATTGGAACACCTATAACCTCTTCGCCCTATATATATATATATATATATATATATATATATATATATATATATATATATATATATATTTTATACACGATTTACGTTCAAATATAATTAATATATGTACAATTCCAGAGGACAAATAGCAAAATTAGCGTAAATGTAATTTTTTGCAAAACTTCCTATTTCGTTGAAGGCGCATCTAACGACCATGTAAACAAGACAATTTGATCTCTCTCTATCTGTGTCTCTGTCACACACACATATATAAACACACACACACATACACACAGACATACAGACACACGCGCACACATTGGTGAATGCAAATAATATCCAATGTCGATAACACTACACTGTGTTTCATCCATTTGTATATATATATATATATATATATATATCTATATATATATCTGTGTGTGTGTGTGTGTGATCTGATCATTGCGATTAAGCATGAAACAGACTGTCACCACTGGGTGTTGACTTCAGTGTCCAATTATATATATATATATATATATATATATATATATATATATATATATATATATATGCTACTACGAAGTAAATATAAATAAAATCTGAGGTGGCTGAAAACAACTAAAGTTTCATGGCTTCTCAAGAAAATATCGGGCGTTCAGCAACAGTACTTTGTCAAAATGAACGTTGTATAATCTTCTGGCAAGTCCAGGATGCAGTTGTTGTATACACACCGTGCCCACACCAACCAAACTCACCGGGTGAATTCGAGGTATGCACATCCGGCCAGAATTAATAATGCCGTAAAACCAGCATTATTTTTGGAAAAAATCCAAACACCAGAAAAAGTTCACATGTGTACCGAGAAAGTGGCACGTTATCATGGGAAATTTTAATATATATCGATATATTTTAAATACTCGCGCTCACACACACACACAAATAAGGGTGCGATAGGTAAATTGTCAACATTTTATATTTTTAATTTCGCGCATGCGCGTTGTTTGTTTTGGATTTTTTTCGACCACACGGTATAGTAGGGTCAGTTGGGTACCATCTGTGAGCAAAAGAGCAACATGATGCAATTCACTCCACCAGAAATTTGGAAAGGCCATCCTGTCCTGCTTGGCATGCGAGCCGGAAGCTCCAATTTCAGAGTATCTGGATGTCAATCTGAGGACAATGCAGAGAATTCGAAAAGATTTGAATGAGTCTAATGTTGATTACGAAGGTGTTTGGATTGATCACTAGTAATGGCGACGTTATGCCTCCATTCATCTTCCCACAGAACCTGAACATGGAGGCCTACATAAAGTTCCCTTGAGGAGGTAGTGCTGCCCTGAGTCAAGAGGGTAGCTTCTGGAAGACACTGTTTCTGGCAACAGGACTCTGCGTAATGCCACACAAGCAGAGAACCCAGTCATGGCAGTCAGACAATTTCTGCGATTAAATCTCCACTTATCTGGCTACCTAACTCCCCAGATTGCAACCCTCTTGATTATTATGTGTGGGGGCGCAGTTAAGCGAGTGACCAGCAAAATTCATTGCAACACCAATAATGAACTGAAAGCAAAAGCAAGGATTATGGCAGCATTCACCAACTTAAACAAGGAGGCCTTCCAGAAGAGTTGCAGAAGATTCCGAAGACATTTGGAGGCGGTGTTTGAAGCCAATGTGGATTTTATTGAATAAATTCACTATTTAGTATTTCAAGGTATCTTTTGTGTAATTTTGGTAAATATATCTGTTAAAATGAGATGTCGGTGTTATTTTCATTTCTGCCTCATTTAGACGACAGTTTATCCATCGGACCCTGTATATCTGTTAAAATGAGATGTCAGTGTTATTTTCATTTTTTGCGTCACTTGGACGACAATTTATCCATCGCACCCCATATATATATATATATATATATATATATATATATATATATATATATATATATATATATATGAAAAATTACTACATTGATAGTGAAAGAATACTCATGATCGAAGATTCCTTTTTGTCAGCTGGATCCCTTCAACTGTCCACGACATTCTATCTCTTGTAACAATAAATGGCTCTTCTTGATGTTAAGTATAAATTTCAGATGTTTCCATTTATTCCAAAACCTCGTTGTTGCTCACATGTTTGGTCCATGGTATCCCCCGCATCTTTTTGTAGAAGCACATTTCTGTTGCTTCAAGTTTCTTCTATATCTCTGAGGAGATTGTCCAGCTTTCGCTGCCATCCAGGAGGATAGATATCACGTAAAAGTCATTTCTTTTTCCTAACGAACCGTTGCTCCGATCCCGCGGTTCCTCTCGTACTGGACGGGATAGCCGTGGCCACGGCCGACGTAACACGCGTGCCGATCGGTAGGATAAAACTAACCTGTCTCACGACGGTCTAAACGCAGCTCACTTAACACTTTGCTTATCGCATTTATCAAATGGCAAGACATAACAGACAATGATCAAGGCGTTACTGATCTTATGAACTGAACGAATCGAAACTTGAATCGCTTTATACCTGTGGTAAAACTTAATATTCGGTTTTGATTGGCGTATGACCAACTCTGTTCAGTAGTTTCATAGACGCCTTTTTGACGCCATGGGCGACTGAATAAAAAAAAAAAAGCATGTTATTCGAACTCAAAGGCGGCCTTTCGTCTGAGCAAAACGTCGACAGGTTGAATGGTTTAACCTACCCCCCATTTTTTTTTCTTTTGTTTCAAACTTTTCACCGCAAAGAGATGAAATCGCGTCGTTTGTCTCCTTTCAAAGAAATAAATTCCTCATCTCAAAATTCTTCACTTGAAAGATAAGATCGAGGCTTACGTGGAAGATCGATTGATTAGCGACGATGAAGAAAATAGAAGTCGCTATAAACGGGCGTTTATTAACAAACGAAGCAAAAAGGGAGAATCTATATTTAAAATGCCGAACGATAAACCAACAAATTTTCATTATACGAGTTCTGATCAAAAAGTACCCGGACTGTTGCTACGGTAACGGAACTAAAGTCCGCAAAGTGGAGCCGCTTATCACAGATTGACTTTGAACTCTTTTCTTGCTCACTTCCGTTGCTTATAGCAGTGCTTGGAAGGAAAGTGTGTAGAGTGTGGTCGTCTCACTACACCATAAAGGTTCCATCAATGACCATGGCTTGTGTTGCAGTTTTGGGCCAAGATCGACATTCCCCAGATCCGACAACCAGCATATTCGCCAGATCTTGACCCTTGCGACGTTTTCCTCTTCAAAAAATCAAATCCCACTTGAAAGGAACATCACTTCAAGACGTCGACGAAAATCCAAGAGAATGCGGTGAGGCAGCTACTCGTTATCCCAAAAGAACAAGTTCCAGGAATGATTCCGTCAACGGAAACGGTGCTGGATAAAATTTGTAGCATCAAAAGCGGGATACTTCGAAGGAGATTAAATGCCGAATTGATATTTTTTGTAGTTTTCTTTTTATAGCTCCAGTCCCGATACTATTTGATCAGATGTCGTATGTACAAAAGTATATTCCCGTTCCTATAATACGAATTTGTGCTCTTACTGTTTACTCGCTTTCCCGCGAGGGACACACTCACCTACATGCAAATACCGTTAGCAAAGGTGGGAATACATCTCATCATCCACCAGCCGATGGTAGGACTTGTATCTGGAAAAGACCTTGCTATCTCCAAAAGAAACTGTTCAAGCAATATTCACTCTCAAAATAAAAGAAAAGTACGTTTCGTCTTTAAATAACAACAAATGAAACTGAATCAAAATATTAGGTTGGTGCAAAAATAATGACGTAATAATGTCGTTTTTTGACGTTAAAAAATACGTCAAAAAACGATATTATTACGTCATTATTTTTGCACCAACCTAATAGAAAAAAGGGAAATATTTTATTTCTGCTTGAATCTCTTGGTTTTGATTTGGTTTATATTGTTTTACGGCATATTAACACCTCAATGGGTTATTTAATGTCAATAAGATTTTAGGATAGTTTCGTATGAATAGATTATATAGTCTTTGTAAGAAATCAGTTTATAGATTAGGGTTTAGATTCATTTTGTTTTACGGCTTACCAACGCCTTAATGCGTTATTTAATGCCAAATATATTTTTAGGATAGGTTTGTATGAATAGAATATATATTTTTCGTAAGAAATCAGTTTGTATCTCGGGGTCTGGGTTTATTTTGCTTTACGGCATATCAACACCTTAATGGGTTATTTAATGACAAGATTTTTAGGATAGTTTCGTATGAATAGAATATGTATTCTTTGTAAGAAATCACTTTGTAGATCTGGGCTTGGGTTTATTTTGTTTTACGGCATATCAACACCTTAATGGGTTATTTAATGACAACAAGATTTTTAGGATAGGTTCGTATGAATAGAATATGTATTCTTTGTAAGAAATCACTTTGTAGATCAGGTTTCATTGACGTACTTTTGTAAAGAGGGTTTTTGACGAGAGTCATATGTATTGCTGGTAATATTTTTTTTTTTTTTTTTCAAAAATATATTGCTTGCAAGTTTTTCAGAAATTGTTGGTAATTCTATTATAAAAAAAAACTATATTTTGCTTTCATAGATTTTGGACCCAGTTTGGGGATCAACTATTTACCCATAGTTGGGAACCCCCTAACAGGTGCTACCACCCCAGGTCAAGGTGTACCTGGAAACAACAGCAATTAAAATGTGGTTCCACGCTCCTCAAAACCTCCTGATCAGAAGCCTTGCTGCCGAATGTAGTTTATCGTCATTTCCAGAACGACGAAATTTCTGAACGTTATTGGCATTATTTTCAGTCGTGTTTTGTATTTGACCTAGACACGGCATAAATGAAGTGGCCCTAGTTCTAGGGTTTTCAACACTGATATCACACCTCTTCATTGCCTTAAAAGAGTAGGGTAGGTTCACTGGCAGCAGAGAATGAACAGTTTTGTCTTTGCCCACATAGATACATGTAAGTCCCCAGATTAAACAAGTTAAATTATTCCTACTAATGGTAAAATTAAAAAGCAAGTTCGAATTATAGCGAATTTTCACAAAATAAGTAAAGTGGATAAATTCAAATTTAAAAAATGATTATACTCTGCATCACTAAATGAAGTTTAATAAATACAGATAATATAGGAAACGATTTCTAATTTGCCCGTCGCCATATTGAGCAGTTTTCTCTTACAATGAACTGATATTTTAAACAGGCCATCATATCGAATTCTTGACACTATTCGTTAGAGGTGGTATCCCATTACAAAAAATAAGAAATAAAAAACGTCTATCTTGTTGCCTGACTTCCTTGTAGTCAAAGTTTTTATCAGTCATCCGCATTTCATTCTTATTAGTATCTATATAAAGAATGATTGCCATGATTATTTGTAATACGGAATTGGCAAAATTTCGAATAAACACTAAAAAAAAGAAAGAAAAAGTATAGGACAGAAAAATACTAAACAAGCAATATATATGCAAGTCAAAAGTAGATATAGTTTAAACACACAATAGGGATACAGACAAGTGATTCTGACTTAAGCAATGCTTTCATTATCTTTAAACGTCTATTACAATTATATATTTATTTATATATATATATTATGAAATGGACTAAGTCCGACAATTATTTTAATATATTTTCTGTTTATACGTTATTTTATAGATACAAATATAAGTTTATTTCTTAATACTGTTTATTATAAACACTGCATTTACTTAAATATTTGTATTTATAAAAATGACGTATAAACAGAATATATATATATATATATATATATAACTTTCTTTACTTATCTTGTCTCTACTCTGAGTTTCATGCATTTATATTTACCGTTCAGAAGAGTTGATGGTAAAATTGGAAGCCAATCGTAATTACAGCGAGTTTTCGCCAAATTATAAGTCATAGAAATAATGATATTGGATAAATTCGATTTTAAGAAATTCTTATACTATATGTTACTTAAAGAAGTTTAAGGAACATTGACAGTTTAAGAGAAGATTTCCTGCTTACCGTATTGAGCAGCAGGCCCTCCAATAAATGAAATGAACTTTTAGATAGGCCATCATATCGATCTGACTCCACCATCTGACAGATGGAGTCATGTACATTCTGGAGACGGCCATTTTACCACCATCTTTAGCGATAAATCGTATTTATGAGTTCTAAAAGACGTTTAAAGCAAGGCGCCTCTTTGAGAGGGCAATCATTCAAAAGTTACTAGCTTGATCTTTGAAGTATTAAAAGTTGCTAGCCAGTTTCACACACCCACTTTGAGTAGCTAGAGTTAGGTCAGATGAGATCACTGTTCTATCGCTACTTCCATGGAAAGTACTCTGGCGCTCTACATTCCTTTGTTCCGCCAGCTCTAGGACCCTACATGCCACTTGCTAGGTTGGCCAGAAAGTCCTGACTCACATATGAAACGCAAAGAAAACAACAAATCTTGAAATCTATCTCAGGCAGAATTTCCAAGGAGTACTGCATTTCGAACTTGTTCCACCTGTCGCGCCATCAACACTAAACTATATTGCCAGCAGCTAGACCGCGTGTACGACAAACTAAAGGAGTAACCTGCTTTGGTCGGTCGAAGTTGGGCTTTGTTACAGGAAGACAATGCGAGGCCACACACTGCCAGGTTGACTAAGGAGAATTTTAAACAGATGGATGGTGCTGAGATTCTTCCACATTCACCATTCAGTCCCGATGCTGCTCCAAGTGACTATGGCTTATTCCATTCAGTGTCACACTTACTCCGCGACCAGCGATTCAACACTTTTGATGAAGTTTACAGTTTTTTATTCAAAGTCAGCGGACTGGTATCAGGGACAGATGCGGATGCTGGCTGATCGCTGTCAGAAGATCGTCGAGGATAATGAACTTTATTTTGAAGAATAAATGTCGGTGTTGCGTCATAAAATTTTCTTTTCACTTCCTAAGGATGCCAGTACTTTCCATCAGCAAGAAGTAAGTCCCACTTGAACAGCTTCTACCCGCAAACCAATGCTCTGTGGAACCGACTCCCAAAAGGAAGTTTCCCCGATCACAACAATCTGAACCTGTTCAAGTCTAGGGTTAACCATTATCATCTCCTCCTTATCTGTATAAACTGCTTCTTAATGTAACCCTCTGCCTCGAGTGGCTCCCGAGCCTTACTCTAAAAAAATAAGATCAGCTGCCATCCTTTGGTCATCTACATTTTTGGTGGTGAACTAATACACTGTGATATCATCTGCATAGATATTTACTAAGGATCTGCTCGATCAAAATGTAATTCGAAAAAATCCGTGATTTGGTCAAGTTTTGAGAAGCGGGTTGGGCCGAGAACTTTTCCGCACCCATTCTTATATCAGTACATTTAGTCATCTTTAATTATATATAATTGATAACGTTTGCCCCAATCCTGAGTATGACGATAAACTATATCCGGTAGCAAGGCCTCTGAACTGGAAATTGGATGTTTTGAAGAGCGTGGAACCACCTTTTAATTGCTCTTGTTGCCTTGACTCGGAGAGGTAGCACCTGTTAGGGTCCAAGCTATGATCAAACAGTGAACCCCCAAACAAAAATCTGTACACTATTTACATTATTCGGACTATTGACCTCAACTTCGTTGCCATATTTATCACAACGTTTCGGCCGTTGTACGCTCTGGCCTTCTTTAGGTGGTTGGAATGTCGAACTGAACGCTCGTTGGGGTAGACTTTTCTAGTTCCACGTTCCATGTTTAATGGATGTCAGTTATCAGTTATCTCCTGTTAATTCCCCTCTCCAAGTTCTCCACTGCCTTAACCTTGGAGAGGGGGACTAACAGGAGATAACTGATAACTGACCTCCATTAAACATGGCACGTGGAACTAGAAATATGGAAAAACGATGAGGACAATAGTCCGAATAATGTAAATAGTGTACATAATACCTCATCTCAGAAATATAGACAGATACTGAAGCATCGGATAAATATGGCGACAAAGATGAGGACAATAGTCCGAATAATGTAAATAGTGTACATAATACCTCATCTCAGAAATATAGACAGATACTGAAGGATCGGATAAATATAGCGACAAAGATGAGGACATTAGTCCGAATAATGTAAATAGTGTAGTACATAATACCACATCTCAGAAATATAGACAGATACTGAAGGATCGGATAAATATGACAACAAAGATGAGGACAATAGTCCGAACAATGTAAATAGTGTACATAATACCTCATCTGAGAAATATAGATAGATACTGAAGGATCGGATAAATATGGCGACAAAGATGAGGACAATAGTCCGAATAATGTAAATAGTGTACATAATACCTCATCTCAGAAATATAGACAGATACTGAAGCATCGGATAAATATGACGACAAAGATGAGGATAATAGTCCGAATAATGTAAATAGTGTACATAATACATCATCTCAGAAATATAGACAGATACTGAAGGATCGGATAAATATAGCGACAAAGATGAGGACATTAGTCCGAATAATGTAAATAGTGTACATAATACCTCATCTCAGAAATATAGACAGATACTGAAGGATCAGATAAATATGACGACAAAGATGAGGACAATAGTCCGAATAATGTAAATAGTGTACATAATACCTCATCTCAGAAATATAGACAGATACTGAAGGATCGGATAAATATAGCGACAAAGATGAGGACATTAGTCCGAATAATGTAAATAGTGTACATAATACCTCATCTCCGAAATATAGACAGATACTGAAGGATCGGATAAATATGGCGACAATGATGAGGACAATAGTCCGAATAATGTAAATAGTCTACATAATACCTCATCTCCGAAATATAGACAGATACTGAAGGATCGGATAAATATGACAACAAAGATGAGGACAATAGTCCGAATAATGTAAATAGTGTACATAATACCTCATCTCAGAAATATAGACAGATACTGAAGGATCGGATAAATATAGCGACAAAGATGAGGACATTAGTCCGAATAATGTAAATAGTGTACATAATACCTCATCTCCGAAATATAGACAGATACTGAAGGATCGGATAAATATGGCGACAATGATGAGGACAATAGTCCGAATAATGTAAATAGTCTACATAATACCTCATCTCCGAAATATAGACAGATACTGAAGGATCGGATAAATATGACAACAAAGATGAGGACAATAGTCCGAATAATGTAAATAGTGTACATAATACCTCATCTCAGAAATATAGACAGATACTGAAGGATCGGATAAATATAGCGACAAAGATGAGGACATTAGTCCGAATAATGTAAATAGTGTACATAATACCACATCTCAGAAATATAGACAGATACTGAAGCATCGGATAAATATGGCAACAAAGATGAGGACAATAGTCCGAATAATGTAAATAGTCTACATAATACCTCATCTCAGAAATATAGACAGATACTGAAGGATCGGATAAATATAGCGACAAAGATGAGGACATTAGTCCGAATAATGTAAATAGTGTAGTACATAATACCTCATCTCAGGAATATAAACAGATACTGAAGGATCGGATAAATATGGCTACAAAGATGAGGACAATTGTTCGAATAGTGTAAATAGTGTACATAATACCTCATCTCAGAATTATTGACAGATACTGAAAAACAGTACATTTATATTACTAGATAACAATCAATGTAACACTAAAAAAATACATTTTACAGTTCAATTACCAATAATATATTATATGATATACAAACTATCTATCTAAAAAAAACATACATTTACCCTAAAAGGATAAAATTATGTTCAAAATATTTATATTTCAGCGTTAAATAACCAGTAGAGGTTGATATACAGTTAACACAATCAAGAATACTTATAGCAAAATGACCATCAATACATTTTATCTGTAGTTAAAGGCATATAATTACATTTAATTGAAGCCATAGAATTGTGTTCAAAATATTTAGATTTCGGCATTAAATAACCCATAAAGATGTTGATATGCCACTAAACTAAACCAACCAAATACGTTTGTCTCATCAATTTTTTAATGGATTTTTCTTGTTGGTGTATATAGGGTGCGATGGATAAAATATCGTCTAAATGACGCAAAAATAAAAAAAATAACACTGACATCTCATTTTAACAGATATATTTACCAAAATTACACAAAAATATTTTGAAATACTAAAGAGTAAATTTATTTAATAAAATTGCCATTGGCTTCAACCATGACCTCCAAACGACTTCGGAATCTTCTGCAACTCTTCTGCACAGTCTCCTTGTTTAAGTTGGTGAATGCTACCTAATCCTTGCCTTCAGTTCATCTTTGGTATTACAAGGAGTTTTGTTGGCCTCTCGCTCAACTACGCCCCGAACATAATAATCAAGGGGACTTCTGTCTGGAATGTTAGAGAGCCAGATTTAAGATGTGATGTGGTCAGAGAAATATTTCCTGTTTGGGTAGTCCTGCGGCTAGACATTGAGTCTCCCAGCAGCCACCCTCTTGGCCCATGGCAGCACTACCTCGTTACTTGATGTAGGCCTCTGTGCTGAGTTTGAGGCCCTGAAGGAAGCTGAATGGTGACATATAACGTGACCATCACTAGTGATCACTTCAAACATTTTCGTAATCACTATTAGACTCATTCAACTCTTTCTGAATCCTCTTCACTGTCCTAAGATTGAGATCCAAACACTCTGAGCGTCCTGGGTAAGACGTTAAACTACGTCCAGCAGCAAGGCCTCTGATCATGAGGTTTTGAAGAGCGTGGAACCACCTCTTAATTGCTGGTATTCCAAGGTCCACCCTGACCCGAGGTGGTAGCACCTGTTAGGGTCCCAGCTATGGGCAAATAGTTAACTATTACCAGCAATACTTTTTCGAAAAAAAATTATTACCAGCAATACAATTTTGAAGGAAATATATTACCAGAAATAGATTTTTGACAAAACAAAATATTACCAGCAATAAAAAATTTTGACAGCATTAAATAACCAATTGAGGTTGACATGCCGTAAAAGAAAATAAACCAAACCAATCTAAACCAAAAAATACATACTCTATTCATACGAATCTATCCTAAAAATGTTGTCGGCATTAAACAACCCATTGAGGTTGATATGCCGTTAAACAAAATAAACCAAACCAAACCAAACACTCTGAAATGTTCTTTTTGGAGCTTCCGGCTCAAATGCCAAGCAGTACAGCATGCCGTTTCCAAATTTCAATAAGAAGAATAGTTAATGAACTTTACAATCAATAGAAAATCAGAATTATTTCAATCCAAGCGTTTTTTAGATATATTATAAATTCTATTTTAAATGGACGTGCTAATTGTAACTATATTCGGTTCTATCCTTACAAGATCCAGATCAAACCAGGTGGCGCACAGTTGATATAACTGGACTGAATCAGCCGTCCTCACTTTCCAATCTTGATAAGAGTCCAGAAACAACTGTGCGGTCTTGTGGGTGATGAATTATTGTCCACTTTAAATCCCCATATCCCAGAGACGAACCGTCGCAATTCCAATAGCAATTTCCATGGCAAAGGTTCTAAGCTACATTCATTAGTTCCACCAGATCAGACCTTTACGGCTAGGACCCGCCATGTCACCTACACTGGAACGAATTTTCCCTATTTTCTTCGTATTCCGTAAGTAAGAAGGAAGTTCTATTCGAACAGCTTCTTCCCAACTAGCGCTGCTTCAAGGAACAGACTATTGAGGGGTTGCTTCTCTGATCACTGAAGTCTTACCTTCTCAAATCTAGGGTTAACCTTTCTTAATGTAATTCCTAGGCTAATCTTTCCTATATATCCTCATAAACTGCATTTTTAGCTCATACAAGAACTTCATTTAGTAGCACTCTACTTTGAGTGGCACTTGGGCCTTGGTTGAACAATTATTTAAAAAAAAACATATTATAAACAATTTCTTTTTTTTAATTAATCCATTAGTGACTGCTTCACTCGACGTAACCACAGATTCGAATCGCTGTCCCTTCACCCCGTGTCCCGAAACTAAGAAGAAAGTTCCACTCAGACAACTTTTTCACAGGAACCTCTACTTCGGGAAACAGACTCCCACGTGGATGCTTTCTCTTAACACTATAATTGACAATTTATCTATCGTCATTACATTTATAACCTTCTCTTTTTTGTTCATATCGCGAATCACATTGACTATATCCATTTTAATAGTAAACCTCTACCTTAAGTGGCCCACGAACCTTGTATTTTTTTTATTTTAAACGCATGCTTTCCCTTACTGCGAAAAATATTGTTTTTGTTGTGAGTTGTTTCTTTAAGTTTTCAGGACATTTTTTTTTTTTTAATGTTTAAGATTATTTTATAATTTTCAAAATCAATGTTTTCAAACTTCCTTACCTGGAATTTTGTTTTCCGCTAAAGGCTGTCTACATTGATTTAATTCTCCTTGATCTTATCTTTAGAAAGAATATAAGTAAGTGACATAAGTAAAAAGATTAAGCCAAAAAGAATATAAACAAAAATAAAATAAAATAAAATAAAAAAGCGAATGAATTCTTACACACTTGCAACAATCCTGGTTTTCTTTCTTTTCTTTTTTTCTGAACATTGGCCATCATGGCTCTCCACGATTTCCTTTTCTTTGTAGGTCTTAATAACTTCTGTCTTTTGCCATCTCTCACAAACCCTGCTCTGCCATCTATACACTCAAGCTCGCCAGGTTGTACATAGCTTCCCTTGGTCCCTCTTACTTTCGATCAGTTCTGTGAGTATCAAATTTTCCAAGCCCTCTTTCCTCATCATGTACTCCCAGTCTCTTTCTGATGTTAAATATAAATGTCCTCTTTGTTTCTGTAGGTTCTAGGACTTCGTCGTGCCTCAGATATTTGGTTCATGGTATTCTCAGCATTCATCGGTAGATTCACATTTCTGTTGCTTCAAGTCTCTTCTTCATCCGTGAGGAGATTGTCCAGCATCCACAGCCATAGAGGAGGATGGATATGACAAAACAGTTCAGGACTCTTTTCTTTGTAGAAGCACATTTCTGTTGCTTCAGGTCTCTTCGTGGCCGAGTGGTTAGAACGTTCGCATTCTGACCACGAGACCCCGGTTCGAATCTCACTATAGTCGATTTGCCAGGGATTGAGCGTGCTGGCCTTGTTCAAATTGTCGATCACGTTAGATAACAGGTCTTTCCCAGAAAATGTAACTAAGGTCTACTCAGCGTATTTGAATACGAGTGGCCAGCTATATTGTTACTACAACGCCTTATGTGTGAGGAAATTGTCCAGTATTGACTGCCATATAAAAAGACTGATATTACATAAGTTCGGGACTCTCTTCTTTGTAGAAGCACATTTACCTTGAATCTCGTCTCATCTGTGAGGAGATTGTCCAGTATTCACTGCCATATAGGAGGACTGATATTACATAATAGTCCAAGATTCTATTCGTTGTGGAAACACATTTCTATTGCTTCAAGTCTCTTCTTCATCTGTGAGGAGATTGTCCAGCATTCACTGCCATATAGGAGGATTGATATTACATAACAGTTCAGGACTCTTTTACTTTGTAGAAGCACATTTCTATTGCTTCAAATCTCTTGTTCATCCGTGAGGAGATTGCCCAGCATTCACTGCCATATAGGAGGATTGATATTACATAACATTTCAGAACTCTTTTCTTTGTAGAAGCACATTTCTATTGCTTCAAATCTCTTCTTCATTTGTGAGGAGATTGTCCAGCATTCACTGCCATATAGGAGGACTGATATTACATAACATTTCAGAACTCTTTTCTTTGTAGAAGCACATTTCTATTGCTTCAAATCTCTTCTTCATTTGTGAGGAGATTGTCCAGCATTCACTGCCATATAGGAGGACTGATATTACATAACATTTCAGAACTCTTTTCTTTGTAGAAGCACATTTCTATTGCTTCAAATCTCTTCTTCATTTGTGAGGAGATTGTCCAGCATTCACTGCTATATAGGAGGACAGATATTACACAATAGTTCAGGACTCTTTTCTTTGTAGAAGCACATTTCTGTTGCCTCATGTTTGTGAGGAGATTGTCCAGCATTCACTGCCATATAGGAGGACTGATATTACGTAACAGTTCAGGAGACTTTTCTTTGTAAAAGCACATTTCTATTGCTTCAAGTCTCTTCTTCATCCGTGAGGAGATTGTCCAGCGTCCGCATCCATATAGGAGGACTGATATTTAATAACTGTTCACGATTCTTTTCTTTGTAGAAGCACATTTTTTTTCCTTCAAGTCTCTTTTTCATCACTGAGGAGATTGTCCAGCATTTACTGTCATACAGGAGATTAGATATTACATAAGAGTTCAGTATTTCTAGGAGACACGGTGGAGTAATGGATAGCGTCTCGAAATGAGGAATCGGCGAGACGAGTTTGATTTCCAGTCGAATCCATTGCATTCACTTACGTGCTCGGGAAAGGTATGAACTCTTCTTCTCCTCCCAGCAATGGGCAAATAGCAGGACAGATCTAGTCTGTCTGCCGCAGAAGGAAATGGCAACCTACTGCGGGAAAAATCTGCCTAGTCAGTCACGTATCGAAAGATACATGATCGCCTCAGCGTGTATCACGCATGTCACGAAATTTCTCTGTTTTTAATACTTTGCTCAGCTTTTGAGAGGAATCCTGATTCCCTCAGGTATAATCTCCAAATGTTATATCACACGGACTAACATTAATACATACATAGGCACACGTACATATTTAGGTAAATCAGTAAGTGTGTAGCCTAATTATAAAGAGTAGGATTTATTTTTAACAAATATTTCCAACATAATCTCCTTCGTCGACACAATATAATTTAGAAAATTAATCATAGATATTGAATATTATACAGTTAAAATTTGAAATTAAAATAAGTATCATGCTATGTTTTTATTAATCTACCCTCGTACACACACACTTACACAAACACACACACATATACACATGTATATACTAAGGTAAATAAATAAGTTGGTAACCTAAAAAAAGCGTTTGTATTAAACAATATTTTCAATATAATGCCCTTCGTTATCAATATACTTAATTCAGAATTGAATATTGATCATGAAAATCGAAACTCATAGAGTGAACATTTCAGATCAAAATTCAGCTATGTATCATCACCGTACACATGTAAATATCCAGATAAAGACAAACGTATAGGTGTAAATATATAGGGAAAGATCAACATATAGGCGTAGATATTTAAAGAAAGACAAATGTATAGGTGTAAAAATCTCTAGAGAAAGACAAACGCATAGGTGTAAATATACAGGGTGTTTCAAAAAGAATACGCCAAAATCATTACGCTGTTTTTTCAGGTCTATAGCATTATAGTGGTCTCAATCAGTGGTTATTTGATAGAGTCGTTATCAAAGTTTGATTGGGTGTCAGTTTCACCGCTGTCGTTAGTATAACTTCCGGTACAGCTGAATTATGGGAAGATCAGTCAAAATGGCGACTCCTCAGCAGAAGGCGTTTTGCTTGCTTGAGTTCGCGAAAACAAACGCCATTGTCACGGTGCAGCGTGCTTTCAGAACAGAATTCGGCATTGATCCGCCCCATCGTGAGAGCATTCAACGGTGGGTTAGACAGTTTAAAGAGAGTGGGTGCCTGAGCAAAGAAAAGAGTCCAGGAAGACCACGTGTTACAGAGGAGCAAGTGGAGAGGATTCATGATGCATTTGAGAGCAGCCCACGTAAATCCGTACGTCGAGCAAGTCTTCAGCTTGCCATCCCTCATACCACTGTCTGGCGTGTGTTAAAGAGACGATTACACATGAAATCATACAAACTAAACCTCGTCCAAGCACTTACTAATGATGACAAGGTGATGCGGAGGACATTCTGTGAGTCAATGCTGGATATGGAGGAAGGTGATCAAACTCTCTTTTCACGTTTAGTTTTTAGTGATGAAGCTAATTTCCATTTGAGAGGCACAGTCAATCGTCACAATGTGCGCATTTAGGGAACAGAGCACTCACATGAAACTGTTGAGCATGAAAGAGATTCCCCTAAAGTGAACGTCTTCTGTGCTGTGTCTCAAGACACGGTCTATGGTCCCTTTTTCTTTGAAGGAAACACCGTTACAGGACAAACCTATCTCGAAATGCTCCAGAACTGGCTATTCACTTTATTGCAAGCAGATTCGAATGACTTCATTTTTCAGGAAGATGGAGCACCACCCCATTGGCATCTCGGGGTTAGAGCTTATCTGAATGAAAATGTGCCTCAGCGATGGATTGGGAGGAGAGGTGCTAAAGACCTTGCTCTTTGTGGTTGGCCTGCCAGATCCCCGGACCTCACTGTGTGTGACTTTTTCTAGTGGGGGTATGTTAAAGACCAAGTTTTTGTTCCAGCACTTCCAGCAAGTATCGATGATTTGAAAGATCGAATAACAGCTGCAATCAACACGGTGGACCGTGACATGCTGAGGCGCGTTTGGGAGGAATTCTCATATCGGCTTGATGTTGTCCGCGCTGCCGGTGGTGGCCACATTGAGCACTTATAAAACATGAAATGTAACTTGAATGTATATACAACACATGTGTTCATACTAGAGGTTTGTAATTTTTTTCGTTTTTGACACATCACGTGATGATTTTGGCGTATTCTTTTTGAAACACCCTGTATAGTGAAAGACCAACATATACGTGTAGATATTTAAAGACAAACATATATGTTTAAAAATCTCTAGAGAAAGACAAACGTATAGGTGTAAATATATAGTGAAAGACCAACATATAGGTGCAGATATTTAAAGACAAATATATACGTGTAAAAATCTAGCGGCAGACAAACATATGTGTAAATATCTCGTGTAAGACACACGGTTATATCTAAATATCTAGAGAAAGATGAATATCTAGGTGTAAATATCTAGAGAAATACAAATGCATGTAGATATGGGGGGGGCTATACTTACGTGCTGTACCGTCGAAAAGTCTCTGAAATTCATACCACGGTTAATCCAAGCCCTGTATTTGAATTTAGGAATCTGTCGATGGCTGTAGTAGCACGAAAGTACATGTCATCGTGACTAAATTCTTGAGTGTTCAAAACTCTTGACCACGACGGATTGTGCATTCTCTTCCAGAAACTGTAACTAAGGTCTGCTCAGCATAGTTGCAGTATAAACAACAACTGGGTGTTGAACAGACAGAAATGTTCCTAATCAGGCGTCTGCGACAGGGATTATCTAACTATCCTAATAGACAGGGATATTTTGAAACGAGAAGTCAGTCATTTTTTAAGAGTATGATTATTTTCTTGTACTAACGAAAAGAACTGTTTTATATATTTATTTATATTTACTTATTATTTACTTATAAAGAAGTAATGGATTTTTATTTTCATCCGACAGATTTTATTAATTAAAAGTTATTTTTAGTGGGTACTCATATTTGAGTAGACGCCTCGTTTATTTATTAAACTTTATATTTATTTTCTTTAATAAGATTTCTCGAATATTCTGCCCGGCAAACGAATATAAATAAATATACTGTTCAGTAAATAAACAAAGCGTCTACTTAAATATGGGTATCCACTAAAAATAACGTTTAAATGATACAAATCTGTCGGGGTTTTAAATAAAAAACCGTTACTTCTTTAGAAATTGCTTTGTTTACATTCGAATACGAAATATGTCTATTTCGAGATAAATAAACCCAAACCCTGATCTACAGAGTGTTTTCTTATAAAGAATACACATTCTATTCATGCGAACCTATCGTAAAATTCTTGTCGGTCTTAAATAACCCAATGAGGTGTTGATATGCCGTAAAACAAAATAAACCTAACCCCTGACCTACAAACTGATTTTTTATAAAGATTGCATATTCTATTCATGCGAAACTATCGTAAAAATCTTGTCGGCCTTAAATAACCCATCGAGGTGTTGATATGGCGTAAAACAAAATAAACCCAAACCCTGATCTATAAACTGATTTCTTATAAAGGATACATATTCTACTATTCATACGAACCTATCTTAAAAATCTTGTCGGCATTAAATAACCCATTCAGGGTCATATGTCGTAAGACAAGATGCACCAAAGCAAACCTAGGGAGATCGGATGGTGTGATTTTCTTATTGCTTCCACTTAATCAAACAAAAAACAGCTATTAGCAACAATAAAAAAAAATGTTTTTTAAATTTAAAAAAAAAACTCAAATGGACAAAGCTCTTCGCCGCTTGTAAATTTTTTTTATTTTTTTTTTTTTTTACCTGAAGAGATGGTGCACCAGGGATTTTGTTGGGGGGTTGTTCTGAAGTTCTTTATCAGCCAGAAAGATTTAACAAGTGGAATAGTTTTCATTCTTAAGCGCCATATTTTGTTCTATTTCTATCTCTGGGTTTTTCTATTTGCTTAATTTTTTTTTCAAAACCCTTCCCAGTGATGTTTTTGTGCGCTTATGTCAATCAATGTGCAAATATTTTTTCTTATCAGTCTTTGACAATAATGTCTGCATAATTTGCTTGTATTTTTCAGTCTGTGTTGATAAGATATACTTTTTATTATTATTATTATTATTATTATTATTATTATTATTGAAAAAGGATTTACGTATTTTTCAACACTTAAGAAAAGAGCACGATTTCAAATAAGAAAAAGAAAAGAAAAAACACTTCCGGCAATGAACCCATATTGTGACAGTATGTTTGTCTTCTTCAAGTTATAAAGCCTGTTCCAATAATTTGGACCGATTTTAATGTGAATTAAGTTTAAGCGTCTAATGATTTTTTTTTCTTTTTCTTTCAGATTTGGCGGATATTTGGGCGATATTATTTTTCACACATAATTGCCATGACTTAAATAACATGATCCAATAGAGAAATAAATAAATTTTCACCAATAAAACTGATTTATTTACTGCTGACTTTGATCCGTCTTAATGAAACACCCTTATATATAATCCGTCTTAATGAAACACCCTTTATTTAAAAGAAAAAATTCAAGTATAAAAATATATAAATCTACAAAAAAAAATATAAGTCTTTATACAAACGTTGCTTGTCTTGTAATGGAAAAAATGGCTGTCCTGGTAATGAAAGCATCAAAAACATTGAAACGCTGCCTGCGTGAAGGAATGCAACTGAAACGTTCTTAATATAATGATGATCTTGTTTATCTTGGAATTGTCTGTTTGTTCATTAGTTACTAAGAGGAATTAATCAAGCAGTTTAATAGAAATCTTATGGAACTCTCCTGTCATTCTATTCATTTTCCCGAGGCGGGAAATAATTAGTTTGCGTACGTAACTATCCTCATGCATTTTAAGGGGCGAAAAGTTGGTAGATTCCGAATATTTTGAGAATTTGGTTTGTGGTGATTAAGACTACCTATAACAGGACTCCCTGGGGTGGTCGATGGAATTCTACAGGTCGATAAATACCCAGTGGTCAAAAGTGGGGAGGTGATAAATGTCCTGAACTTAAAAGGGGGGTTGATAAATAAATAAGGCCCTTAATACTGTTCTTCAAACACATTCATCCCATTGATGACGTCAACCAATTCAATAAAAATGTATATTAATTTGTTTTTAATATGGTTATTATTTACCTATATTACTTATAAAGTTTTTCTCATCATCGAAATAGAAAACTGCAAAAGAAATAACAAAACGTAAAGTTAAATGTAACCTAATCGAAAAACAATAACGAAAGAAACTTTACCCATAAATAAAAAAAATATATATTATTATTGATTTTTTGTATGGATGGGTCAAGGATTCTAAAAAGGGGTCGAAGGTATAAAGAATTTGGTGACTGTGACCTATTTTATTTTGACTGTTGAAGAACAATTTATTTCAAAAATTTTCAAATGATGTCAATCAAATTTTATTGAAATTTGATCTTCACCAAATTTTTAAGTCACATAAAATGTTGAATTTTAATTTAGATATTTAAATGAAAACCAACAATTTCTTTTCAACAAATCCTTTATTTCTGTAGTTATATTCTTTTAAATTATATTCTTGTTGTATCGTCGAGGTGAATGATACACAGAGAAGAATGAGTGCTTAATATATTTATTCAGAACCAGTATCCAGTGCTAACGGATACATAAAAAAAAAACAGAACAATAAGTTACAAAACAATTCACAAGACAACTTACAAGGAATAAATGAGGGACAAATGCTGTATAGCCAAACGAAGTAAGGTGAGTCCGAATATTAATCAGCTTAGTGTCAACTGTTGAAGTCCTTAATCGTAGTCTATTTAAAGCTATGATCAGGCCATCTGGTAGAGTGCTGAAGAGCTGCTAGCTACTCTACAACAATTCTTAAAAATTATAATTTCTTTAAAAAATATTCTTTCAATAATTACTAATAATTTAATAACTTTGAATAATATTAATAATTTCTTTAAATTATAATTAATTTTTTTTAAATATAATTTATCTCTTTTATTTATCTTCCTGTGGATATCTTAATATTTTTTGTACAAAAATATTAGTTTCCATATTTTTCATTGAAAGCGAATACTTGAAAATATTCAACATTTGCGTCAATCCTTTGTAGGACTCTAATTTTTATTACTATTAGGTTGGTGCAAAAATAATGACGTAATAATGTCGTTTTTTGACGTTAAAAATACGTAAAAAAAACGACATTATTACGTCATTATTTTTGCACCGACCTAATAAGTTACCATCAATTCAACTAAGAAGATAAAAAGCACAAAAATCTTTTTAAATTTTTTCTCGTTGCTCCACTGCTCATAAAATGAGTAAAATTTAATTACGTAATTAAAAATTTCTGCATGAGTTGATCTTTGGAATTTTTAACTAAATTAAAAACCTGTTGAATTTGTGAAAAAAAATGGACTGAAATAGGTACTATCAATTTAAAAAAAATAATTATTAAGTTTAAACGTTTACAGATCGATTATTTTTAGGACCATTCAAGTCTATAAAGGTTAAGGTAGTTCAATTATGAAAAAAATATAAAATAGATCACCTTTCGGGAAAAATATCGACATCTAATTCCAATCTTCTCCATGATTCTTAGAAGTATGAATTTAAGTTATAAGTAATTTCTGTTTTTCTTTATCAAATTTATTCTTCAAAAACTAAGATTCAATTATATTTTATTTAATTGTACAGTAAGTCTCCACTTATGACGATTCATGTTTACAATGCAATCTCCATTAATCTTGATTCGACAATAAGTTATTGAATTCCTGATAAAAAAAATTAAAAAAAACTCACATTTGTTTTTCTTTCTTTTCCAGATTTACTGCTGCTCCTGAATGCTCCAAGCAAGATTATATGATTCATCATCTCATCTGCCAAGAGCCAATGACATCACTAGCAATAAATATACAAGCAGCTTAAAACAATTTCATTTCATTATATGTATATATTTATGGGCTCCTTGTGTTTTTTTTTTTTGTTTTTTTTACTCCTCATTATGTTAACATACAAGATAAAAAGCACAAAAGTCTTTTAAAATTTTTTGTTCGTTGGCCCACTGCTCATAAGATGAGAAAAAATTAATTATGTAAGTGGCAATTTCTGCAGGAGTTGATCTTTGGTTGGAGATTTGAACTAAATTGAAAACCGGTTGAAGTTAAAAGAACAAATTATTATGTTTAAACGTTTACAGATCGATTATTTTTAGGATCATTCAAGTCTATAAGTCTAGTTTAATTATAAAAAAAAATATAAAAGAGATCACCTTTCGGGAAAAATATCGACATCTAATTCCAATCTTCTCCATGATTCTTAGAAGTATGAAGTTGAGTTATAAGTAATTTATGTTTTTCTTTATCAAATTTATTCTTCAAAAACTAAGATGCAATTATATTTTATTTAATTGTACAGTAGGTCTCCGGGTTACATCAGTTCCCACTTACAACAACTCATGGGTACAATGGAATCTCTATTAATCTTGATTCGACTATAAGTTGTTGAATTCCCGATAAAAAGGAAAAACAAACATGAGTTCGTTTTTCTTTCTTTCCCAGATTTACTACTGTTTCTGAATACTGCAAGAAAGACAAGACCTTACGCTTCCTTATCTCTTCTACCGAGACATGACATCACTGACAATAAATGCAGAAGCACCTTAAAACAATTTCATTTCTTTATATATATTATATTTTATGTCCTCCGTGTGTTTTTTAACTCCGAAATAAGTTAACATACACTACTGTTCAAAGGTTTGAGGCAACCGCTGGTATTAGGTTGGTGCAAAAATAATGACGTAATAATGTCGTTTTTTGACGTTAAAAAATACGTCAAAAAACGACATTATTACGTCATTATTTCTACATTATTTTTATGATACATTATTTTTTTTATTAGAAATTTTATTATGACAAAAAGAAAAAAATATTTTATGATTAAATTTTGCTCTCGTCAAAATATCCTCCTTTCGACTTGATTAATGCAGTACAAATTTTTGGCTTTGGTTGCAAAAAGTTTCTCAAAGTTTGATAATCGATTCCATTTTCTTCAATGACTCGAAGACCTCTTTTTCATTGTTTTTTTTTTTTTTTTTTTTTTTTTTACTCTTCTGTCAAATTCATCCAATGCTAAATTTGGATTCAAACATTTGAACTAGGGTGTATGCCAATGAAATATATTATCTACATTATTACTTTAATATTGCGTTAGCATAGGTGGGTAATTACTCACAAAAAATTGCGGATAGGTTCCAACTTACACTGAACATCGCGTTACGACGCATCGTAGGAACAGAACTCTGTCGTAAGTCGAGGACCCACTGTATATCCACCGTTACCCGCAATGGTTTGTTGATACCTTTTGAATAAAGTTCCACAGATTTTGTTGTGAGAAAGTTTTCGGTGGTCACTTGAATCTGGTTTTCCTTCGAGAATGTTTACCCCATCAAAGCGTTTCTCCAGACTAATAATAAGTAAGGGTAGGGTCAGGTGAATATGGTGGCAGATGTGTACCGTCTCATCACGGACGAAGAAGAAACTTGAGGTGGTTCTACAGAAGGATGCTGAGAATATCATGAAGTGAAGAAGGTGAGCAATGACGAAGTTTTAAAGAAAATGGAAAGAAAAAAGACAGTTACACGTAACATCTGAAAGATACAGTTGAAAATTATCGGGCGTATGATGAGGACAGAAGGCTTGGAAAATCTGACACTCACAAGTCATATTGAAGGCAAAGAGGGACAAAGGAAAGAAGCGTATAAGCCTAAGAAGCTTGTGTAAATGGTTGACAGAAAGGGATTAAAAGAAATAGCAAAAAAGACAAATGTTGCTAAGGGCTAAAAGAGACGGGAAGATGTGGAGAATCATGATCGTCCACGTCCTGAAGGAACACGGTTCATGAAGAAGTGTACTCTATAATTATCGTTATTAGAACTGGTTCTCCAAATTTAGTCTTGATTAAAACTAATACCAAGCCAATAATATTGCCCTTAAGTTTATGCTGTATTGCTTATTTTGGCAGAGTCAGTCAGTTAATTTGCCTTTCGATACATGACTGACGAGGCAGATTTTTTTTCTCCGCCGTAGGTTGTCGCTTCTTTCTGCGGTAGACAAGTTGACATCCAAGTCTATAGAACCAGGTTTGTCCTGCTATTTACCCATAGCTGGGGGCAGAAGAGGAGGATTCATACCTCTCCCAAGGGTATTAGCATCTAAGTAATGGATTCGACTGGAATTCGAACACGGCTCTCCGATTCCTCAATCCGAGCCGCTATCCATTACAACACCGTGGCTCCTATTTTAGGCGAAGGTGAACTTAAAAAAATAAACGACTGAAGTAATACAAATTGAAGTGATTTTTTGATTGGATTTGGTTGATCAATACCATTCCTGATAAAATATTAATTTACGCTCAAAAAAAAAGACGACCATTCCTTGCCCTCATAATATAAAAAAGGGGATTCTTGAAACTGTGTTCAGCCTTAGATTAATTTCACTGTATACGAAAAGACAATAGTATGGAGGATGGTATGGCGAAATGAAATGATGGGATGATGACAAAATGAGTTTTTAAAGATTACCAGTTCGAAAATGACAAACAAATAATCAGCGTGAGATACGTGCCACCATCCGCGCGTGTGTGTGTGTGCGTGTGTGTGTGTGTTTAACGCACACTTTAATCATGTGTCTGTCACACATATACGCACATACACACATATAGATAGATAGATAATGAATACAATAAAATGCGATAAATAATGAACTATAACAGATAGATAGATACAGAAATAGATAATGAATAAAATGTGATAGATAGATAGATAGATAGATATATATAGATAGATAGATAGATAGATAATAAATTAAAATGAGGTAGATAATGAACTGTAATAGATATCTACCCATTTATCTCTCTACCTATATATATATATATATATATATATATATATATATATATATATATATACAGAGAGAGAGAGAAAGAGATAGATAGATAGATAGATAGATAGATAGATAGATAGATAGATAGATAGATAGATAGATAATGAATAAATTAAAATGAGGTAGATAATGAACTGTAATAGATATCTACCTATCTCTCTACCTATATATATATATATATATATATATATATATATATATATATATAGAGAGAGAGAGAGAGAGAGAGATAGATAGATAGATAGACAGATAGATAGATAGATAGATAGATAGATAAATAATGAATAAATTAAAATGAGGTAGATAATGAACTGTAATAGATATCTACCTATCTATCTCTCTACCTATATATATATATATATATATATAGATAGATAGATAGATAGATAGAT
>OZ010599.1:58259880-58274880 GCA_963932145.1 Acanthosepion lycidas | reverse complement strand
CAATATGGAAGATCAGCTACCAATTTGACTTTATCGAACCGATCAGACTTACTATTGAGACAGGACTGAAGAGTCATCAGCATGAATACCAAGTTGAGAACGGTTTACAAACTGTTATCATAGTGTAGTATCTGCCTGATCCCTTGCAGTTTTGAATA
This sequence comes from Acanthosepion lycidas, assembly GCA_963932145.1. NCBI lineage: Eukaryota > Metazoa > Mollusca > Cephalopoda > Sepiida > Sepiidae > Acanthosepion > Acanthosepion lycidas. The sequence continues at coordinate 58,274,722 of OZ010599.1, read as the reverse complement.
GAGATTATTATTATTATTATTATTATTATTATTATTATTATTATTATTATTATTATTATTATCTCCTTTTGCTTTCTGACTTGTACAATCCTATACAGGATCATTAACCGAGACCTGGCAGTAAATATATGCATTCTGTTTGCACAAATTATGATATTATGTGATATTTAACTTTACTATCCATATTAACTTAATATTGATAATAATCTCCTGACTAGACGAACAATTCCACACAGTACATGTTTTTAATCTCTTGTAAACAGTGGCTTCCAGGGATATTCTTGTTTATCCCTTTTTTTGAACATACCCAGTGCTCCAATTACTATCGGTAAAAATGATACATTGTTTTTCAATTTGAATTTCAACATCCTTATATTTATTTTCTTATATCCATTAACAGATTTTTTTTTTTCATCTAATGACACTTCCATAATCTTGTTGATTTGTAATCTTTAATTATAATGCCTGGCCTATTACCTTTAATATGTCTGTCAGTATGAATAATAAAGTGCCAAAGAATAAGGACCTCGTGGGCTTCTATGTCGGTTGCAAGTGATGTTCAGACTATCTTTTCACCTTGTGGTTCTCTGTAATATTAGGTTGGTGCAAAAATAATGACGTAATAATGTCGTTTTTTGACGTTAAAAAAATACGTCAAAAAACAACATTAATACGTCATTATTTTTGCACCAACCTAATACTAACATATCTTCCAGTGAATATACTTCGAAATTTTATGTCAATTCCTTTGTATTCTTCTGGTGTCAAGATTAGGCAGCCAGATCCTAAGTGGTCAGTATTCTCAACATATTGTTCCCATAATCTACATATTTGTCCAGCATCATTCTTTATTATGTATACCTGTTAATTTTTGGTAAACAGGTCTTTGGTCTTTTGCAGCCATTATAAATACCTCTATCTCTCTTCTTCTTCTTCTTCTTTTCTTTTTCTTCTTTTCTTCTTCTTCTTCTTCTTCTCAAATGACAACTATAGCAAGAATCTTACCCGGATCTTTTTCCAACTGAAGGGCTTGCAAATATAATTTCAAATGACTCAAACACTCCTTGAAGATTACTAGCTACGAGATGCACTTAAAGAAGGCCAGAGAACCGACCGGCCACTATCGAGTTAAAGCAGTGGTTAAAGCAGCAAATATAAATATACTCGCCTGAAAAATACACATAATTATGAGTTACTATCCACGAGGGTGATGAAAGCTTCTCGACCAGTTTCACTTCCCAAATTTAATTTTTTTTTTTTAATGAGGGGGGGTATTATTTTTTAAGGGCAATGGCTTCTTCCTCGGGCCTCGAATTTTTCAGCATTCACACGTAATTATCATAATTATTTAACTTCGGGAAGCTTGATGTTCCGTGTAATTATTATTATTATTATTATTATTATTATTATTATTATTATTATTATTATTGTTGTTGCTGTTATTTGATTTTATGTCCTCACCGACTCTTTCGGCCGGATGATAGTGATTATATTTCATCTCCTTATTCGCTGCTTAAATACACAACACATTCCTCAATAAATGAGTTGCTCCAAGCACCTGCGCACTTCCAATAATGTTAGTTAGCCCTAAGGCGTCCTGCGAGACAGAAAGATTCCTGGAAATAGCCCTGAGTGCTCCAAACAGAAAAGGGACAACTTCAGCTTGGTATATTTCTCCCGATCTGCCCTGTCAAATATTGGTACCTCTGTATTTTCACCTGCTAATATTTCACGATGTTCCTATCCCAAGGTACCGCAACGCTTATCAGGATCCATTGATGATGGCTCTTGTGAACAAGTGTGACATCAGAGAGATTTCTGTCTATCATTATTATTATTACAAATATTTCTTCACCCTAGTGTCATCTTTTTATTCTTTTTGCTCATCCCATTTGGATATAATGACAGCAAATTTCCTCTGTAATTTTTCAGCCTTGAATAATGTTGTCATTTGAAAAGTTTCAGTTTTTATCGTTATTATTCAACATTTTCCAAATAAATTGTGAGCAAACATGGACCTTCTTTCCCGCAAAAAAAAAAAAGACGGATTGTCAAAAGGACAGTTTTTCCATTGACACCGCTATTATTTTAAATACCTTCACTCCCTCGGCAATGTTAATTGTTTTAAAAATCGATGATTAGAATTGTAATAAAACTTGAAAGTGAATTTATACATTTTTGTTATTAAAATTTTACAACAAAAATATTAAATACTATTTTCCGTTAGACTGTTTATTTACAAGAATAATTTTATATTTACAACATTCTAAAATCTAATACAATTGAAACTAATGTAATGCAATATTTATCATTTCACAATTTCTATAGAAATAGATATGAAAACAAGTTTTTATTCATAAATTTATAAACATTTACTAAATTATTAAAATACGTGAACCAACTTTAAGGAAATCCTTATAATTTACCATTTTATAAATTCGAATCAATTGGCAATTAGCCGATGATTTGCAAACCTTCCAAAAACAATGCAAAAATTGTTGCACCTTGGCTGGGAAGTTTTCACTCATTCGCCATATTGAAGAGTTATCATTCTTTCGGCTTAGTGAATATTTTGGATACGACTGAATTCTGAGTTATGGATTAAGAAAAATAAAATGGCGCGGGCAGAGTGGAAATATATATATTTTTTTTAAGTTAATGCTTCTTTTTTATTTTTAATAAACCGAATAGACTTTTAAAATCTATCTTGGAAGTGTTACAAACAGGCGATGGAAAATGTAAGAGAGCCATCCGAAGACTCGTTAAAATAGCGAAAAAAAGATTTTCAAAAGCTAAACAATATATTAATAAATGGAAGATTTTCACTAGAAACAAAGAAAAGGGCAGTGAACTTTTTAGCAACACCACCTCTCTCTCTCTCTCTCTCTCTCTCTCTATATATATATATATATATATATATATATATATATATATATATAAACCTAGTGAGCCAGACAAACCTACCTAGGTTTCACCTAAACGGATCATCAGGGAAAGTCGGCTTTCCCTGACGACCCGTTTAGGTGAAACCTAGGTAGGTTTGTCTGGCTCACTAGGTTTATCTAGGTTTGCTCTACGGTTGTATTGATCTCTTTTGTTAGTTAGTTGTTTACTCGTATCGGGGTTTTTTCTTTGGGCTTCAAACCTGTATCTGTGCGATTTTTTTTTTCGTCAGACTTTCATGTTTGTAGCTCTTTCTTTTTTAAAAACCTTTTTTTCCCTCGAGATTGATTTGATTATTGGCAAATCCAAAATTCGAGGGTTTTTCGAAACGAGTATAGTTATCTATATTTGTATATATATATATATATATATATATATATATATATATATATATATATATATATATATATACACACATATATATATATATAAAGTGAGTGAGAAAGTGAGAAAATATGTTGATTTTAGATAGATAGAATGAAAGAAAGAAAGGTAAGAGAGAGAAGCATGAGAAGAAATGAATAGATAGATAGATAGATAGATAGATAGATAGATAGATAGATAGATAGATAGATAGATATGAACAGGCTGAGATAGTGTTGAATAAGCATTGTGCTACTTTTTATTTATGTTTGTCGTACAAAGACATTTGCTTCGGGACAAGAGACCCTGATAAAATCTTTTTTTCTTTTGCCTTTATTTGCCTCCTGTGACATTTTAAAAGAATATTCGTTTCTTTTCTTTTTTCTCTACACGCGATTTCTCAATTGTAAAAATCATGTTTAAAAAGTCAAATTTCTTTCAGCAAGACCTAAATTCAATTTAATCGATGAAATAATCGCGAAATATATTTAGCCTAGTCTGGCATAAGGCTAAATTAGTGAAAGCCCAATTGAAGATTTAAACACAGTGCAACAATATACGCCTAAATTTGCTCTCTCCTCATCCCCACCAAGAGGAGAGTTTTTCTTCTTTATGTGCTGTTTCCCTTCAGAACGTAAGTGGTCGTGGCTCTCCACAACTTCTAGTCCCTTAGAGCTCTGAATAAATTCTGTCTTTCTGTTATTTCTCCTAATCCTTGTTCTGTCATCTATTTACTCAAGCTCACTAAGTATGTTATACATTGTTTTCCTTTGTGCCTCATGCCTTCAATCTGTCCCGAGAGTATTAGATTTTCCAAGCCCTCTTTTCTCAATTAGTTCCTCTCCAAATCTACATCCAGGGTCTTCTCACTTCAGTGTTGTAGCCGTACTCACTACGCATAACCAATTGCGGGTCGATGATACTTTTTAACCCATAGTTGAGGGGTGATGGCCGTTGTCTCTGAAATGTTAATCTGTCCTTTAACAGCTCTTGTTTTTTGGGGTTTTTTTTAGGAGAGTGCTACTGGTGTTCCACTTACCCTCCTCACCAAACGGTGGGTGAGCCGGTTTAGTCGCCGAATATTCGACCACTCGTGTTTTGAATTCAGAATTGTCCATCCAAAGCTAACAGGCCCAGTGTGTCCAGTTATTTACCTATAGATTGGGGAGAGAAGAGGTGAATTCATACCCAAGGGTATCTGCAAGTGAATATAACGACCTCGACTGGATTTCGATCTCCGTTCTTCATTACTCCAGCGTAACTCCATAGGAACTAATAACTAAATTATTGTAAGATAAAATATTTTGCTTGTGGAGCGAGATTTGTCTTTTGCTTTTTTTTTTTTTTTTTTTTTTTAATTTGCTCTGATTGTATGAATCAATATTACGCTGTTAATTCAGCAAAAGCAAGCAGCGAGAAACAGACTGCCTCATTTGATCAGGCTTTCGGGAGAACAGTCCAAAAAATGTATTGATAATATAAAAACAGAAGTTGCTCCGATTTAGGATTTCGATAGAATTCTATTTACAAGTTCACAAGACCAATTTCTCAACACACTTTCAGAATTATAAAGGGTGTTTCATTAAAACGGATTATATATAAGGTTGTTTCATTAAGCCGGATCAAAGTCAGCAGTAAATAAATCAGTGTTATTGGTGAAAATTTATTTATTTCTCTATTGAATCATGTTATTTAAGTCATGGCAATTATGGGTGAAAAATAATATCGCCCAAATATCCGCCAAGGCTTTGGCAGTTCAACTCTACTCGATGGTCAAACTTGATGAGGTCTCTGCATAGTTGATCCACGATCTCACCAATATGCATTATTATCTCATCCTTCAGTTGTTGAATTGTTGTTGGCTTGCTAGCATAGACCTTACTTTTGAGATGATGCCAAAGGAAGGAATTTAAAGGCGTCAAGTCACACGATCGTGATGCCCAATTGACTTCGCTGTCTCGATAGATGATGCGATCTGGGAACTTCTCATTACATTTCTGTTTGAACGTCCAATTTCGGAATAGACTCCGATAACTTTAACACATTTTTTGATTGTTAGTCTTTCCATGGTTGAAATTGCCAAAGACTTAAGTTGTTAAATGTGAAAGAAAAAGAAATCATTAGACGTTTAAACTTAATTCACATTTAAAATCAGTCCAAGTTATTGGAACACCCTTTTACTTCGTTATATATATATATATATATATATATGTGTGTGTGTGTGTGTGTGTGTGTGTGTGTGTGTGTGTGTGTGTGTGTGTGTGTATACATATATATATATATATAATTATTTATTTAAAAATTATAACATAAATATGTATATATATATATGTGTATATATATATGTGTATATATATATATGTATATATATATATATATATATATATATACATATTATAACATAAATATGTATATATATGTATATATATATAATTATTTATTTAAAAATTGTAACATAAATATGTATGTGTATATATATATATATGTGTATATATATATATATATAAATTATAACACACACACACACACATACATATATATATATATATATATATATATATATATATATATATATCTTTTTTTCTTTTTATCGGACAGTCAAAGTTTAAATGAAGCTTTTCTGAGAGAAAAAAAAACAATTTTCAATTCCACAGGGTGAGGCAAAATTACTGCTCACATATACCTCCCAGAACAACCCCTCCACATAATAGTAAGATATGGTAGATCAGGGGTAATCAAACGGTGTCCGAGCGACTCCCTAGGGGTCGGTAAGGAGTTCCAGAGAGTCGATGATAGTCAAGGGGTCGAATGAGAGTCGGTGTGTGAAACGCTTGCACAACTCTCTGCTAAATGCTAAAATCGCTCTTTGATATTTTCTTCTTGAGATGGTTTAATATATTATTCATTGTATGCTTTTTTTCTTTATCTCCAAGGCATTTTTAAGTTGTTTATTCACTGTCCGGTAGCATACTTAATCACTACTCTAATAATATCTTTTAAAGAAACCCGTCAAAAAGAAAAAAAAAAACCTGTTCCTATATTGCTACATTTTTTTGTATGAAGCACATGCCCTTTCCATACATCTTCAAGCAGACATCTTCAAGCATACCCACCTTTGCGCCTTTTATACGGCACTAATTTCAGGGTTTCTTTGCATTTGAGACAATTCACTCCCGGTTTTTTTAACCATCTTCTTTGCATACAATACCTTATTATCTGGATATTAGTAGCGGTTATGTATTTCTATTACCTCTCTATATAAAACAGAGGATGTCTGTCTGTGATACCTTTTCACTTCATCGTGATATGCTACTTTTTTACGCCACCTAGTGGAGGTACCTAAATAATATCTTTTAAAGAAGTGTCAAACCCATAAAAAATGACTCCCTTCTAATATTGTTATATGAAACATGTGCTCTTTCCATACATCTTCAAGCAGACATCTTCAAGCATACCCATCTTTGCTCTTTTTATATGGTACTAATTTCAGAGCTTCTTTGCATTTGAGACAATTCACTCCCGGTTTTAGCCATCTTCTTTGCATACAATACCTTATTAATTGGATATTAGTAGCGGTTATGTATTTCTATTCAACAGCATCGGTTGTATTTAAGACTTGGTGTACTTAATATAACGCTAGGGTTTGGGCACCTTGAGGTGGTGTAATGGTTAACAAGCTTGTCTCGTTAGAATAGTTACGACTGAGTAGTGAGTTCGATCCTCACTGGGTGTCCCATACTTTCGGCCTTGGTAAATCACTATAACACTGGGGTTATCTCTATATATAAAACAGAGGGTGTCTGTTTGTGATACCTTTTCACTTGAGATCCATCCAACCGATTTTGACCAAACTTGGCACGTACATGTAACAGATAGGTTCTTGGCGTAAAATATTCGATAATTTTTAAGAAATCAATAATCGATAAAGCCGATCTAAAATCGATAAATTCAACTTTTTTCCTCCGATTTAGTTCAAACTCGGTAGTTACTTACATCATGACGAGCTCAACGATACCTCATTTTTATTTCTACGCTACTGCGTCTAGCGAAAAACCGCGAAAAACAAAAAATCAATTTCAACACAAATCGATTTCATTACAAATTATTCAATACATGAAAGGACATGTCACATAAAAAGAAAAAAAGAGGATTGCTTGCTCTTTTTTTAATTATTCCAAGTTGATTTTCAGACCACAATTCCCCCTTTTTCAACCTCTAACTGTAAAATAGAGTTTACCATTATGAAAGTCATTTGGTCTTATGGGTACTATTACATCAAGTATGATGCAATATTAGTTTATTTAATTTAATTAGTACAGTTGGATATTAATAGTGGTTTTACCTTTCTATTCAATAGCATCAGCTGAATTTAGGCTTTGTCTCCTTAATATATTATTTGCTTGAATCAGTGGGGTTATTTAATATGTCGGGGCTGGGATTCTTAATCTGATCGAAATTTGGTGTCTTTTCATATATTTTAACTAACATTTTAATTTGCCAACATCAGTGCAAGTTTTAAGGTTCAAACATATTTAAGTGGAAATCGCTGGAGAAGGAAGACAAGCAAAAGGAGGCTCCTGATCGAAAATGTTTGACACCTGTGCTTGATCAATTTATGAGTGAATAGTGCGTTCGTTCCTCATTGGGTGCCCAACAATTTCGATCTTGTCCCACATCCAAGCTATGATTAGAAGAACAATATTGGGCGCTTCGACGTGGTGTAACAGTTATTAGGTTGGTGCAAAAATAATGACGTAATAATGTCGTTTTTTGACGTATTTTTGAACGTCAAAAAACGAAATTATTACGTCATTATTTTTGCACCAACCTAATATTTCCAGTGGAGCTCTCTCGGGAAGGAAGATAAACAAAAGGGATCTCTGATAGAAAACGTTTGAGGACACCCTAAGCAAGATTAAGACACCATTGTCAACTAATATCTTAGAATTATGTGTGAGGTATTTCTGGAAGGTATATGTGGGAAATAATTCTGCTATCCCCCTCTAGGGTGTTAATTAATTACCTAATAATTTCAAGTACAAATTGCCTAATAATTTCAATGCTCCCAAAAAAAGCAACGTGTCTTGAAATTTATTAAAAATTTTCATATTTAAAAAAATGTGTATATGCATTTATTGATATTAACCGAACTTTATATTACATGTGGATGTAGGACACTTCGACGTTGTTTGCTTATTTGCTTTTGTTTTAGTTTTTGTTTTTTTTACAATAAGGTTCATCGACTACAAGGCCTACAAGGCGTGGCCGCCACTCTAATTAAAGGGTACGTTAATGGGTAGTTTATATGCATAGGATGGGAAGATAACGGTTAAGCCTAGATTGGAACAGGTTAAGATTGTAGTGATCGGGGAAGCATCCCCCTGGGAGTCGGTTCCACAAAGTAAGAGGTAAGAAGCACAGTTTATGAGGATATGTGGGGAAGATAACGGTTAACCCTAGACTTGAACAGGTTAAGATTGTAGTGATCAGGGAAGCATCCCCCTTGGAGTCGTTTCCACAAACTAAGAGGTAAGAAGCACAGTTTATGAAGATATGTGGAGAAGATAACGGTTAACCCTAGACTTGAACAGGTTAAGATTGTAGTGATCAGGGAAGCATCCTCCTTGGAGTCGGTTCCAAAAAGTAAGAGGTAAGAAGCACAGTTTATGAGGATATGTGGGGAAGATAACGGTTAACCCTAGATTTGTACTGGTTAAAATTGTAGTGATTTGGGAAGCATCCTCCTGGGAGTCGATTCCACAAAACAGTGGCTCGCGGGAAGAAGCTGTTCGAGTAGAATTTACTTGTGAAAGATGGAATACGTAGGGAATGTGGGTAGTTGCTACAATGTATGTGGCCTGGCAGGTCCTAGTCTTGAAGATTAGCCCTGTCAGGACCAAAGAATGTAGTTCTTCCGAGCACTTTCCGTGAAATTAGCGATAGAGCAGCCACATCCCGCCTGGTCGAGAGAGAGGTTTGAGGGTGGAAAAAAATCTATCGCCCACAAGGACGCGGAAACGTTTTTGAACGTCGTGATATTGGTTACCCAACTTGACTCGCTAGACCAATTAAGACTGAGTAGTGAGTTCGATCTTCACTAGGTGCACCATACTTTCGGCCTTGTGCCACATCTATGCTTCGCTTAGTGAATCGTTATCTTAATTTTGAATGTGAGCGTAGCGTAGCGAATATTGGCGCGGTATGTGTAATCGGAGTTCAAGTTCCGACCGAGTTCATTTTCACAGAAATACCACTGAGAAATGTACGTCTCTTCTTCCTGCCTCTAGCAATTGGTTAAATAGCAGGGCAGATTGAGTTCTATAGCCTTAGTTGGCAACCAGTCTAGAACAACTACTCTGAAATCAAAACCAGTTTAAAATGGGGCTGATTACTCTACCCTGTGCAACGTACTAGCTACAGAAGCCACAGCCGCAACACCTGGTAACACTGTGGTCTTATATTCAACCGAGAAGTCTAATGGCACTAATAAAGTTATCAAAAAATTATTTAAATTTATTATTAAAATCGATAAAACGTTTTGAATGTGAAGAATTATTTTCTTCATTTCTTTCAAGACTTTTTTAATGTAATTATTAAATCGTTATCAGTAAAATTATATAGGTATTTAGTATGATAGGACTAGCAGAGGACCAATTATAGGGAAATGAAGATCATGTTGCGTCAATACTTCAAAGACAAGATAAGACATAAATATAATATCTACAGAAAGTTTTTAGTAACTGTTTTCCGGAAAAATAGTTACTAAAAACATATGCACTATATCCTATTATAACTGTGCTTGTCTCTCCTTTTGTCATTTCGCTCGACCGTTACGCCCTGTCAATTCTGCATAAATAATGGATCGCATGGAAAGAGGGGAATAGACACTAATTGGTTTTCACTGAGAGAAAGAAAGAAAGAAAGAAAGAAAGAAAGAAAGAAAGAAAGAATGGCAAATGGCAAACGGAGAATCAGGTTAAGCGGCGAACAGATACTACATTTTGATCTTAACCGGGAAACGAAGGCGACTGAGATAAAAGCCGTATTTTTCAAACGCACAGTATCGTACGACGGAAACCGAGTAAGAAAAAAATATCATCAGCGGAATTATTTAAATTACGAAGAGAAATGTTCGTAAGACGGGGATTTGCCTAGTATATATGAATATATGAATATCATTAAAAATATTTAGTGAGGCAATACGAACCCACAATCCCTTCCAATTCTTCCAGTTTATTTTTCATGAACATTTTGTGTGAATGAATTGTTTTTTATAAAAAATGTAACGCAATAAAATGGATAATTTGCAACCCTCTACCTCGAGTGACTTTTGGGCCTTGTACAGGGTGAAAAATATTGTAAACAAAAAAAAACTATTGAGTGAAACCAAAAAGAACCCCTAAGAAGAATCGAACTTACTTACTTAAAATCGATTTTATTGTTTAGGACGACCAACATCTGATCTCATCAAATAAAGCATATTGCTGAAATTAAAATTAATTTTTATTATCTGGCAGAAAGAAACTGTTTTATATTTTCTGAAGTTTAGACAACAAAGAAAAAAAATCGACATCGAGTTCATTTTACTTGGTGAAAGAATTTATACAATAACTGAGCAAACGCACTTGCACACACACGTACACATACATATATATGGAGGCACCGTGGAGTAATGGATATCGGCTTGGATTGAGGAATCGGAAAGCCGAGTTCGAGTTCGAATTCCAGTCGAATACATTCACTTACGTGCTAATACTCTTGGGAAAGGTATGAATCCTCTTCTTCTCCCTCCAGCTATGGGTAAAATAGCAGGACAGACTGGGTTCTATAGCCTTGGATGGCAACTGGTCTAGGAGAAGAACAACTCTGAATTCAAACCCTGCGGAGGGTCGTTTGGGAACTTTGTGGCGTTCGGTGCACCAGGTCTCTGTATTCGTCCCTCCAAAAAGTGTGGATGGTCCTGCACGAGGCCTTTACCACTATAATCAAATCTGTGCCGGTGTTGGGCTGTCGGTTTCCTGGAAACTGATCTGCTTGACCCTCATACGTCGAATTTCGGAGAGCCGATTATTATATATATATATATATATATATATATATGCTTTGTCAGCAAAAGAGCCGAGGCAAAGAATATAATATCAATCAGCTAATTGACAAAATTTATTTGTATTAATATCACACACACATATATATATATATATGGTCGTTTTTATATTTACATACGCTCTATCCCTGATATCTTTAGTTAAATAATAGAAAATTTAATTCATTATTTAGTTTTACGTGCGTTCTAAAAATGGAAAAGCTAAGTATAAATTAATTAAATTTTCCTTGTCTGCTATATTTAACGAATCATGTTTAAAAGAAAGATTGCTGCATACATATACATATATATGCGCGTCTGTGTGTGTGTGTCCGCGTGTGTGTGTGTGTGCGCGTGTGTGTGTGTGCGTGTGTGTGCATGTGTGTGTGTGTGTGCGTGTGTGCGTGTGTACTCAGGGTGCGATGGGTAAATTATCGCCATTTTCTATTTTTAATTTCGTGCATGCTCATTGTTTGCTTGTGATTTTGTCGACTGAACAGTATAGTAGGGTCAGTTGGGCACTGTCTGTGAGAAAAAGAGTACCTACATCAACAAATGTCTTCAGTTGGGTAGTGCTGTCAATGTTATTTTCATTTTTGCGTCATTTAGACGACAATTTATCTATTGCCGCCTCTGTGTGTTTGTGTCTTTGTCTGTGTGTTTCGGTTTACAAACATTTCGGGTTACGAACGGCCTTCAGGAACGAATTAAATTCGTGAACCGAGGTTCACTATATTTATCATTTAACAATTTATAAAGAAATAAATATAAAAACATTTTTTTTTATTTAGGAATTACTGAATTATTAAAATATGTGAACCAACTTTTAATATATCAACAACTTTAAGTAGAAGCTTATGAAGTTTTATTTGACTAATTCAGCTTTAGTGATGAAAATGTTTATTTTATTTTAGTGAATAGTTACAAGCAAGAGGGGAGATTGGATATACTTATTTTATTACCACACAACTACAAGTAAATCCTGATTATTTATCCTTTTTACAAAGTTTGAATCAATTGGCAATTAGCTGATGTCTTGACAGCCGTTTCAATAAACAATATTAGTATTAGGTTGGTGCAAAAATAATGACGTAATAATGTCTTTTTTTACGTATTTTTAACGTCAAAAAACGACATTATTACGTCATTATTTTTGCACCAACCTGATAGAATCTTATGAAGTTTTACTTGACTAATTCACCTTTAGTGATGAAAATGTTTATTTTATTTTAGTGAATAGTTACAAGCAAGAGGGGAGATTGGATATACTTATTTTATTACCACACAACTATAAGTAAATCCTGATTATTTATCCTTTTTACAAAGTTTGAATCAATTGGCAATTTGCTGATGTCTTGACAGCCGTTTCAATAAACAATATTAGTATTAGGTTGGTGCAAAAATAATGACGTAATAATGTCTTTTTTTACGTATTTTTAACGTCAAAAAACGACATTATTACGTCATTAATTTTGCACCAACCCAATAAATAGTGTAAATAAAAAATCTAATAGATAAATATTGCTTTTTTTTTTGTTAATTCTTAAGAACAAAGAAAATGTATAAATTCACTTTCATCATATGTTTAAGTTTTATAACAATTTCAATCATCGTTTTTAAAACGTTGCTGAAGAGTAAAAGTAATTAAACTATAATCGTTGTCAATGTAGAAACCGTCTGTTTGAAACAATTTTTTTTTTTCAGTCACGAACGTCCATGTTTGCCAAACTTTGAAACCAAAACCGTGAGAATGCAACAGGATATCACTCGACTATCTTTCACACCAACGTATGGCTAAGAATCATGATCCTATCAGTGTCATACGCGATACACGCTTGGGCGATCATGTTGCTTTCGATTCATGATTAACTAGCAGCAGGCTGCTGTTTCTTTCTGCGGTAGACTGGCTGCCAAACAAGGCAATACGATCCAGTGTGTCCTGCTACTCTAGTGATAAGAGATGGATCCATAACTTTCACAAGAGTATTTTCATAAGTGAATGTAACTAACCCGGCTAGAATTCGAACTCGGTTCTCCGATTTCGCTTGCCAAACTATTATCTGTTACATCACACCGCTCAGCGTCAGAATGTTCTATTTTCCGAGAAAAATGTTTAAAATAAAGATTAACTCAACGACCCTTCGAGTTGTATATTAAAACCATTGTATCTACCACCCTACGTAGCCACGATCTACAAGAAAAAAATTGAATTAAACTTCACCCACTTTAAAGGGGGTAAAGGAGTAATAAGAGCTCAAAGCTGAAATGAGGAGTTATCATCATTCACATTATTTACATGTGGACTATTGTCCTCATCTTTGTCGTTGTCATCGCAACCTTTCAGTCCTTGTACCCTTCGGCCTTCATCAGGTGTATGTCGATCAGGTTAACCGACAGGAAATTTTGAACTAAACACTTTATTTAATCTACGGGGGGTAAACTGCTCGCGTTCTCGCCCTCTCACTACTGCTCAGTTATTGCTTACCCCGTTTCCATTAAGTTCAAGTACACACTGCCCAGCACAGTGATTGAACTCACAATTACTAAGTCATCATATTCATTAATAATAACTTTATTCCACTGGCCATTGACAAACCTTGTCTTCCTCATTTGATACACTGTGACAAAATAGTGATTATACATATAGTTGCCTTATTCTATCAGTAGTTATTGCATTAGGCACGGTGGAGTAATGGATAGCGGCTCGGATTGAGGAATCGGAGAGCCGAGTTCTAATTCCGTTCGAATCCATTACATTCACTTACGTGCTAATACCCTTGGTATTTTTTGCTATGGATAAATAGCATGATAGACGGGGTTCTATAGCCTTTGATGGTAACTGGTCTACCACAGAAAGAAATGGCAACCTACTGCGGGAAAAAATATGCCTTGTCAGTCATGATAGCCTAAGAGTGTATCACGCATGGAACATAATTGAATGATTGTATTAATTCCTGACCGTTGACGATCTTTAGGCACCTCGAGGTGGTGTAATGGTTAGCAAGCTTGTCTCGCTAGAACAGTTACGACTAAGTAGTAAGTTCGATCCTCACTGGGTGCCCCCTACATTCGGCCTTGTGCCATATCTAAGCTGCGCTTGGAAAATCGCTATAACAGCCATATTCTGTCAGTAAATCTCGCGTTAATACCTGGACATTAACAAACCATTTTTTCTATATATAATGAAAGTAAAATATATATATATATATCAATATTATTGTATTTACCCATTTTCCTTTGTAAGGTATACACGATGTCCCCACCCCACTAAAAAAATATTAAATAAACCTGCACCCTATTTTAAACTTCAAACGTGTAAAGGGGTAATAAAGCCCAAGACAGGAAGTGGGTCTTTTTCTATCTTTCGTCTTCATTTTGGACTTTTTTAACTCAATTTTCTTTTCGTTTAGCTCTGTCTTTCTTACTTACCCACAAACATTCTCTCTTCACACC
>OZ010599.1:58132380-58254880 GCA_963932145.1 Acanthosepion lycidas | reverse complement strand
AAAAATCAGAAAAGGATGACTGAACTTCTTGGCACACATAAGGAAGAAAGGTTTGGAGAATTAAACACGCACTAGACATCGAAGCAAAGCAAAGCAAAGAGTTGCCTATTTGGTAACTAATTATTTACTAAGCGTATCGTAGTTCTGACACCAGGACTTTTGTTCTTTTGGGGCGGGAGCTGCCCAAACCGCACTCTCCAGACGTGATAGACTCCAAAAATGTTGACGCGTCTTTGTGGGTGAAAAATTATTTTCCACGCTGAAACCCTTTTTTCACATGTTTTATGTGACAAGCCCCTCACTGCTCCGTCGCTACTTCCATGGAAAGTACTCGGACGAACGGCATTATTAGGTTCCGCCATTTTCTGACCTTCACGGCTAGCTTGTAACAAACCACACCCATTCACTCTGTATTCCATCGATGAGTAGTAAGCACCACTCAGACAGCTTCTTCCCGTGATCCACTGCTCTGTGGAACCGACTCCCAGGAGGATGCTTCCCTATCGGCACAATCTTAACATGTTCAATTCTACGGTTAACCATCATCTTCTTCTTCTATCCGCATGCGTCTTGGGTATGACGATAAACTCCATCCGCGTTCTGGGTAAGCAGCAAGGCCTCTGATCAGGAGGTTTTGAGGAGCGTGGAACCACTTCTTAATTGCTGGTGTTCCTAGATCCACCCTGACCCGGGGTGGTAGCACCAGAATTTAGAGCCCCAACTATGGGCAAATAGTTAACTCCCAAACTGGGTTTAAAATCCTTCAGTACATACAAGGAAAAATTATTACCAGCAACACATTTTGGTAAATAATTATTACAAGCAATACATTTATAATTATTACAAGCAATACATTTTTGAAGAAAAAATATTACCAGCAATTCATTTAAAAAAAATATTACCAGCAATATATTTAAAAAAAAAATATTACCACCAATAAATTTAAAAAAATATTACCAGCAATACATTTTTAAAAAAAATATTACCAGCAATACATTTAAAAAAATATTACCAGCAATAAATTTAAAAAAAAAATATTACCAGCAATAAATTTAAAAAAAAAATATTACCAGCAATACATTTAAAAAAATATTACCAGCAATAAATTTAAAAAAAAAATATTACCAGCAATAAATTTAAAAAAAAAATATTACCAGCAATACATTTAAAAAAATATTACCAGCAATACATTTAAAAAAAATATTACCAGCAATACATTTAAAAAAATATTACCAGCAATACATTTAAAAAAAATATTACCAGCAATACATTTAAAAAAAAATTTAACCAGCAATATATTTAAAAAAAAATATTACCAGCAATGCATTTTAAAAAAAAATATTACCAGCAATAAATTTAAAAAAATATTACCAGCAATAAATTTAAAAAAATATTACCAGCAGTACATTTTTAAAAAAAATATTACCAGCAATAAATTTAAAAAAAATTTTACCAGCAATACCTTTTTTAAAAAAATATTACCAGCAATACATTTAAAAAAATATTACCGGCAATACATTTAAAAAAAAATATTACCAGCAATACATTTAAAAAAATATTACCAGCAATACATTTAAAAAAAATATTACCAGCAATACATTTAAAAAAAAATATTACCAACAATAAAAATCTTGTCGGTATTAAATAAACCATTGAGGTTGATATGCAATAAAACAAAACAAAACAAATCTATCCGCATAAATTGCTTCTTATTCTGTAACCTTTTACCTCGAGTGGCCCCCGGGCCTTGTACAGGTTGATCCTCACTGTAAAAAAAAAGACTACAAGTATGGGGCACCTAGTGAGGATCGATTTCACTACTAATGAGCTACAAGTCCAATTGGCTGACCATTACACCGCAACTAGGCATCCCATTTCTTTTTTATCTTAGTTTTGGCACAATGTCTCAAGTATGGAGCACCCAGTGAGGATCGAACACACTGTAGAATTGAAATTAATCTGCAAGCCCAGCTCGCTTACTACTACACCACTGCTAGATGTTTGCTTACTTGACTAGAATGCGCAAGTGGATGTCAGAGGAGTCATAAAATAGAAAGTGCTAAAGGACGAGAAGCTGTGGAGAGCCATGCTCGAAATAGAAATGTAAGTAGAGAAGAAACTGTTAAAATAACATATCGAGAGTGACAAATGAGATGGCTGTTTCCTTTCAAAGCGACATGTTGCGAAAACGTGACATGTAAAAGAGTCTATTGGCACTTGAATTGTCCATTTGAGCGTCGCTAACAAAACAAAAAACACTACAACGCTTAAATTACACAATTATTTTCCTCGGCGATTTTTTTCTGTTCACTTACACACAAATCAGTTTATTACAAATGAACTATACCCGTGGAAATTCCACGGACGCCGACAACTACAATTTTTAAATTTTTTTTTTTTTTTTTCAATCATTTCACCCCAAGTAAGGTGATAATGACACTAAGACAAAAGGATTTACTGGGAGTGAACGTGAATCAGAAGACTTTAGTGGAGAGAAAGAACGGTTTTCAGGAAGATAGAAGATAGCGATTGACGTTGTATTTAAATCTCTGAAGGTTGTCGGTGGCAGGGAAGCAAGAAATCGAGAGGGAGCTCCATAGGCGAGCAGTATGTGAGAAGAAACTATCAGAATAGAAGTTACGGTTACAGCTAGCTAATTCAACATTAAAACGATGAGACCTAACTGCCAATCTAGTTGTACGGTTAATTTCATGCAGTCGAGGTAGCCAAGGGGAACAGCTCATCAGAACAATGGCCATGAAAATATTTATAGAAAAGACAGAGGGTAGCCAGGTTAGGGAGGTGAGAAAGGGACTGAAGTCGAGATGCCAGGTCAGGAGCGATTACATGACAGACTCTTCTTTGGATTTTTTTGAGAATATATAGCAGAAGCGCCAGACCAGATATGGCAGCAATATTCAATGCATGTGACGAATGATGTATAAATGTGAAAGATGGATTCTGAGATGGAAAACTGTCTGGCTCGACACAGTGAACCAACTGCCCTAGGAACAGATGTAGCAAATGGCTCAATAATCTCATGCCTATACACTTCTCTAATGAGGCCTTATCTACAAAAACATCTTTCGGTGAATAATTCCCATTTCTCCGTTTGTTCCTCGGATCGTTGATAAAGAATACAGGCGTGTCCGAAAATTCCGAAATTAAAACCTTCATTTTTGTCAAATGGTAGATATTCAATAAGTATTTATTATACTGATTATATTGGTATCTTTTCGTTTGTCCTTTTATTTTATTAACCAACATATCTTTATCTACATATTATAAGAAGCACATGTGGAGCAACTTTTGTATATATATATATATATATATATATATAGGTTGCGATGGTAAATTGTCACCAATTTATATTTTTAATTTCACGCATGCGCATTGTTTGTTTTTGATTTTGCCCACTGAACAGTATAGTAGGGTCAGTTGGGTACCGTCTATAAGAAAAAGAGAAGTATGACAGAATTTAATCCGCCAGAAATTTGGAAACGGCATGCTGTACTTCTTGGCATTCGCACCGAATAAGAACATTTCCGTGTGTTTGGGTGTAAATTTGATGACACTACAAAGGAGTAGGATAATGATGATTGCGGATGTGTTTGGAGTGAGCACTAGTGATGGCGACGTTATGCCTCTATTCATCTTACAACCGGGTCTCAGACTCAACACGGAGACCTATATCAAGTGGCTTGAGAAGATAGGGCTGCCCTGGGTCAAAACGGTGTCTTCTTGTAGACCCTATGTCTGGCAACAGGACTATGAAATATGCCACACAAGCAGGAGAACAGACAATTTCTGCGACCACATCATCCTTTACATATGGCCACCTAACTCCCCCGACTGTAATCCCCTTGATTATAATGTGTGGGGCGCAGTCGAGCGAGAGATCAGAAAAACTTTTTATTTGCGGAACCCACCAAAGATGAACTGAAGGCAATGATTATGCCAGCAGTCACCAACTTAAACAAGAGAAAAGTTGTTGGAAATTCCGAAGTCGTCCGGAGGCTGTTGTTGAAGCCAATGGTGATTTTATTGAATAAATTTACTCTTTAGTATTTCAAGATATTTTTGTGTAATTTTGATAAATATACCTGTTAAAATGAGATGTCAGTGTTATTTTCATTTTCGCGTTATTGATACAACAATTTATTCATTGCACCATATATATATATACATATATATATATATATATATATATATATATATATATAATGGACATTGAAGTCAAAATCCAGAGGCGACAGTCTGTTTCATGCTAAACGCAATTGTCAGGACATGTGCGTAAATATAAAGGACAGTGCTGCATTCTGAGTAGTACATTTTATTATTCTAACGGTTATTTTGGGGGTTATTTTTGTGGGCGATTAACGGTTGTTCATATTGTTACGTGTTGATAATTGTAACAAAGGAAAAAAATGATTTACCACAACAACAGAGCTAAATCACAAACAAATATTTAATTTACTAAAACAGAACATAAAATATATACAGGATAATCAATTGTGGCCTACAAAACAGAAAACACAGAGTTACTGGCGAAGTGTTACGCGGGAGAAGGAATGTGAGTCAAATATCTTTATCACTTTAGGGCTAGCAAAGTAATCTAAGTGCTATATTTGGAAATCCACAAAGGTGTGCAAATAAATATTAATTTTTAGTTTGGTCAATGAAAATTAGTCAAAATTCTATTTACCAAATTTGTTCCATGAAATTCTCTTTTGGGTTTTGGTTGGTCGGCAACTTTTTATAGAGATTCTTTCGACTGGATATAATAGTCCTTGAATCAAAAGCCGGAGTTGATAACAGCAGAAATTCCCTTTCATCAACTGACAACCCTTTTCCAAAATCCCATTTTTATAGGGGCTAACACCTAATTTGCATATTTCTAGATTTTTCTCGAATATACTAGAATGATCTAGAATCTTCCAAACATTCTATTTCTAATTTCTTTATTTTACAACTACTTCATGAATGAAAACTTTTTTGTAATAACAAATAGAACTCAGTGGAATCCCTTATTATAGAAATGTATCCTTGTAACACTTCCCCCCTTCAAAGTAAAAGTTTTGATATTAGAATGAAAAACTTTTATAAGACAATATCAGTCTATTTTTTTTTTTTTTTTTTTTTTTGTAAAGAAATAAGTCATAATATCAATTTTTTTTTTTTGAAAAATTATGCTCTAGATAAAGCATCTGTAATAACATTATTCCTTCCTTTAATGTGTTTTATAATAATATCATATTCTTGCAGGAGAAGACTCCATCTTGTAAGTCTTTGATTTTTGTTAGTCATCTTTTGAAGGAAAGTTAATGGATTATGGTCGGTATAAATCAGAACAGGATAAACAGTAACATTGAGGTAAAAGTCAAAATGTTGTAGTGCTGATAACATCGCCAAGCATTCTTTTTCAATAGTAGAATAGTTCTTATGGTAGGTGTGGAACATTTTTGAGAAAAATTCAATGGCTCTATCGACGCCTTCATCATCTTCTTGGATTAAGATAACACCCATACCGACATCACTGGCATCGATTTGCAATTTAAATTGTTTTGAAAAAACTGGAGTTGCAAGAGCTGGGCCACCAATGAGAGTCGACTTGATTCTGTTGAAAGCCTTATTACAGGTTTCACTCCACTTGTATTTTACTTCCTTTTTAAGGAAGTCGGTGAGAGGACTTGCTATTGATGAGAAATTTTTGCAAAATTTTCTGTAGAATCCCGTCATACTGAGAAATCTCATTAGCTGTTTTTTGTTAGTTGGGATAGGATACTTTAAGATAGCATCCACTTTTGCTGTGATAGGCTTAACCTGTCCCTGACTAACGGTATGACCCAAATAATTTATTTTAGCATGACAGAATTCGCTCTTGTTTAGGTTCACACATAGGTTTGCTTCTTCCAGCTTAAGAAAAAATTGTTTGATGATGTGTATATGTTCGTCCCAAGTCATGCTGTACACAATTACTTCATCTATGTAGACCTCACATCCCTGAATTTCGTGTAGAAGGGAATGCATCATCCTTTGAAAGGTTGCCGGTGCATTTTTCATCCCGAACGCCATAACCTTATATTGGTATAAACCATCCGGAGTCACAAATGCTGAAATTTCTTTGGCGTTGTCAGTTAATGGTACTTGCCAATAACCTTTCATTAAATCAAATTTACTGACATATTTCGCCTTGCCAATGTTGTCAATACAATCATCTATTCTAGGAAGTAGAAAAGAGTCACTTTTGGTTATTGCATTTACTTTTCGAAAGTCTGTTACAAATCTGTAAATGCCATCAGGTTTTGGTACAAGAATACAAGGAGAACTCCACTGACTGTTGCTTGGGTCAATGATGTCATTGTCCAGCATATATTTAATCTCTGCCCTCAACTGCTGAAGCTTGATTGTAAAAATGTTGTTTGATGGGTTTTTCATCTCCAACTAAAACATCATGTACTGCAACCGTTGTTTTTCTAGGAACATCAGGAAAAAGATTTCGAAAATCATTGACCAAACCATGAATGTCTTTTCTTTTCTCATTTGATAAATGTTTGAATTTTACATTTAAATTAGACAGGATTTCTGAGTTTTTTTAAATGACTACTCTGGCCCATGTCCTTCTCCCTAATAACTGTATCTTCATTATTGTCTAAATCATCTTCAAATTGATTTGTATTACTAATGTTTATTACAATACAGAGACCTGGTGCACCACGTGCCACAAGGTCCCCAAACGACCCTCCACAATATATATATATATATATATATACTTCAAGGAAAGAATCAAAACCCTAAAAGCTATTGTCATACAAAATAAAGAGCCCATATTAAATAAAATATCATACACGACATGTGAAGTGCTTATATATATATATATATATATATATATATATATATATATATATATATATATATCATTCACGACATGAGATGTGCATATATATATATATATATATATATATATATATATGCACTTTCATATCGTGTATGAAATATGTGTGTGTGTGTATGTGTGTGTGAAATATATGTGTGTGTGCGTGCGTGTGCACGCACTTCTCATGTTATGTATGATATTTTATTTAATAGGGACCCTTTTTTGTATAATAATAGCTTATAAGGGTTTGATTCTTACCTAGCAGTGTATGGTGTAGAGTTTTGGTTTTATCCACTACTGTTGCTAATTGTATTTTGGTCACCCGTAATGTGCTGGTCAATATGTGCGCGGATTGCACAAAGTTCCGACAGATGACAGGTCAATCTGCGGAAGAGTGTGGTGCATGAGTGTCTGATAAGTTTAATGCCATTTTATATTGCTAATGTTGGAGATGCAATTCGTTTTTTGATTCATGACCCCTTACTCCCATTTCTCATCAAGTCACATTTCTAAATTCCTTTTTGCTTTAATAATATGCAGCTTTCTCGTTCAGAAAGCGTAACTGAATCCAACACAGAGGCGCCATAAATCAGACGAATATTGCATTTTGATCCAATGTTGAGAAGCTTAATGGTTGTATCTACAAGAAAATGCACATTTCTCGTTGGGGATTTTATTGATTCTGCATCTCCTAGCGTTATTGGCGTACCCGAAACGTAAACACAGTAATTTTGGAATTCTTATTACTATCATGTTTATTTTTAGTGGGTACACGTGTTTGCCCGGTTTCAGACACTTTCCTGTCGCTGTAATGTAGCTTCCCTGTGCCTTTTCTATAAATATCTTCATGGTAATTGTTATGATGAACTGTCTTGTTTGGTACCTAGACTTTAAGAATTTCAGCGCAGTACTAGATTGGCGGTAAGGTCTCATCATTTTACAGTTGAATTGACTAGATGTAAAAGTTCTTTGCTGACGGTTTATTATATCACATTTCTAGCCTGGGAAACTCTCTTCAGTCATCTTGTTTCCAACCAACTTTGATCTTCAAAAATATAACTGTCGTCTTCAGTCCATTTCTTTTCTGCTTGTTTCTCTACTTAATAAAGTTTTCTTTTTCTTCTTTCACACTTTATTGCCTTGCATGGAGTGAAATGATTTAAAAAAATATCCTGGTTTGGGTTTGTTTTTGTTTTTGTTTTGTTTTTGTTTTTTTGTTTGTTTGGATTTTTTTTTTTTTTTTTTTTTGGGGGGTTTTTTTTTTGTTTTTGTTTTTTTTGTTTTTTGTTTCTTTTTTTTTTTTCTTAGTGAAATTAATACCAACCTACCTAGATCGAGAAGTCGTACAAAAGAAAAAGAATCCTCCCGGCAGATAATTTAACGGCTTTTTTTTCCATCTGGTAAAACATTACTTATAATCTAAGAGTACCATTACCAATTCCGCTATGGTAGACCATCGTGACAAAAGTTAGCTTAATTACCTATTTAAAAAAACACACATCTCTCATTAGGACTTTTTCGAATCTCTATCGGCGAACTTTATTTTTGTACCCAAAACGTTAGCACAGTAATTTTGAATTGATTTTTTTAATCTGCCATTATTTTTTATTGCTATAAAATTAATTTTTAGTGTGTACATGATATCCCTGACTCTTTATTTTCTTAAACAGTGAAAAAATAACTTTTATAATAATAATTATTTGAAGTAGTGTAGAATGTCAACATCTTAATAATAAATGACATAATCAAGATGTTGACATTACACACGACTTCAAACAAAAGGTTAGGAAGGAAACATGCTTTTTTTTTTTAATTTTCCAGTTTAAAAAAAGCAAAACCTTACAACAATCATAGTAACATCTACAACCTTTGTCAACAAGAAAAATTAGCTATAATAACATTTCCGCACACCAAAAAAACTTATTATGTCCCGTTGTATACATACTAAAAATATCCATGTGTGTTCATTTGTAGTGGGATAAAAAGAACGTATGTATATTACATTTAATGCCCTGCCGATAAATTTCCAATACGCTTGATTTTCCCCTCCCCTATCTATATATATACTCGACTCTACCGACGTATTCGCCATATGAGGGTCAAGCAGCCAAGTTTCTAGGAACTAACAGACTAGACACCAGCACATATGATTTGATTATAGTGGTGAAGGTTTTGTGCAGAACCATCCACACTTTTTGAAAGGCCGAATACAGAGACTTGGTGTACTAAGTGCCACAGGGTCCCCAAACGAACATCCGCAGGTTTTTGAATTCAGAGTTGTTTTCCTAGACCAGTTGCCATCCAAGGTTATAGAACCCGTTTTGTCCTGCTATTTACCCATAGCGAGGGGAAGAAGAGGATCCCTAGGAAACGACAGCCCGACACCAGTACATGAGATTTGATTATAGAGTTGAAGGTTTTGTGCAGAACCATCCACACTTTTTGAAGGGCCAAAGAGACCTGGTGCACAACGGACCACAAGGTTTTGTCCTTCTTCTAGACCAGTTGCCATCAAAGAGAACCCAGTTTGTGCTACTATTGATTTTACCCACAGATGGAGGGAGAAGAGGAGGATTCATACCTTTTCCCAAGGGTATTAATGGATTCGACTGGAATTTGAACTCGGCTCTCCGATTCCTCAATTCAAGCAGCTATCCATTACGCCACCGTTATTTATTTATTTTTATATATATATATATATATATATATATATATATATATATATATATATATATATATATATATATATATATATATATATATATATATATATATATATATATATATATATATATATATATATATATATATATATATATATATATATATATATGTGTGTGTGTGTGTGTGCGCGCGTGCGTTTTTTGGGGGGGTTGGGGGTCAGAACAAAAAATAAATAAGATTAAAGTTTAAAAATTACATTTTAAAAGCTTTAAAGATTAAAGTTTAAAAATTACATTTTAAAAGCTTCACACATCACATACACACCCACAGGTGTGTGTGTGTGTGTGTGTGTGTGTGTGTGTGTGTGTGTGTGTGTGTGTGTGTGTGTGTGTGTGTGTGTGAAGCTTTTAAAATGTAATTTTTTAACTTTAATCTTTTAAGCTTTTAAAATGTAATTTTTCACGCGTTTTTCTTTTTTTTTGGTGGGGGTCGGGGGTCAGAATAAAAAATGAATAAGATTAAAGTTCATGACCTTAAAATTAAACTGGTGAATATTCTGTGGGTCATGATTTCTGTGTCATTTAGCAAATTAATCCATTAATTACTTAAATTAATACAAGTAATATAATCGTTACAACAAAGATAAATTAGTTGTGAGTTCAATTCCTGGTTACTCGGCGTAGAGAACAAAAACTTGGAGAGTTATCAAGGCGAATTAACTAAAACTGAAATGCCCTAAAACCTCTATCCCCGGTTCGAAATTTCAACAAATATCACCTGAAGAAGACCGGGGCGTACAACGGCCGAAACGTCATGAATACGATAGTAAAGATGAGGAGAAAAGTCCGAACAATGTAAATAGTTACAATACCTCCTTTCAGAAATATAGACAGATGTTGAAAAAGAAATTAATTATTATTTACGACTAATATAATTTATTAACAATTAAATATGTAGTGATTCGAGAAATTAATTTCAATGACTGTCCGTTTTTATTTATTTAATTTGTTTTATTTTATTTTTTACTTCTTTTATTTTACCTTACTTTTTTCTATCTCAGATGGCTGACAGAGTTAGGGTTAGGGCTAGTAGTTAACGGTTAGGGGTTAGGGATGGGGGTGACACGACTTTAGGACCACCCTGCATATTACATCTAGTAAAAAAAAAAAAATGAGTGTATTCATTCATGACACTAATAGCTTTTTTTCTTTTTTATACTAACTATATGATCAAAAAGCGACTCGGATTGAGAAATCGGTGTGCCGAGTTCAAATTCCAGTTGGGTTCATTAGATCCACTTACGCACAAAAATAACTCATAAGAGGCTGATAAAAAAAAAACATATTACATATTTGAGCGAGTAGCTGCATCTTTGTTATTTTGATCATAATGATCAAAATAACAAAGATGCAGATACTCGCTCAAATATGTAATGGCATAATAACACTATATTTTTTCAGAATTTTAAATAATATTTTTAAAATTACCCTATATTTCGGCTTTTTGTACGCACTCCATTTCCGACTTTAGTTAAAATATTAAAAATTAAATCAAATTAAATTAAATTAAGAGTAAAAAGATGGTCAAAAGTTAAATATTCGAGAATCATTTGTTGGGAATAAATAGCGTCTTCGACGGCGGAAAATATAACAAATATATTAAAATGATTAAATACCTTTTTACATGTATTACTAAAAACTCTTAATTTGCATTCCTGATTTAATTTGTTTTCTGTTTTACCAAAATGTATTAAATTGCATTCTTGTTTTACTTAAAATTACTAATTTGTTTGCTGTTTTACTTAAAACCACTGATTTGCATTTCCTGGTTTATTTTAATTTTGCAAATAAGGTATCAATTGTTTTTTTCCAAAACATGCTGATTTTCACAAAGCGTTTCCTTTCATATATTCTTTCGCTGTCCTCCATGATGAATTGCTTTCGATGGTCTTCTAAGGCCGCTTAATATTAAAACCATAGATGAAGAAGATAGTCCGAAAAATATTTGCAATAATGAAAATATTTCATCTCAGAACTTCAGAAAACAATCAATAAATATCCCATCTATAATTTCTAAATTCTCATATTTTAATAAAAGATCAATTATCTCAGATCAACTCTCTTGAATTCTCGCGATGCACAAACACGCAGCGGTTTGAACCCCGACCTTTTCCCCTTTCTAATGTTGAGTTCATTTAATTAGAAAGATTCTAATTAGTCATTCATTAATGATGGGAATCTTATGAAATTTCCTCTTGCTTCTGTGCCAACTCAAAATCTAATTCGAAGGCATATATGCGATCATCCACCATGTTTTCAAAACACAAATTATGAATTCTAATTTGCGAGCAACATATCCAGAAAATATTTCATCTTGATAGAACAGTTACTGGTATTAGACTCCCTCTTTATAAAAACTAATGCTTATTTTCTACCCTCCGCTCTGACCCTGTTATTCCTCTTTATTCTTCATGGGTTTCTTTAAACAAACAAAGAACATTATCAAAGAGTAGTAACAGCGATTTAAATAATTACTAGCTTGTTGATTTTAGATTTATTTGCTATATATACTCGTGTATAAGTCGAATTTTTCTGCATAGATTTTTTTCTGCAATAAGTACCATTTTGTTTAAGACACATTTGTCATGTACATCCAGTAAATAACAGAGATTTAAAAAAATGCACCAATTACTAATTAAAAATTGGCTACATACAATTCCGATACTTTTTTCTAATATACACAAAAGTTCACCCAGTATAAGGCCCAAGAGCTACTCAAGGTAGAGTGTTACTATGTAGTATTGTATAGCTGGCCACTCGTATTCAAGGATACCCATCAACCAGGGCCGTAGCCAATCTCTATTGCAGACGCTCGCTCGGGCACATTTGTGTTTGTTCAACACCCAGGGAGCTCACTTGTGGTTTATACTGCAACGATGCCGAGCAGACCTTAGTTACAGTTTCTGAGAAAGAGCGTAAAATCTGGCGTGATCAACAATCTGAACAAGACCAGCACTCTTAAAGCCTCGGTAACGATGACTTGTGACTTCGTGCTAGCACAGCTATCGACGGACACTCAGAGGTACCGTCCACCTAATTTCACTCACAAGGCTTGGGTCGACTTGTGGTATGGTTTTCAGACACTTTCCTCCAGTCCGATAATATCAGGAAGTCTCCTTCCTGACAAATCGACCATGGTGAGATTCGAACCCGGGTGTCATGATCAGAAAGCAAACGTTCTAACCACTCGGCCACCCAATATACTCAAGGTAGAATGTTACTATGTGGTATTGTATGAACGTAATAAAAGGTAAGAAGTGAATTTCAGTTATACAGGGAAAATAACAATTAACCCTAGACTTGAAGAGGTGAAAATTGTAGTTATTGTAGTAGCATGACAGGTCCCATTTGTAAAACTCAGGGTAGGTGGGGAATGCAGCTCGTCAGTCACATGTCATTGAAATAGCGATAGAACAGCGGAAATCTTGCTGGGTTTCGTCTGTGGGAAAGAGGCTGTAGGGTGGGAAATAATTAATCAACCACAAGGCGCTTTTCAACTCTATCAAAACAGATAAGTGAGGCCTGGACAACTCCAGCCCAGATATGGTAGCAATGCTCCAATGTTTAGTCTGCAAAAAAGTATATAAATAAAAAATATTCCATAACTAAATAAAAAGTCATCGATACACAGTCCGTCTGAAGTTATTATGCAAATCGCACAAACCTCAATAACTCGAATTTGAACAATTTTTGTCAAATTAATTAACTTAATTTAAACTTTAAAACGACATTATTACGTCATTATTTTTGCACCAACGTAATATTTATTATTTGTTCTATTATAAGTGTTGATCAATTGTTGATTTTATTTTTTGATGCTCGACTTAGATTTTAAGATAGTTTGAACATATTTTATTAAATTTATTGGATTTATTATTTAAAAAAACCTACTGTCAGAAGTTATGGAAAACCAGAATATCCCTTTTTATTTCAATAACAAGGTAATAAAATCAACAATTGATCAACACTTATAATAGAACAAATAATAAATATTAGGTTGGTGCAAAAATAATGACGTAATAATGTCGTTTTTTGACATTCAAAAATACGTCAAAAAACGACATTATTACGTCATTATTTTTGCACCAACCTAATATATATGATAAGTCTCTGATGCCTTTGCATCTTAATATAGTGACCCTTCTTCTTCAACAGTCAGCAATATATTATTCATTGATTTCGTTCATGTTTTTTAACTCCAGCAACTTCAGTTTCCGACATGTTGGTTTTAATGGCTTCCCGTGGGGCATGCTTTTCAAGATCCAAGGGAATACAGGGAATCACATATGTAACCGGTTTGAACATCTTCAACCTCGATATGGCAGCAATACTCCCTTTTTGGTTTGATCTAACTCTTGAAAAGATAGAGTACAGCAGAGGTAGTCAGGTTCTTACTGGAATGGTACAATGAACTGACCTTTTTTTCCAGCATCTTTAGTTATCGGTTATATGTGTTCCATTTGAGGTCTGGGAAGAGCTCGAGTAGCAACTGTTATTGGTGACCATTGTGTTACAACTGAAAAAGATTTGTTTAATGCAGTGGTTTTCACCAGGGTTCCGCGGAACCCTAGCGTTCCGCCAGTAAAGCCCAGGGGTTCCACAAGAAGTTACACAAGTATTATGATTTAATTCTCCTGTGCAGATATGTGTGTTTAGGTACCTCCACTAAATCAATAATAAAACAGCATAGTATGAATAAATAAAGGTCCCAAACTTAATAAAACAAACTTTTTCCATCAAAATGTTTATATTTTTATTAAGAGGAAAGATCAAAGTAATTTTTAATTATTTTTAAAAAATTTTGAATCCCTTCGAACATTTTCGAAAATTTGTCAGAAAATTTTGTTTTGATTTGAGTTAGCGGTTAAACAAACGTTACGACTGTTTTACAATGGAAAACGTAAAAATTATATCACCCACTTTTTTCGGTGACAAACACATTAATTTGGAAATTCTCGCAAAAATTAAATAATTGTCGGATTTTAATGAAACTTTCAGGGCTTATTCACAAATGAATGAAATTATTTTTGAAATTATTATTTTATTTTAAATCTTGGTAAAAAAGATACTTTTTTTTACCTCTGTTACCCCCCCCTCCACATAAATCTATGAAATGTTAATAAATTTGTCATTGGTGGCTAACTTTTGTTTTATTAGTTCAACGCAGGACTCATTGGGGAATATAAATCATCTATTTTTTTTTTATTATACCAATATTTTACTGCTAATTTACGACAATCAGTTAACTAAAAATATCTAGTAATTAACAACAAATAAGATATTTGTATATTAAGATTTTATATATAAGATGTTCAGATATTACATATCATAAGATATCATATATTAAGACATACAGTGTGCCAAAAGTAGGCTTACTATTTGTTTTACGTTTTAGATCTATTAAGTTGGTACAAAAATAATGACGTAATAATGTCGTTTTTTGACGTTAAAAAATACGTCAGAAAACGACATTATTACGTCATTATTTTTGCACCAACCTAATAACATGGCCGAACATATCGATTCGTTTCACCTTCAGGGAATTACGAACTGAATCTTTTATTTAGAACAGTTTACACTCGTTAATAAAATAAAGGTTTCAGTTCGGAATTCCTGTAAGTTATATAGATACTCATACATACGATATACATAGTTCCTGATGATAACCATGCATTCTGTCTTCTTGCAGTTTACACGTAGTCCTTCCTTCTCGCTTTCCTTTGCTGCCTTCTGTAAGAGCTTTCGTAGTTCCCTTTCCGTGTCTACTATCAATACTGTAACATCTGGATATCTTATACTGTTAAGATTGTGGCCGCCAATAATAAATCCTGGTAGGACTTCTAATTCTCTCAGTATCGCCTCACTGTTCAGATTGAATAAATCCGGTGAGAAGACACGTCCTTGTATTACACCCTTTTCTATTTTGTATATCTGGACAGGATTGATAACGTTGGCTATTTTTCTTTGGATTTTGTCAAGAATCTCTTGATAGATAGCAGAAGCCCCAAGACAGATATGACAGCAATACTGGATACACAGACGAATGGTAAACTTAGAGATATGATAAATATGTAAGATAGATTCTTTCAATAAAAAAAATTCTAGTACAAAAGAGCTAGCAATTGATTCAACATAATCGTTCGCTTTCGTGTAAGTGGAAAACTTGACGCAGCGAGTTGCTCTTCTGGTGGTTAGCATCAGCCATACGAAAACGGTTCTATAAGATGACTACAGAGCAGTTTCGTTGGCAGAGATAGCTGTGAAGGCCCAGTCTACTCTTGAGGAGTCGTGAGCAGGAGGCATAGAGGATGCAACTAGGTTCTCGCCTGTCTCAATTCTCTTTGAGTCGCGAGAGGAGTGCTTCTTGCCAAGTGAGAAAGCTTCTTCGTCCACCAATATCAAATTCACGCGAATGGCCTCGCCAAAATCTCTTTGACTTCGCTTTCTACCACCCTTCAGCAATTCCAGCGGCGATGATCCCGCGGTTGACGGGGTGCAGGCTTGGTCAGCTGGAGGCTTTTAGTCCACGTCCACACGTTGGCGGCGGATTCGTGATGGTCGTATCCCTTGTGACCTGTGAGGATACGGCGGATGGACTCATGACTGGACAGGCCTGTTCAGGATTCCTGCAGCCCATTCCAAGAGGTGAATCCCCTAGAAAAGATAGAGCAATCATCGATTACCGCGAATACGTCTGGTTGGCTAACCACGGTCAGCAGGTGACCCATTCTTCTCAAACTTTAATGGCGTTAAAATGAAGTGCACAGTCTTTTGGAATAGGAACAGTGTCACTGTACTGGAATTTCTTCGAACCTGGACAAATTATAAACTTTGATTCTTATATCCCGACGAGAAGTTAAAGGTCTGTACATCCAGATTTAGACCAGAGAAGAAGCCAACCTTTCGCTTACAACTCGATAACGCCAGGCTCCTCATCAGTTTCAAGACCATGGAACATGCTGTAAATTGTAACTGGACTGTTCTACCTTACCGACAGTATAGTCTGAATTTGCTGTCTTCCTGACTTCCATTTGTTCAGGCTGATGAAAAATGAACTACGTGGACGATGTTTTCCTGGCAGCGACGCCGTCATTACCGATGTGAAAATAAAGCTCTTCCGCTGGCGTAGATTTTTACGAACGCAACATTCAGACTCTTACCCACCGCTGGCAAAAAGGCATGGCCAATCGTAGTTACTATGTGAGTAGACAATATTTTGTACTTAAAAACTTGCTCTATGCAACGATATTATGTTATTTCCTGTATCATAATAGAGAACCATTTTTGCTCTCGGCCAACATGGCTCTCCAGGAGAGCAACTCATTTCGCCTTCTTGGTCTCACGTTTTCTACTGAAATGAAATGGAGCGATGATATTGAATCAACTGCTAGGTCTGCTACTAAGATGGTTGGTTCACTGTGTCGTACAGCCCAGTTTTACATGTCAGTATCCATCTTGCAAATTTATCAATCTACCCTTCGTCCGTGCATTAAATATTGCTGCCATATCTGGTTAGAACTTCCGGCTATGTATCTCCAGATTCTCGAAAGAAGGGTCTGTAATGTTATCGATCCTGACCTGGCATCTCGACTTCAGTCCCTTTCCCACCGCTGTAATGGGGCTTCCCTCTGCCTTTTCTATAAATATTCCCATGGCAATTGTTTTGACGAGCTTCCCTCCTTGGTTACCTCAACCCCATGAAATTACCCGTACAACTAGATTGGCAATTAGGTCTCATCGTTTTACTGATGTAGTTCATCAGAATGTAGATGTAACCGTGAGTTCTAATAGTTTATTTTCTCGCACTTCTCACTTGTGGAACTCTCTTTTGGTTTCTGTTATGGTAATTTACCCACGCACGCACGAACTCCCCCAGCTATAAATAGGAGCAGGTACTGCCTTTTGGAGAGGGAAGTTTCCAACAGTAAGCTCTGACAGTCGGACCGAACATTCTTGCTGTAACACCCTCGTTTGTATTACTGTTTCTGTTAATATATTTGTTTAACTCAATTCTTTTCTTGTGTCTTTATTTCTGGCCCTAACAAGGCCACAATAGTTTCTTGATTCCCTGCAAACCTACGATCTTCAAAAATTTTAATGCAACGTCAATGGTAATCTTCAGTCTTCCTGAAATATGTTCTTTTTGTCTTTTCTCCTCTCTAAATCTTCTTTTCTCTTCACTCCCAGTAACTCTTTGCGTCTTAGTAGCATTATCGCCTCGACTTGGGGGTGAAATGATTAAAAAAATATCTGGTGTAGTTCCTCTGGAAATTAAATGAAAGCATTATCTTCGGAGTGTCTTTTATATGTTTAAATGTATGTCCCTTATATATTTGGGCAGTGCATGTGAATGTGTATTTGTAGAGTGCGTGTGAATCTGTATTCATATATTTGCGCATACGTGTATGCATATATGTCCTATATTCACATTCACAGCGCTTGCTGAAGGTTTACGGAGACCAATCAGTGGATGTGAACACAAGCGTTTTTTTTCTTCTTTCTTTTTTGACAATAGCGTCTCCGATGGTAAGGTTTTTTCCATGCGCGTCAGGTAGGCTCTTGTTTATTGCTGGTGAAAAAGCATAGCCAACGTGATGACTATCTGGGAAAAATGATTGCTGAAATTTTGCTCTATCCAACGATGTTGTCATGCTCTGTGTATCTGTTGCAGCTTCCGTTGAATTAAATAAGCAGCATCACTTTCGGATCACCAATGCCTCGAAGACCAAGCTAGCTACATTCCATCATCGCCGAACGGAAACAGAACTGCCACCAGTCAGGATGAACGGATGTCCCCCTCGGGCAGGCACCGTGCCTTTAAACACCTCAAACTCGCACCTGCCCTCAAGTGGAACTCGAATATACGATCCATTGCTAAGGATGCAGGTAAAATGGTCGGCCCTTTGTACCGCTCCAGTAAATACCTAACTCCTCTTGCTATCATCTACCTTTAAAAGAACCAGATCAGGCCAAAAATGAAGTCTCTCTTTTTATGTGCCATGTCCTTTCAGGACGTAGGCGATCATGGTTCTCCACCTCCCTCTATCCCTTGCAGCTCGCAACAAGTTCCTTCCCTCTGCTTCCTCCCCCAGACCACATTCTGTCATCCACTTGCTTAAGCCCACCGGGTATGCCACGCGTTGTTTTCCTTTGACTCTTTTTCCCTCTATTCGACCCGTGAGTATCAGATTCTCCGAACATTCCTTCCTCATTATGTGTCCCATAAATTTCAGCTGCCTCTTCCTGTTATTAAGTATAAGCCTTCTTCTTGCTTGCAACCTCTCTGAGGCCTTATCGTTGCTCACACGCTCGATCCATGATATCCTTAGCATCCTTTTGTAGAACTACATCTCCGTCACTTCGAGTCCCTTTTCATCTTTGAGGACATCGTTTTTTAATCAATTCATGCCTTGCTTGGTGTGAATTGATGTAAAAAAAATATTTTTAAAAATAAACAATCTACTAAATAAGTAGTTTTTTAAAACTTCTTTTGTAAATTCCCAAAGAAAATGTATACCCCATACCAACTCAGGGCTCACTCCTCGGTAAACACCCTTTTTTATCTCCATAAATGATCTGTCTAAGAATATACTCAGATCATTTGTAAACATCTATGCCGATTATATCTCTATCTATAAAAGGCAGGATGTGTGTGTGTGTATGTGTAACGAATGCGCGGCCACAATTTTCGTTGGATTTGCACCAAAATTTACATGCACATGCTCCAAGTTATCGGGAAGGCCAAGACCGACTTTGCATTTCCCAACTCCCATTGATAGTGGAAATAATCGATTTTTTTATGCTTCTACGGCAGTTTTCATGTAGTTTGCGGCCATTTTCTACTGGCCAGAGTGAGAGCCTATAGCTGGTTGCCACGAATAGGCAGGAAGATTCTATTGGCCAGCATGAGAGCCAACAGCTGACTGACACGAATGTTAACTAACATGCCAAAAAAAAATCGATAGCTGCATTCGTCACAAGTGGGAAAAATTTAAATCTGCATGGCTCATTCGCTTGCTTAAACTCAACGTTAATTCTGATTCCGCAGAACTGGGTTGAGTGTGAAAAAGTATTTGTTGTTAACATTCTTTTTTCATTCGGTTTTTCCAGTTACGAGTCCTTTTTTAAAGCTGATCGTTTTGTGTTCATTTTGTTTAGTTCTTTTTTCGTAATAGATTTAATGTTTAGTATAGGTCTTAGAAAAAATTTGCAGTGTGAGATAGGCAAGAAGTAAGGCATGTAACTACATCAGCACGGCAAAGGGCACTCCTTTAAAGGCAAGGAAGGGCAAAAACATTTTAAGTCAAGTGATAGCGATTGCTGTATGAGTCGTACGATTTTTGAATGAAACACGGGGAACGCTGGGCCATGCTGCTAGTGTCTGAAACTCTCGATAGTCAGAGATTGGCGACTGATTTCTCTTCCGATCTTGCACAAAATACCAACGGTGGTAAAAAAATATTCAATATTCAAGGCCTCGAAGACCAAGCTAGTTATATTCCATCATCGCCGGTCTGACCCCGAACTACCACCCATCAGGATGAACGGAGGTCCTCAGGCGTAAGCATCGCGCTTTGAAAAACTTTTGGGCCTCAGATTCACACCAGACCTCAAGTGGAACTCGTACATACCATCCATTGCTCCCTGTACCGCTCTAGTAAGAACCTGACTCCTCCTGCTATCCTCTACCTTTACAAGAGCCAGATGAAACCTAAAATGGAGTAGCATTGTCATATTTGGGCGGTTGGTGTGTCTGCCTACACCTCACTCTCCAGCTTTGATAGAGTTTAAAAGCGTCTCCGAGTCCTTGTGGGCGACGAATTATTCTCCGAGGCAAACCTTCACGGCAAAGACACGCCATGCCACTTACATAGTAGTAAATCCTCCACATTCCCTCGCATTCCATCAGTGAGCAGTAAGTTCCACACGAGCAGCTTCTTCCTGCGAACGAATGCTCTATGGAACCAATTCCCAAGAGAATGTTTCCCCGATACTACAATATTAACTTGTTCAAGGCTAGGGTTAACCGTTATCTTCTACTCTTATCCATACAAATTGCCTCCTAACGTAACCCTCTACCTTGAGTGGCCCCCGGGCCTTGTAAAGAGTGAACCTTACTGTTATCTAGTGACAAAATCAATTTAGGAAACGACGTAGCAATAAATGTTGAGTACAAAAATTTTACAGAAAAATGTCTATAGTTCCAGTCCGTGATAAAAATTGTTTGAGTTACATTTGTGTAAATTACTTCTTTTTTTTTACCAAGACAGCTAAAGTGATTTAGATTTCTAAACGATTTTATGACCTGCTCTACTAAGACAAGAATGCTTGCTATGAAATTCAGCGTTTAAATTTATGTCTTTGTATCTAGAGTCAAGTCTGACTGTTTCAACTTATGAGCTCATGGGAATTTTGCATTGTGTAACTTGTATGAACTTCATTAGAAACGGACAAAAATATTACTGTACTCTTACGTGATGTCTATCCTACTATATGGCCGTGAATGCTGGACAATCCCTTCAAAAATGACGAAGCGATATGAAGCAACAGAAATGTGGTTCTACAGAAAAATGCTGAAGATATCATGGACCGAACATG
Source organism: Acanthosepion lycidas (assembly GCA_963932145.1). Taxonomy (NCBI): domain Eukaryota; kingdom Metazoa; phylum Mollusca; class Cephalopoda; order Sepiida; family Sepiidae; genus Acanthosepion; species Acanthosepion lycidas. The sequence continues at coordinate 58,233,682 of OZ010599.1, read as the reverse complement.
TGAACAACGACAAGGTTTTGGAGAAAATGGAAACAAAAAAGAAACTTATACTTAATATCAGGAAGAGGCAGTTGAAATTTCTAAGGCACGTAATGAGGAAAGAGGGCTTGGAAAATTTGATACTCCCAGGATAGATTGAAGGCAAGAGGGACAGAGGAAAACCATGCATAACACACTTGGCAGGCTTGAGTAAACGGATGGTAGAGCTTGGATCTGGAAAAGATAACAAAAAGATAAAATTAAGAACTACAATGGACAGGAAGAAGTGGAGGGCTATGATCGTCTATGTCCTGAAGGAACACGGCATATAAAAGAAGAAGAAATAACTTGTAAGGGATGATGTTACGAAACATCTTTTAACATATTTCACTTTTATTTGTTAAGGAGGTATTTTCGCTGATTGCAGACGTAAAGAGTGGCGACAACGACATGAAGGTGAGACAAAACGAACAAAGACAAAAAGGAAGAAGAGACAAACAAATTGAGAAATAATAATAATAATAATAATAATGATGATAATAATAATAATAATACCAAAGGAAAAAGAATTTTTTTTTTTTTTTATAAAGCGAACAATATTGACAGAGGGGATGGAATTTTGAAGAGGAACGCTGCGGTATAAATCGACATTGTCATGTCTTCCCATCGATAAACAAGGCAAACAAACGGACCCCATCTTACTTCCAAACGTTTCCGATACCAAATTTCCTTCGTCTGTTCTCATTTATGCATTTTTTTTTTCCTTTGTTTCTTACTTTTCGCTTCTTTTTTTACTTTTTTTTTTTTTTTGTTAATCGCTTATTAACCCCCACCCCTACCAAAACGACTCGCCCCACCCAAACCTCTTCCTGTCGCTGTCAAGTAATGTCCCCATTCCAATTTGTGTAAGTGTGTGTGTCTGGAGGGGTGCGTGTATATAATTGTTTATTAATGTGTATTTGTATGTCAATCAATGAATGTATTTGTATGAGTGTACATTCATGTGTGTATGCATATGAATAGGAATATATGCGTGAGTATTTGTGTGTTCGTATATGAATATGCATACATGCGTGTATATTTGTACGCATAGGAATATGCATATATGCATGCGTGTTGACTGGTACCCATATGAATGTGTATGTATGCGTGTGAACGCATATGAGTGTGTATATATGCGCACGTATTAAGTGGTAAGCATATGAATGTATATGTTTGCGTGTGAACGCATATGAATGTGTATATATGCGTGCGTATTGACTTGTAAGTATATGAATGTATATGTATGCGTATGAATGCATATGAATGTGTATATATGCGTGTGTATTGACTGGTACGCAAATGAATTTGTATGTATGCGTGTGAACGCATATGAATGTGTATATATGCGTGTGTATTTGTTTTACGTATATAAATGTGCATGTATGCGTGCGTATTATCTTGTACGCATATGAATGTGTTTGTATCTATGTGTACGCATATGAATGCATATATGTGCGTATGTATTTGTGTGTTTTCATATGAATGTGTATGCAAGAGTTTGTATTTGTATGTGCGCATATGAATATGTGTGTATGTGTGTGTATTTGTTTGTACGAATATAAATGTGAATATCGTGTGTATTTGTGTATACAGATATGAATGTGTATACATGGATGTTTATATATGTGTCTGTGTATGAATGTATATGCGTGTATCTACGTATGAATGTCTAGGTACACGTGTGTATTTTTCTGTAATTAAATGAATGAGTATGTTTGCGTGTGTGTTTGTGTGTACGCATATGAATGTGCCATTATTCGTGTGTAGTTGCTTATACACCTATGAATGTGTACGTATGCGTGTGTGTGCGTATGAATGTGCATATATGCGTGTGTATTTGTGTGTACACATATGAATGTGTATATATGCGTGTGTATTTGTATGTACACATACGAATATGTATACCATGGCGGGTTGTTGTGTGTTTGCATATGAATGTGTATGTGTTATTATGTATTTGAACATCTGCACTAGTGTATCCGTAAGGTATTAGGTTGGTGCAAAAATAATGACGTAATAATGTCGTTTTTGACGTTAAAAAATACGTCAAAAAACGACATTATTACGTCATTATTTTTGCACCAACCTAATACATATGTGTGCATCAATATGGGTATATGTGTGCGAATTTGTACGTATATAGTATATATGTTTATGTTTGTATGTGTGTGCTGTAAAAGTGTATATATATGCGCGTATGCTTACGTCTCTACGTATGTAGGTGTACATATCTGTATTTGCACGTATGCGTATGCAGTCATTATGAATATGAGAGTGTCTATACGCCTGTAACTAAATATGTATAAATATAACTGGATTTGTTGATGTGCTTACGTGTGTATAATAGCATGTTTGTAGTCATCTGCATATCTGTGTACTTTGTGTGTATATGTCTACTCGGTACCTCCGTATATGAGTTTAACAGTGTGTGTGCGTATAATATTGTCGTATGTTGAGGTATGTGTGTATCGTGCGTATATGTGTTCAGGTGCCCTTAACCATTATATGTTATAGTGGTATGTATATCAAAACATATATATATATATATATATATATATATATATATATATATATATATATATATATATAAGTTATATAAGTTAAGTTATAAGGAACTTGGTAAACCGAATTGCTAAATCCAAAGAGGGTGAAATCCTGAGAGCTCAATGTGAGGACAGAGCTAATATGTAATGAAAAACAAACTACTTTAAGGTACCATTACGATAATTTAGTTCACCTAAATCCTTTTTTAAGGATTCAGGATCATCAGGTAAAACTTCCAACAACGAATTGAGGGGAAAAAAAATTCTCAATTCGTTGTTGGAAGTTTTACCTGATGATCCTGAATCCTTAAAAAGGGATTTAGGTGAAATAAATTATCGTAATGGTACCTTAAAGTGGTTTGTTTTTCATTACATATATATATATATATATATATATATATATATAGAGAGAGAGAGAGGGAGAGAGAGAGGGAGAGAGGTGTGTGTGTGTGTGGTGTGTGTGTCTTCGTATAATTTGTATATATGTCTATAATAATGTAGGTAGTATTATGTATATGTTTGTTATAATATGTGTATGTTTGGCACAGAATATATGTATCAGTATGTATGGTTTTTATAACATAAACATTATTTTTAGGGAATACGCGTATTTGGGTAGATGACCCGTTTATTTACCAAACAGTGTGTTTATTTGTTTATTTTCGTCTACCGAGCTGAATATTCTAGAAATTTTATTAGACAAAACAGGAGAGCCATATTTTTCTCTACGATTTCTCGAATATTCAGGTCGGTAGACGAAAATAAATAAATAACTATACAGTTTAATAATTAAACGGAGCGTCTACTCAAATAAAAGTATCCAACAAAAAGAGATAAGATAAATAGTTATATAGACAGATAGCAAATAGAAAGAAAGAAATTGAAATAGATAGATAGATAGATAGATAGATAGATAGATAGATAGATAGATAGAAACAGAATGAGAAACAAAGAAAGAAAAAGATTTCTCGAATATTCAGGTCGGTAGACGAAAATGAATAAACATACTTTTTAATAAATAAACGGGGCGTCTACTCAAATACAAGTTTCCACTAAAATAACGTTTAAGTAATGTTGGATTATAAAATAAAAAAAACACATGCCCTTACTTTAGAAATAAATATATATGTATACCTGTGTGCCTGTGTATATGCGTAAAGAATTGTATATATATATATATATATATATATATATATATCCGAATACAAGGTTGGTACAGATGGAATAAACTTCCAGTAACCAAAAACACTATTTTTTTAAAAAGTGCTCAATACAGAGTAGAGCGAATAATATATATATATATATATATATATATATATATATATATAAGTGCCCGTAATTTTGTCTTTATGTGTATATTTTCTAATGTGTGTACGCATGTCGCAGTATGTGTATATCGGTGTGAGTACACACACACACACACACACACACACACACACACACACATATATATATATATATATATATGTAAGCAAATATATGGATATAGATCCGACAGTATGAAGAAAAATTTTTCTTTATATATATATATGCATCTCTCTGTATGTATGTGCATGTGTGTAAAAGCGTAAAGCAATGTGGGCGTATGTGTGTAGTATTATGTGTATAGTGATTTTCCAAGCGTAGCTTAAATGTGGCACAAGGCCAAAAGTATGGGGTACCCAGTGAGGATCGAACTCACTACTCAGTCGTAACTGTTCTAGCGAGACAAGATTGCTAACCATTACACCGCCTCGAGGTGCCCTGGTATTATGCGTATGTAGCGGGAGTGTGTGTGTGTGTGTGTGTGTGTGTGTGTGTGTGTGTGTGTGTGTGTGTGTGTGTGTGTGTGTGTGTGTGTGTGTGTGTGTGTGTGTGTGTGTGTGTTTCCGCAAAGACGGGACTCATACGCATTCACCGGGGTATCTCAATAATTACGCACAATTGAAAGATGATTGGAAGAGAGGAGATCCATTCATGTGAAAGACAAGCGTTTTGCTGATGAGACATGGTCTCGACTCCCGAAGAGAGTGGGAGGGTGTCACTCAGCTCTCAAGCAAGTCCGCTTTAAAATGCGGGCTGCTTGAAAAATACTACCGACCGCAAGTCCAGTTGCCCTTGTCCCAGGCGTAGAGAGACTCGCGGCAAACATTTCCAATTTTCACTCAATCATCCGACAGCCCACCAGTTGACGTTTCCGGCCTCTCGTTTTTCAAGGGAAGAGAGAACAAGCAACAATAGTTCATAGGAACTAAGTAACATCTACTTTGGCATCGATAGTCCTGGGTAAGACGGAAAACTACATCCGGCAGCAATGCCCCCGATCAGGTGATTAGAGGTTTTGAGGAGCGTGGAACCACTTCTAAATTGCTGTTGTTCCCAGGTTCACCCTGATCCGGGTGGTAACACCTGTTAGAGTCCCAGGTATGGGCAAATAGTGAATCCCTAAACAAAAACCAAACACTATGAAAGTATAAGACTAAATTTTTTGAAGTAAATATACCAGCAATACATTTTTATATTGTTGTGGTAAACCCTCTCACAGCATAATGAACTCTTCCTTCTCTCATAAATACAAACTGCGAGAGTCGGACGGGGGCACAAAGTGTGAAGTGGAGTGGAGTAGTAGACGCAATGCTAATCTACTTATTATTAACACTATTTTTTGTATATATCTTCAATATACTTTTTCAACCTACCTTCGTCTTCCGTGTCTTTCTTTCTGGCCCCTAAACAGGCCACAACAATATTAAAAAAATATCAATAATTCATATTTATAATAAAATTATCAACAATACATTTTGTAGTAAAATTACCAACAATATATTTTTACATCAAAATGACGATTAATAAATGTATAGCAAAATGGACAGAAATACATTTTGTAGTAGAATCACTAACAATACTTTTTATAGCAAAATGACCAACAGTACCTTTTCTGGAGCTGATGGCATACAATTGATTCAAATTATATTTAGTTGAAGCCATAAAATTGGGTTCAAAATATTTAGATTTTGGCATTAAATAACCCATAGAGGTGTTGATATGTCGCTAAACAAAATCAACAAAATTTGCTATCGACAGTAAAAACACTTCTATGCAACTCGACATTTAATTGAATGAAACAAAACAGATCGAGAGCCGAGAAAACCGCTTGGGCAAATTGACATCACCCCGCCTGCAAAGATGCCAACCGCTTCATATATATTTCATTTATTAAGCAAAGAAATCAAGACTTGTCAACACTTTAGAAACTCAAACAACGTTGGTAGAAATCAAGCCCAATTCTCTGCATGATTCTTTGAATGAAGACATTTTTTTTTCTTTATGCTTCGTGTCTCCTTGGGATGAAGATGGTCAGGGCTCACTACAATTTTATGCCTCTTGTAGCTCTTAATAAACTGTCTTTCTGTTATTTTTCCTAAGCCCTGTTCCGACATCCATTTACTAATGCTCACTAAGTATATCATGCGTTGTTTTCTTTTGTCGCTCTTGCCCTCAATCTGTCCCGTGAGTAACTCACATATAGAACATAAATGAATGGAATCGTCCTTTTATGTAAATAAGCGGAGTTAAGCAGAGTTAAAGAAAGTTAGCATTAGGTCTTAGCCGTGCGTTAAGCTCTTAGTGCTTGTCGAACTCCCCACCTTCGGACAGAGAGGCACCCAGACGAGGATATGCTAAAGAGCAGAGTCTCGTCTGGGGAGGTAGACAAACCCGACCCCGTTATTACGGGATCTACGATAAATTTTTGCCCGGGCCTACGGGCTCGGAAAACTCAAGTTAAATCAGCCTTGTGGTACAGCCTTGTGCTACATTCTGTGGGGAGCTCAGATAAATACTGAGTTAGCATTAGGTTAATTGCTAAGTGTACCTGCGTGGAGTAAATCTTCTACAGTGTAACCCGGATATAAGAGAGTTGTCGGGACCGGAGAAGAAGTATCTTATATCCGGGTTTCTCTTATATTCGTGTTTGGTCTATTTTGTTTAGGCAAGTATGGCTCTAATTTGGGACCAGATAAAATCTCTCTTATATCCGGGTTTCCTTTAAATCCAGGTCTCTTATATCTGGGTTACACTCTATTTTCATTACATACCTACGAGTTTGTCTTATTAATTTCCCTGTTATCTCGAAAACACGACAGTTGGCGACGAACGATTCAAGTACAACAGTAACAAATTTTCCCTCCTTCCTGATTGTGTCCTAGAAACCCCCCAATGTATTTTACTGATGTCAAGTATTAATTTCCTATGTGTTTCAGTTTTCTCCCAAACTTCGTCGTTGCTCACATGTTTGTCAACATAAAATCCCTGTTGTTGTTAAGAACCTTTGCTCAGAATTCTCACCAATCCTGACAAATTTGTTTAATAGTCGCTTGAAAGAAAAACGTTCCCCAAGTCTGTGGAAGCTATCAGCTGTTTTGCCCTGTTAGTTATGTAGAAGAACCGCGAATATTCGAGATACAGTGTAACCCGGATATAACAGACCCGGATATAAGAGAAACCTGGATATAAGAGAGATTTTCTCTGGTCCCAAATTAGAGCCATACTTACCTAAACAAAATAGACCAAACCCGGATATAAGAGACTTCTTCTCCGGTCCCGACAACTCTCTTATATCCGGTTTACACTGTATTAGATCCTATTCCTCAGGATCGTCTACAATAAATTTCCAAATAAATTTGAGACAGAGTCCAGTCTTTCGGACTGTTCAGATTACTGGTAATCACGTCAAGAATACTGATCATTGCAGTACCTCCCCACCAGCCTTCATAACATCATTAGCAAGCACACGGAATATGTTATCAGTAATCTAGAATTGGATTTCCGGTTCCTTCTAAAGTCTCCTTCAACGGTATATTTCTAACGTTTCCGCCCAAACACTGAAATTTTATTTACTATTTATTTATTTCTCAACATGAGTAGATAGGTTAGCCTTTCATTTAGACCTCACTCCTCTCCGGTCTTTTAAACAATAGTGGAGCTTTATCCCTCGTTTCCTGTGTAGGATTCGGTTTCCGGTTCCGGTTGATTTCAATGGTATATTTCTAACGTCTGTGTCCCAACTCTGAAATTTTATTTACTATTTATTTACCATCTCAAGAGGAGGAGATAGGTTCGTCTTTCTTTTACATCATTCTCTTCTCCGGTCTTTTGAACAGCTTTATCCCTCGTTTCCTGTTTAGGTTTCGGTTTCCGGTTCTTGTAAAGTCTCTTCATTCTCTTTCATTTCCATTAGCCACTTAGTGGCATTATCGCTTTGCTTTGGGTAAATTGATTTTTTTAAAAAATCCTATGTTAATACCGTATGTTTCATACTTATTTTCTGCCAATCTCTTTCCCACAGAAACAACGTTGAAGGCTGTCGCTACTCTGTCTCTAGTTCAATAGCAAATGTTCAGATGAGCTTCCTTTAGATCCACCTGTTCAGACTTTTACAGCAACTTTGGGGAATAAATTCTCACAGGAGCGATTCCTTGAACGCTTTAATCATGAGCCATTTTTAAGGGTCAAACGTCATTTTTCTTCTTTATTCTTACGTTCCACCACATTCACTCATACCACACATCTCATTTAGCTTAACCATTTCGACCGTAACCCTCTAACTTGAGTAGCTTTCCAGCCTTGTTATTGAGAGCTAGAGAATATAAGAAAAAAAAAACAATATTAAGAAGAAAGAACAACGAAAGAATAGAAATTTAGAAGACAGAAGATAACGCTTGACATTACATTTAAATTTTTGAAGATCAAAGTTGATTGGTAAGCAATAAGCCGGAAGAGAACTCCACACGCGAGAAGTGCGATAGAAAAAACTGTTAGCATAGAAGTTACGTTTAGATCTAGTCATTTCAACTGTAAAATGATGAGACCACGCCGCCAATCTAGTACTGTGGTTAAATTCATAAAAATCTATGTATCGAAAGGAAGTTTCGTCAGAACAATTAACATTAAAATATTTATAGAAAAGGCACAGAGAAGCGACATCATAGTGGTGGAAAAGTAACTGAAGCCGAGATGCCAGGTTCGGATTAATAACATTGCAGATTCTTCTTTAACTCCAAATATGTAGCAAGGTGTATTATATTATATGTATTGTATAGTATTAGAAAAAAAATCTCTGTTCATATGATCTGATTTGGTTTGGCTTGTTTTGTTTTGTTTTACGGCATATCAACATCATTGGGTTATTTAATGCTGGCAAGAGTTTTATTGCTGGTAATATATTTTCCAAAATTCTGTTTCTGGTAATAATTTTCGTTCGATGGTAATATTTTTTGTCAAAATATGTATTGCAGGTAATATTTGTTTTTCAAAAATGTATTGCTGGTAACATTTTTTTTTTACAAAGTATTTCTCTTATTAAAATCTATTTTTACACTTTCATAGTGTTTTGACCCCAGTTTGAGGTTTAACTATTTACCCACAACTGGGACCCTAACAGGTGCTACCACCCCGGGTCAGGGTGGACCTAGGAAAACGAGCAATTAAGAGGTGGTTCCACACTCCTCAAAACCTCCTGATCAGAGGTCTTGCTGTTGGACGTAGTTTATCGTCTTACCCAGGACGCGGACTTAGTTTATCGTCTTACCCAGGACGCGAATGTAGTTTATCGTCTTACCCAGGACGCGGATGTAGTTTATCGTCTTACCCAGGATGGTGATATGATCTGAAGAAATCCATGAAAGATATGTTTGCAAAGATCACTAAGATGGATTGGTTTTCCTGTTCCTTCTAAAGTCTACTTCCACACTTTACTTCTTACGTCTCTGATTGAACTGTAAAATGTTATTCACTAATTCAAGTCAAGAGTTAGCTGTTATCTTCCCTGCATAACCCTAACCCTTGACTACTTACCCCAAGAACTTGATTACTTACCCTTTCTTATGCCATACAAAATCACGCAGTAACCTTCTACTTTCAGTAACTTGTATTGGTTAACAGCATTGGTTTGGAAAATAATGAATATTTTAATGCAAAATGTCGTTGGCAATTTTTTATTATATTGTTAATTTGTTGACGTTATAGATGTCATTTTTCAATACTTTAGCCAGAAGAATGCAACACCTCCCTCAAGACAATTATACTAAAAATAATTTCTTAAAAATTTGTCATTCTCATGGGTTAGTTACCTATAACTACAGAATGAACTCTTCCTAACACTATGTATACTCCGCCTCTCAAGAGAGAGGGACGAATCGAGCCGAGCTTCTGGGCTTGACGGTCGAACTCTCTGCCTCTGAGCAGAGAGGAACCCGGATGAGGCTCCGCCGAAGGGCAGAGTCTCGTTCGGGGAGGTTGACCAACCCGATCGCGTTTATACGGGTTCTACGGGCATTTTTTGGCCGAGCCTACGGGCTCGGGAAACCCACGTTAAACTCGGCCTTGTGCCACATGCAACCCTCGTGTGGGGGGTGGCTAGATACCGAATCAAACCGAGCTTCTCGGCTTGACGGTCGAACTCTTTGCCTCTGAGCAGAGAGGAACCCGGACGAGGCTCCGCCGAAGGGCAGAGACGCGTTCGGGGAGGTTGACCAACCCGATCCCGTTTATACGGGTTCTACGGGCATTTTTTGACCGACCCTACGGGCTCGGGAAACTCACGTTAAACCCGGCCTTGTGCCATATGTAACCCTCATGGGGGCGGGGGGCAAGTAAATATTGAATCGAGCCGATAGTAGTTCACTCCAAAGCAGACTGACAGTCATACTAACACCTTCCACATCTTGTATTATTATTTCGTGTAATATACCTTCGTTATTTCTACTCTTGTGTTCGTGTTGTTCTTCCTTGGTCCTAACCTGCGCCATAACAGTGGGAATCGAGTCAATCCGATAGTAGTTCACTCCAAACCAGACTGACAGTCATGCTAACACCTTCCACATCTTGTATTATTATTTCGTGTAATATACCTTCGTTATTTCTACTCTTGTGTTCGTGTTGTTCTTCCTTGGTCCTAACCTGCGCCATAACAGTAATAAATTTCGTTAGTTGGTTAGCTTTTTTTGTTTAGCGGTATATCAACCTCGCTGGGTTATTTAATACCGAAATCTAAATATTTTTTACGCAATTTTATTTCATTTTTGGAGATAATAATGATTTAGTGGTACAAGTCTTATCTGTAAGTGTATTTGCGTGTAAATGAATATAACGAACCCATTCGAAATTGGAACTCGATTCTCCAGTTAACAATTCCGTTACATCACCTACAAATCCAAGCTTATATTACGTGGTATTCCCAAGCGGTCACCCATCTAGGAACTGACCAGACTTGACGTTGCTTAACTTTGGTGATAACTGGTGTTTCAACGTGATGCGGCCGTAAGCCCAAAAACTTCGTAATTGTATGTATACTGACAAAATTCAATATTATCTATTACACGCTCACAGTAATGATGGGCACAACGAAAATCAAAGCAATTACTATTTCCGACCATGAGTGACCCTGGTTCGAATCTCACCATGGTCGTTTTTTTTTCAAACAGTCCGTTTTAAAGTAATTCGAAAATCTGACTGAAATATATATATATATATATATATATATATATATACTAGCAGCATGGCTCGGCGTTGCCCGTGCTTGATTCAAAAATCGTACGACTCATACAGCATTCGCTATCACTTGACTTAAAATATTTTTGCCCTTCCTTGACTTTAAAGGAGTGCCCTTTGCCGTGCTGATGTTGCTACATGCCTTACTTCTTGCCTATCTCACACTGCAAATTTTTTCTAAGCTCTATATTAAACATTAAATCTGTTACGAAAAAAGAACTAAACAAAATGAACACAAAACGATCAGCTTTAAAAAAGGACTCGTAACTGGAAAAACCGAATGAAAAAAGAATGTTAACAACAAATACTTTTTCACACCGAACCCAGTTCTGCGGAATCAGAATCAACGTTGAGTTTAAGCAAGTGAATGAGCCAATTGGAGTAAAGTGCCATGCAGATTTAAATTTTTCCCACTTGTGACGAATGCAGCTATCGATTTTTTTTTTTTTTTTTGCATACTAGCATGCTAGTTAACATTCGTGCTAGTCAGCTGTTGGCTCTCACACTGGCCAATAGAATCTTCCTGCCTATTCGTGGAAGCCAGCTATTGGTTCTCACTCTGGCCAGTACAAAATGGCCGCAAACTACATGAAAACTGCCGTAGAAGCATGAAAAATCGATTTTTTTCACTATCGATGGGGGTTGGGAAATGCAAAGTCGGTCTTGGGCTTCCCGCTAACTTGGAGCATGTGCATGTAAATTTTGGTGCAAATCCGTCGAAAATTGCGGCCGTGCATTCGTTACACACGCACACACATCTAGCTTATATATATATATTGAAAAAATGGAGTCATTGTTAGCGGCTTGGATTGAGGAATTGAAGACAAGAGTTTGAATTCAAGTCGAGTTTATTGCATTCTACATGCTAATACACTTGAGAAAGGTATGAATCTATCTCTTCTTCACCCTGGCCTCTAGATAAAATAGCTGAACAGACTGAGTTCTATATCTTTGCCTTGGGTGGAAACCACTCTAGGAGAAGGAAACTAAATTCAAAACAGGCCTCTGCTTGCTTTGAAGGTCCTACTGTTTTAGGCAAAAGGCTAGAAAAATGTAACTACAAATTCACCTCGCATGTTGTCTCGAACAAAGGAACTGCCCCACTACCCTTCACCCTAAATACTTCGAGCCGCGACAAAAAAATAATGGACTCCTCGGGCTCAGTACAGTAGTTCAAACAAACATAAGGATTGGACACGCCATGAATGGCAACCAATCTAGGAGAAGTAAACTCTGAATTCAAACATTGTAGGCCTTGACACTTTAGTCAAAGGCTAGAAAAAAGTAACTTCAAAAACAAATCCACCGACGGAACAACCCCCACTGCTTCGAGCCGCGATAGAAAATAATATCCAGTACAATGGTTTGAACAAGACTGGTACACGGGACGGCACTTCTCTGATTTCGGCCTATTCGCCCACGTCTAGACGACGGCATTTGAAAAAGAGTAGCGTAAGATATGCTTTTAACCCATCGACCACCTTGAAGGATTCATATCGTTATTGTTTTTTTGTTTGTTTTTTTTTACACCAAATCCAGAAATTTCTGTTTATACAGCTCTTCCAACAAGATGATTTTTTTGCGCTAAATGTGTATTTATTATAAATATACATCACTCACTCATCGGTGATGTACAAAACATTATGAAAGCATAAAAATAGAATCTTATAGTACAAAATACCAGCAATAAAATAATGTTACCAGCAATACATGCCCCTTGACAAAAAAAAGCTCTTTACAAAAAATACGTCAATGAAACCTGATCTACAAACTGATTTCTTACAAAGAATACATATTCTATTAATACGAACCTATCCTAAAAATTTTGTCGGCATTAATAAACCATAGAGGTGTTGATATGCCATAGAACAAAATAAATCAAACCAAACCAATTCTAATAACAAATGCATCACCATAAATACTAATGATACGTGACAGTTAAGAATAAATTTTACGTACACCAATATACATTAAATTTTACGTACACTGACATACATTAAATTTTACGTACACTAATATACATTAAATTTTGAACGACAGCGTACACTGGATTAAAGAAATATCAAATTAAAATTACAACTACAGGGTGATTGAAAAGTAACTCCCCATTTTAAAATACTTATAATTTATTTATTAACTATATTTTTACAAGAAATGCAAATGAGAGGAAAGCGTTTAACCTGAAGTTATATTTAAAATTCGACATGGGCACCAGATTTCGCTACCAGCTTCTCGAGGTGACCAGGAATCGCGTCAACTGATTTCTCCAGGAACTCTTGCGGCATGGAAGACATAACTTCTTGTATTCGCCCTTCAAGTTCTTCCAAAGACTTGGTTTAGTATAATAGACTTGCTCCTTTAACTAACCCCAAATAAAAAGTCACAGCGTGTTAAGTCAGAACTCCTGGTTAGCCACTCATACATAAAATAGGGAGTTATTTTTTAATCACCCTGTCTATACACAGATTAACACAAAAATTGGAATTCATTTGGTTTGTTCTATTTCTGTATCGATTAGTTTAAGGCAGAAGTAATTAGTTTAAGGCAGAAGTAATTAGTTTAAGTCATAAGTAATTTCCACTTTAGGGAACAAATTGTAAATTTCTTAACCGTTTTAATGGAGTACTTGAAAATGCATTCCCGTCACATTATGCTATGGAAGTTCATGCAAGTGAATAACGCTAAGGAGAAATCGAGACAAACATGTAGTATCAAGTAGGATCATGTAGTATCATGTAGGATCATGTAGTATCATGTAGGATCAAGCTGTCATAGGTGCAGGGCAAGTCCAAAACTGATTTGCAAAATTTAATTCTGGGGAAAAATTGTTCGATTGATTTGTTTTTTATGGCTTATCAACCTTATGCAGTTTATTTACAGTTTGAAAAAATTTTAAATTGTAAGAATTTTTTGGAAATAGTAATGATTTACTAATACAAGCCCTACCAATTAGCCCATATATGGGGGGAGAACTGTGGGAAGTATACCTTTCACATGTGTATTTGATCGTAAGTGAATACAAAGAACCCGGCCGGAATTGGAACTCGGCTCTCCGATTTCTAATTCTAAGTCGTTATCCACTACACCGCCCGCACATCCAAGCTCACAGAATTTGTTGTCTGTTAGTTTATGGAATGTATGCTTTCAGGTGTTTTGGTTTCGTAAACAGTCTACCATTGTCATAACAAAGACAGTGGCACCTGAAACCGTAAGTGCAACTATCATCACCATCGGCATTAACCAGGCTCAACATTGCTTAACTTCAGTGATCATACGAGAACCTATTTTTCAACGTGACATGGCCGTAAGCCGAAATTAGAGGAGGCACGGTGGAGTAATGGATAGCAGCTTGGATTAAGAAATAAAGCCGAGTTCGAATTCTAGTCGAATCCATTACATTCACTTACGTGCTAACACCCTTGGGAAAGGTGTGAATCCTCTTCTTCTCCCTCCAGCTATGGGTAAATAGCAGGACATACTGGATTCTATAGCCTTGGATGGTAACTGGTCTAGGAGAAGGAAAACTCTGAATTCAAAACCTGTGGCACGTAGTGCATCAGGTCTCTGTAATCGGCCCTTAAGTGTGGATGGTCCTGCACAAAACCTTCACCACTATAATCAAATCTCATGTGCTATATATGCGGGTTGGGGACCGCTTGTGAATTCCAAATTCCCATGAAACTCCAATATTGGAGGCGGCTCAACCCACCCCGGATGAATGCCGTTACAAGAACAAGAAGAACAAGAAGTAAGCAGAAAAGTCGTTGAAAGACGAAGCCAGAGCGTTCTTCAGACTTTCACGATGATTATTTAATCCATTAGTGGAAACCATTCAACGGCTATGCACTCTGGAATTAGGAAACGTATTAAACACATCACAATCTTCCATATCTCAAAAAATATAGGGAAAGTCAACAAGTTGGTCGTCTGGGTTGTCTACGTGCATAACTAAAAGAACAAACGATAAAGAAAAAAAAACGGAAATTATTTATGACTCGATGTAATTCATATTCTTTATCAACAAGCAAGTCTCTATCAATCGTTTATTCTCTCGCCAAGCTTCCATAACAGTTAAGCAAAGCAAGGTCGTTTGCAAACGCTACAGAATGAAATTGTGACACTGGACAGATCAATGTTATGGTGGTGACGAGTTTTGCGAACGGCCCGGATCTGTATTGATCGTTGGCCCACAATGGTCAGCTAATGAAGAAATTGTTCGTTTTCACAGAATGGAAGAAAAGAAAAGAAAGAAAAAAATGATTAATACTCGTAAGAAAAACAATAAATGTACATTAAAAATGCTTTTCACACTTTCATTCTTACTACAGATACTGTTATGAAATAATTCATTCTTTTTTTTATTAATGTCGTAATTATTCTGGCGTTGGACATGAACGGGGAAGGACGGCAGATGTGTGCGCCTACGTCGGCGTAGAGACATATGTCAATTAACAAGCCAATGCGGATCTTGTTGGAAAGGATATGTGGGAGAAAATACTGCAAAGTGTAAACTTTAGCATTAAAAATTCATGGGTGCCATCATCCGACTACTTTGTCTAAGGTACGTTCAATCAGTCGTGTAGACGTGTATCTGAAGATAAGAGAAAAAGGAAATTGACTAAAAGGCTCGGCGCATGCGCGTCTCAGTATGTATCATGCGTGCGCATGTGTGTAATTTTCATATTCTTATGCGTATTAGTGCGTGCGTGAATGTATATGTGTGCGTTGCTACATGCGTGTATCTGTGCATGTGTATTACTGCATTTACTCGCGTGTATGCGTCAGTATCGACAAGGTTCTGTTGTTGTCTTCTTAATATAACAGCAACAAAAAAGAATGTGTGCGGAGACCGTAGCAGTAGCCGTCGGTCTAGTGTCGCCTTTACGCCGATCGCTTCACGCTTCGCCGCTCCAATGACTTAGTTGCTAGTCTATGCAAACATCCCGCCAACTCCCTATTCATTCTTTGGCCTATTTCACAAAGAAAAGACCAATGGCAATCGATAGTGCCGTATATGTTATCTTTTGTGGTTACATTTTCCGTCTATTTTGATACTTAATTCACTAATGGGTTCTTGGTCGGGCTGCCAGCGTCGAATGACAGATGACAAATATTTGACTGCGTCCACTTGGTTTTGATGTTCTTTCATAGTTCTGCTTTCCATCAAGTTGCCATTAGCACCCCAAAACATAAAAAAAATCGAGATCTAACATTCTCCTTGCAAGATGCAAAAATTATTTTATTGAGTCTAAATACGTATCAAATTATATAAAAAGATATAAAAACCCGGAGCTTATCCGAAGCAATTAATGTAAAGGAAGTTAGAAAAAGTAATGAGAGTTGCGAGTAAGGCGGTTTTGCCTTTAGCGATCACAGCTCCATTAGTCACTGAACTTCTCTTCTTCTACCGCCGAAGAGCGATCAATAGAATAAACAGAGCCGAGAACAAAACTTTCAATGAAACGAAGGCAAGTGGTTGGCTGACAGGGCATCACACAGACCTCACTTCTCCACTTCTTTAGTACAAACAAAAATCACCTGATGATAATTAAACTATCTCCATGCAAACCCTCATTTCTTTGCCTTAATTGAGATTAGGTTCGACGCAGGACACAATTACCCGACTACACTTCCGGCGGAAGACAACATTCATTAGAAATGGAGCTTCTCTTGCTACGTGAATATTTCTCTGAGAAAAAAAAATTCTATTATCGACTTCATTGAAATCATTTTTCTTTTTTCTCGTCTACGTTTTTCATTTTTACCTTCCATCAGCACGACTGATGCTAACCCGCCAGAAAAGTGACTCATTGCGCGTTCAAGGACTAAAATGTTCTACTGACGTGAAGTGGAAAGAGTATATTGAATCAATTGCTAAGTCTGCAGCTAAAAATGTTAGTTCACTATGCCCTGATAGAAATTTTTCTCGCCAGAATCTACAGAACGCGCCCAGTAAAAAAAGCAATAAATTCAGAAAGATGTGAGACAATCATTGAAAACTGGTGACGACAGATGTGACTGAGAAATTCAGGAAGAATTTCTGCTCATTCCGTCAATCCCTACGTCGGATGTTCTTCGTTGAAAAGAACGATAACTTGACGCTCAAAATGAGTGAGTTGTTTAGCCATACGAGAAGGACAGAACGAAAGACGAACGTTGTCTGCAAATAACCTTTAAATGACGAGTCACAAGATCAAGCATCAATTAACCAATCATAAAAGAACCAATCAAAGTTAGGTAATTACGCGAGAATCGAATGATTATTCAAGGTCATGAATATTCAAGAAATTTATTCAAGGTTATTCAAGGTATTAATTATTCCAGAAAGATAAAACAGTGATAATAAAGATTTTGCTTTTTTACTGAGCACCCTGTATCTTACATATCTATAAGTCCACCATTCGTCCATGCTTTAAATATCACTGCCACAGGTATTCTTGATATATATTTAGAGATTCTTGATAAAATCCAAAGAAGAATCTGCAATGTTATTAGCCCTGACCTGGCATCTCGGTTCCAGTCCCTTCCCCGCTGCTGTAATGTAGCTTCCCTGTGCCTTTTCTGTATATATTTTCATGTTTATTGTTCTGATGAACTTTCTGCTATGGTACCTAGACTTTATGAATTTAAGCGCAGTACTAGATTGGCAGCGAGGTCTCATTATTTTACAGTTGAAATGGATAGATGTAACTGTAAGTTCTATACTAACAGTTTCTTCTATCGCACTTCCAGCTTGTGGAACTCTCTTCCGGTTTTTGCTTTCCAATCAACTTTGATCTTCAAAAATGTAAATGCAATATCAATCGTTATCTTCTGTATTCTTAATTCTTTTATTGCCCTCTCGTCTTAATAGAACGTTTCTCATATTCTCTAACTCTCAGTAACCTCTTGCGTCTTAGTGGCTTTATTGCCTTGATTTGGGTGAAATGATTAAAATAAATGTGCCTTAATAAGCTGTTTTTTTTTTTCATGAAAACTTCGGCCGCCATCTTTTATTCTTAATCGTAATTTATGTAACTAAACTATTTAAGATTTTAGGATATTTTTTATATCTGCATATAAGTTTGATTGTTTGCTTTAATTATTACATGTAATTTTAAATAGTCCTCTCTTTTAATAAATTTAAGTGACAGCACGTTTAAATTATTTTCCTCCATTTTCCTCCGCGGCACAATAGGTATTGTTCTTTTGACCAGGCACATTTCTATATAATAAATGTAAATGTTAGTGCGTCCCTGTATCAAATTTTTTTAATTAAAGGGAAACAACTCTCTAAATTTCATGTTACAGAAATTTTGGATTCCCAACTTATCATTACTGCAATTGTTTTCTGCGTTTTTTTTATATGAGTTTTTGCGACGAATTTTTTTACGATAACAATTTTTATTGAATTTGAAAATAAATTCGGAAATAATCGACATTAATTGCGAAATGCAGCAAGAGTCACCCATGAAATAAAAATAATTGCTTGTACAGAAAATAAGGATCTACGTACATCAAACTGTCTTTAAATTAAGTGGTGACAGAAGAATTATCGTTGAACTTTCAAAAGGTAAGCTTAAATATTATTGCAATACTTAAATGCGGCGATCAATTTTGAGTTCTTCTGTAGTTTGTTGTAGTATGCCTCGCTAAAAGAAATCTCCGCCAACAGAGGACCAGATTGCAATAAAAAAAATAAAAAAAGCCAAGGATGCAGCGAAGAAAAGAAAGTCCGGTGTAAATGAAAACCCAGATTAAATGGCAGCTAAGAAAGCTTCCAATGCTAAGAATATGCAGACTTAGGGACTCTGAAACTCCTAAACAAACCGAAGGATCAATCAAGAGCGCTCCACAGGAGCTAGCTTAAATGCCTCCCGATAGGGCAGCTTTTAAGCCCGTATTATATAAATTCAAAACTTCCTACTCGCATTACTACATAAACTTAGAAAAGAGCTCGATTTGCGAAAAGAATAAGACGCAGTGTTTGACAATGTCCAACAATATTTCGTTAGTATGTCTGTCTTTTTATAGTCATGTTTAAAAATTTTATGAAAGTATAAAAATATTTTTTAAAAATTCAAAGTCTTTTAACAAACGTTGCGTCAAAATGAATGAAAAGCAGTCAGAATGATTGGCATATAAACGTGAGTAATATGGCGGTGATCGGGCTCATCATGGAATTTCTCGTCAATAAACATGTAATTATATATTATAAACATGTCAAAGATCAAATTAGTCCAAAATAAAAGCATATTTTAAGCCTGAAAGAGGCTCACATTTTTATTAGTATAAAGGATCAGATTAGTCCAAAAATTAAACATGAAGCGAAGCCTGAATATTTTATTACAATGAAGCTTATAAACATGTCAAGGGTCAAAAATTCCCAAAATTGAGCTTAATTTAAACATGAAGTGAGGCTCGGATATTTTATTAGCATGAAGCTTATTAGCATGTGAAGTGTCAAATTTATTCCAAAAATTGAGCCTAATTAGTACATGAAGCGAGGCTCGGACATTTTATTAGCATGGAGCTAATATGTCATGGGTCAAATTAGTCCCAAAATTACGCCTATTTTAAGCATTAAGTGAGGTTTGGATATTTTATTAGCATGAAACTTATATGGATATCATGGGTCAAATTATTAAAAGACTAAGCTTATTTTAAGCATGAAAAGTCTCTTTACTCTGGTCAACATCTCTATTTGTTGAGACGAAAGAGAAAGCGAGAGAGAGAGAGATGTTTTCCCAGAATGGCTCCTTATTCTGTTAAAAGATTCCATTAGATGAGAGGGAGATTTTTAGGTCGACTTTTCCCTTGGTCAATGTCTCTATTCGTTGGCATTTTGCTTTGATCGTCTCTATTCATTAAGACGAGTGAGAGAAACAGTAGTTTTTAGGGCGCCTCTTAACTCTGATCAACGTTTCTATTTGTTGAGAAGAGAGAGAGATTTGTAGGTTTGCTTTTTGCCTTGGTCAATGTCTCTATTCGTTGAGACAAGAAAAAAAAATAGATAGATAAAGAGAGATGACGTTATGACGATGGAGAATTATGTTCCAATGCTGGAACGATAGCATCTGCTTGAGAATTACGTCACTTCTTGTTACTCTAATCATATGTAACAAAGAAAAACAATTGTACCCATGAACAAAGAAGACAAAATGAAGGGGATATTTATTTCGGATACGCTTGATTGGAATTCGTAATGAAACAACTCAGCAGTTAA
Organism: Acanthosepion lycidas; assembly: GCA_963932145.1. Lineage (NCBI taxonomy): Eukaryota > Metazoa > Mollusca > Cephalopoda > Sepiida > Sepiidae > Acanthosepion > Acanthosepion lycidas. The sequence continues at coordinate 58,213,384 of OZ010599.1, read as the reverse complement.
AAGTTAAGTCGAATTATAACAAAGGTGATATCGTCACGTTGTGAGTCAGTGGTCGCAAACATGTCTCAAAAGCTACTAAATCGAGTTCGTACAACAATGGAACCTCTAATACTTATATCCTTCTGTGGGCATCACGAGGCGGTGTAATGGTTAGCTAGCTTGTCTCGCTAGCGCAATTATGAAGTGTAGTGAGTTCGATCCTCACTGGGTGCCCCATACTACCGGCCTTGTGCCACATCTAAGCTACGCTTGGTAAATCTCTGGGCACCTAGAGGTGGTGTAATGGTTAGCAAGCTTGTCTCGCAAGAACAATTACGACTGAGTAGTGAGTTCGATCCTCACTGGGTGCCCCTTACTTTCAGCCTTGTGCCACATCTAAGCCGGGCTTAGAAAATCACTATATCCTTCTGTAAGATGATGTTGGGGTGTGTAACAAAGAAATATCTTGTCAGAATTTGATTATTCTACTTGGAATAGGGTATGTCATGGGTTAAAATATTAAGTTTATATTAAGCATGAAATGTTTCTTTACTCTGGTCAACGACTCTATTTGTTGAAACGAGAGAGAGAGAGATGTTTTTCGAGAATGACTCTTTATTCTGTTCAAATATCCTATTAGTTGAGGCGAGAGTAACGGAGAGAGATTTTTAGGTTGTTTTTTTTCCCTTCGTCAATATCTCTATTCGTTGGGACGAGAGAGGGATAGCAGAATATGAAGAGAATTAATAATTTCTTCGGTATTATGGATAGAAAGCGGATACCAAATACTTGATTTATAAAAGGGATTGAGACGATATAGAGAGAAGAGTAATAACTCAGAACATCAGAAAATAGCATATATATAACAAAGATGAAGATACTAGTCGGAATGAATCATGGAATAATGATAGTAATTCAACTTAGAATTTTTTACAAGATTAGGAAGAATGAAGAGAGGAGTACAAAAAAGATGAGGATACTAGTTTGAATAATTCCTGGAATAATGACAATACTTCATCTGAGAACTTTAGACAACACTAGGAAGGCTGGAGAGTTGAATACAACAAAGATGAGGATACTAGTCCGAATAATTAATGGAATAATGACAATACTTCATCTGAGAACTTTAGACAACACTAGGAAGGATGGAGAATTGAATACAACAAAGATGAGGATACTAGTATGAATAATTAATGGAATAATGACAATACTTCATCTGAGAACTTTAGACAACACTAGGAAGGATGGAGAATTGAATACAACAAAGATGAGGATACTAGTCTGAATAATTCATGGAATCATGACAATACTTCATCTGGGAACTTTAGACAGTATTTTTCCGTAATTTTCCTTGTAAATCAAAATCAATTTTAACAAATTATATGACACTAGTATTTAATTAACGCTAATTAACTAATGAATTGGAATGAGTTGTAGGATTAAATGCTTCCTTATTTTCGTCTTGTGCTTTAAGGTCTGTAAGATTAACCCATATATAATAATGACTCAAGTTATCACATCACAATTCAGAAAATTTGCTTCCCTTTTGGGCCATCAATGGCCAAGAATTTATCATTTCTTGAAGGTCATTGACTTAAATGTCAAAAACACAAGCTTAAAACAACAAATAAATCTTTTCATTTTTCATGACAAGAGAAAATGTCATCATCGTATAATAAAATCCATAAAACGGTTTCTCTGAAATATTGCACTGTCGTTCGACTGATTACTTGGTTTTTAAAAGGATAAATAGATTTTTTTTTCAAAATAAGTCATAAATAAAATGTTATCGCAATGAAATGCCAACGCAAACATATGATTCCATTAGCGAAAAACATCCCTTCTTAAAGCTCTCTTTAGCGCCTGACTAACTTTTGTCAATATTTTTTAGGCGCCATCTTGCGGCAGATACACAGCCATTAAAACTTGCGTCTCTTTTTTTTTTCGTCGTGTTAGTGACTGAGTGTTATCACTGAATATGGAATGCTGACGCAGATTCAATAATTTATGTGGCTGATGAAAAGCGGGAAGCTGTGTTACCAACAAAATGACTTCCATGGAAGTCGTGATCGCCATATCTTAGAAGGAAACCAACAAAGAAAGTAAAAGCTGGTTGCATTTGTGACATTGCGTTTACCGGAAACCAATTAATTCAAACCTTTGACAAAACAAGTTCAACAATTCGAGCACCTCTTCTTTACGCCATGCTATTCGCATCTCACAGAAAATAAGTGGCAAATTGTCTGCAGGCAGCTGCTAAAACATGTACAATCCAAAACCCATTATTTTCAGCTAATTCAAAATTGTGGGATAATAGCCCAAAAAGTGATTTTCACGAATCAGGCAAAAATTTGGATCAAATATACGGATCAAATAACAACAGTGTGGAGAAAAAGAGAAAAAATTCTTCTTTTGTGCTGTTTTTCCACTGACGTGGGTGATCGTTTACCTCCACAGCTTCCTGTTCTTTGTAGCTCCAAGCAACGTTAGTCACCTGCCATCTATTTTTTAGGTAAGTTATTTGCAGTTTTGCTATGACCTTTAAATACAGCCCGTGAGTGTCAAATTCTCTAAACCCTTCTTCCTCATTGTGTATCACAGATATTTCAACTGTTCTATGCATAAGCACCCTTTTCATTCCTCGTTAATCGTATGCTCTGTCCATGGAATTCTCGGCCTTTCCATACATCTAGCTATTTCAACAGTAAAACGTTGAAACCTGCTTGCCAATCTCGTGGCACGCTGAAATCCATGTAGCCCGGACGCCAGTGAAAAAAAGCTCATTAGAACAGTTGCCATGAAAATATTTGTAGAAAAGACAGAGAGAAGCCAGCGGTGTGGAAGTGACTGAAGTGGGAGATGCCAGGTCAGGACTGATAACATTGCAGACCCTTTAGTTTTTGTCGAGAATCTTTAGATATATTAATCAACGCATCGTGTTCTGTACTACGACAAGGGTACCACTAGTACTCTTTGCTGATGTCAATACGCAATCTGTGGAAACCCCTTCCCTATTCCAGTTTCCCTGAGATCTATAATCTCCAGCTATTCAAATGCAATGTCAATCGACATCTCCAGTTGCCTTGATCTATCCACTACCCTTCTCCTTATTCTTTCCTCTATCACTCCTATCTGATCTTGCTCTAAATTTTCTGTAACCCCTTGCGTGGGGTGAAAAGCTTTAAAAAAATCATCAGTACGGCGTTGGTTTCTTGGATGATTGGTTCATTGGTTGGATTAGCGGCATGTCAACACCTCTATGGGTTATTTAATGCCGAAATCTAAATATTTTATAAGCAATTTTATTTCATTTTTGGAAATAACTATGGTTTATGGATACAAGTCTTACTAATTTACCCATAGGTGAGGGGAGAAGTGAATGCATACCCTTCCCAAGAGTATTTGAGCGTAAGTGAATACAACGAACCTAATAGGAATTGGAACTCGAATCTCCAATTAATAATTCTGAGCCATTATCCATTACACCACCCGCACATCCAAGCTTACAACATCTGGTATTCCGAAGCGGTCACTCACCTAGGGACTGACCAGTTTCGACGTTGCTTAACTTTCAGCACGGTGTAGACTGACGTAGGGATCTGGGGGGTGGCTGTTTGTAGATAGCATGTCATTTCTGCGCTTTGCTACTGTTCTGGATTCCGTGAATGGAATCTTGCACAAATAAATAAACAACGCCCGTAATTGAGATAGAAAAATAAATGTATTAAACGTAAGAATACAGACTTGAAGTGAAGATTAGTAGTCCAGGAATGCGGGTTAGTAGAAAGTATATGTACAAGTCTCTGTAAGCAAAGCCGTAATCATCTCTCTCTCTCTCTCTGGACTCTTGTATAACTCTCTGAGAACACCCTGTGTGTGTCTCGGTATCTCTAAACCTATCTCGTTATTTAATATCCCACCCACGAGGAATATATATGACACAAGGCCGAGTTTAATGTGGGTTTCTCCGAGCCCGTAGTCTCGGCCAAAAATATAGCCTTTGAACCCGCCTAGACGGGTTCAGGGCCTGTCTACCTCCCCGGACGAAACTTTGCCCTTGGGCAAAGCTTCGTCCGGGTTCCTCTCTGGAAAAGCAGAGAGTTCGACAGACGTCGAGACTGCATCTCGACGTAACTCGGTATTTAATATCCCACCCACGAGGAATATATGTGGCACAAGGCCGAGTTTAAAGTGGGTTTCTCCGAGCCCGTAGGCTCGGCCAAAAATATACCCTTTGAACCCGTCTAGACGGGTTCAGGGCCTAACTACTTCCCCGGACGAAACCTTGCCCTTCGGCAAAGCTTCGTCCGGGTTCCTCTCTGGCAAATTCCCATGAAACTCCAATATTGGAGCCGGCTTAACCCACCTCAGGTGAATGCCGTTACAAGAACAAGAACATAGCTGGTGGTTTGGGTGTTAACTGTTTGAGTATTAACTATTTGCCCATAGCCGGGGTGGTAGTACCCTAACAGGTGCTACCACCCCGGGTCAGGGTGGACTTGAGAACTCCAGCAATTAAGAGATGGTTCCACGTTCCTCAAAACTCCTGATCAGAGGCCTTGCTGTGGGACGTAGTTTATCGTCTTACCCAGGACGCGGATGTAGTTTATCATCATACTCAGGGCGAGATAAAAACAACGGCGAGGAGGAAATTGGTACTGTTAAATCAATGTATAATAGCAAGAATACCTTAACAGAATTTCACACAGAAAGAAATAAAACGAGAGCAAACAGCACAAAAGACAAGGAAGCAATGCTTAAGAACAATAATAATCTGGCAAAGGATTTCACGTAAAACAGTCGAAACGCTATCAGAAGAGAGTCGAAAAGAAAAGTAAACTGGACCATATATAAATCAATGCATAATTATAATAACGCGTTGTCTCGGGAGCTCAAATTAAAAGGACGTAGGCACAGAAGCCCAAATACTGTGATATGTGTAGCAAAGATGATAAAATTAGACCAAAGGAATCAATATTAGCAAATTCTGCGACTCAGAAAATCACAAGGAAAGAAAAACAGAATGATACGGTAGCCAAAGTACTGCGATAAACATAGCAAAGATAATGAAATTGGATCTAATGAATCAATATATAATCTTACCAATTCCTGGTCACATAAAATCACAAAGAAAACGGAATTGTAGGTCAGACACAATTCTACGAGAGACATATCAAAAACAATAAAATTGGTCCAAATGCAATTATTAAGACTTTTTGGTTTCAGAAAGTTAGACAGAAATTATTGACGGAGAGTATAGGAGCCAAAACTTGGTGTAGAAAATAAAAAGAGACCACCCTATATAACTTAATATAAAAGCCATACATGACAAAGTTCAGATGTTTGAGAGCTGCAATCCATTGCTAGGTCAGATGCTAAGAAAGTTGGTTCACTGTATTGTGCAAGACAATTTTTCTCTCTAGAATCTATCTTGGACTTTTATAAGTCTAACATTCGTTCATGCTTAGAATATTGCTGCCACACATGGTCTGATGTACGTGCTATTTACCTTGAGCTCCTTAATAAGATTCAAAGAAGAATATGCAATATTATTGGTCCTGATCTGGCGGCTCGGCTTCAGTCACTTTCCCACCGCCGTAAGGTTGCCTCTCTGTGACTTTTCTATAAATACGTTCATGGTAATTGTCCGAAAGAGCTATTTGCTATGGTATGTATACTTTTTGAATTTAGGCGCTGTACTAGACTGGCGTCGAGATCTAATCAATTCATAATTGAGCTGGCAAGAAGTAGCCGTAAATTCTATACTAACAGTTTCTTTTCTCGCACTTATCGCTTGTGGAACTCCCTTCCGGCTCTATGCTTTCCAGCCAACATTAATCTGTAAAAAATTAAATGCAATGTCAATCGCTACCTACTGTTCCCCTGATTGCTCTTTCCTCTTCCCGCTTTACTAAGCGAAGCTTAGATGTGGCACAAGGCCGAAAGTATGGTGTACCCAGTGAGGATTGGACTCAATACTCAGTCGTAATTGAGCTAGCGAGACAACTTTGCCAACCATTGCACCACATCGAAGATCCCAAATGATTTTCTCAACGTAGATCAGATGTGGCACAAGGCCGAAAGTATTGATCGCCCAGTGAGGATAGAACTCAATACTCAGTCGTAATTGATCTAACGAGACAAGATGGCTAACCATTACATCACCTCGGAGTAATCTAGATCCGAAAGTAAGATAAATTCAGAGTTGTCATTTTCTTAGACTGGTTACCAACCAAGGTTAATGAGTCCAGACTCCTCTAGCTGCGAGAGAAGAGATCAATTCATACTTTTTACAATACCATTCCAATGGTATTTGTTATTCCAATGGTATTTGTTCGAATGGAATTTGAAATCGGTTCGACAATCGCACTGACCGCTCCAATAACCGCTAATAACAAAGCGAGTGAACTCACCCGAATAAATCCTGGTATAATAGTAACAATACCTCGACGCGGAAAAAAAAACAAAAGTGAATTGGGAGTGTGTATGACAACCAAACGACAGAGAAACAACAAAGATGTGGAAACTGGTTTAAATTAATTATTGTATAATAGCAACTATGTCTCTTCTCTAGAACTCTGACAACAAAGGAATTTCCTCAGATTAATTTCGAACGATTAAAACATTAAAAAAATGTTACGACAAAAATGCAATTTTCTTTGATTTAATTAATCCATTTTTCTCTCTTTTTTTCAATGATGGACGGCGATGCAAATTGCAACTACCCACCAAAATTTTGCCGCCAAATAAGAATTAAAAAAGTATGCTTTTTTTTTCTTTTCTTTTTTTTTTTTTTTTTGCTTTTTTTTTGCATATTTTGGGGAAAAAACTGATTACTGGTTTTAACAATAAAATTACTCATCGAAGAAAAGCGCATCGCTTAACTTTCTGACTTTCTTTATCATTTTCTTTTTTCATATTCATTTATTTATTTGTTTCAGACAAATCGGTTTTTAGTCATGCGGTAAATATCCTTGCTTTCAATTAAACTTTTTAAATTCTACATGCCACCTATGTCTCTCTGTGTCTTTTCTATAAATATTTCCATAGAAACTGTTCGGATGATCTCTTCGCTATGGTACCTAGACTTTTTAAATTTAAGCGCAGTACTAGACTGGCGTCGAAATCCCATCAACTTACATTTGAGCTGGCTAGATGTAGCCGTAAGTTCTCTGCTAACAGCTTCTTTTCTCGCACTTCGCGTTTGTGGAACACCCTTCCCGCTCCATGCTTTCCATCTAACTTTAATCCTCAAAAAATTAAATGCAATATCACTTAGTATTATTGACCTCCTGATTACTCTCTTTTCTTTCTGCTCATCATTATTGTTTCTATTCCTAATACTTCCATACCTCTTGTATCTTAGTGGCTTTAGTGCCTTGCAAGGAGTGATGCCGATTTATATATATATATATATATATATATATATATATATATATATATATATATATATATATATATTGTTGTGGTGTTGTTGGGCCAGAAATAAAGACACAAAGAGAGAAATTGAGTTAAACAAATATATTAACAGAAAACAGTAATACAAACATATACAAACGAGAATGTTACAGCTAGAATGTTCGGTCCGACTGTCAGAGCTGACTGCTGGAAACTTCACTTGCCAAAAGGCAGTACCTGCTCCTATTTATAGCTGGGATAATATATATATATATATATATATATATATATATATATATATATATATATATATATATTACATTATTTACCTGCGTGAATTCTACAAGCTGTATCGCCCCGAGAAGTTTAAATGCGACACGGAAATCCGGACCAACGAAAGATGCATTACAAAAGCTAAAACAAGTATTTTTTATTGTTCTTTTATAATCATTTCGCCCCCAAAAAGGTGATAATGCCACTAAGACGCAAGAAGTTACTGAAAATGAAAGTGAATGAGGAGAAGGTACAAAAACGAACAGGTTTCAGGAAGACAGAAGATGATGATTGGCGTTACATTTAATATTTTGAAGAACCTAGGTTGCGAGAAAGCAAGAAACCGGAAGAGAGTTCCACGAGGGAGAAAAAAAGAAACTATTAGAATAGAACTTACGGTTACATCTAGCTATTTCAACGGTAAAACGATGAGACCTAATTGCCAATCTAGCAGTACGCTTAAATTCATGCGGTTGACGTACCAAGGAAGAGAGTTCATTCGACCAACGGCTACGAAAATGTTTATAGAAAAGACAGAGGGAAAATCACGTCATGGCGGTGGGATATTGATTGAAGTCAAGATGCTAAGGAATAGCAAAGTTTCGTTAGAAACAAAGAAAAGTGTACTGAACTGCTGTGTGATATCAAATCCTATGATAGTTAATGCTGAACAACTCCTCCCCCACCCCACAGATGAAGACGAAACTGGAGACAGCAGAAATGTGGGTCTACAGAAGCATACTAATTCTATGGCTAGAGTGAGTAAGAAACGGCGAAGTCTTAAAGAAACTGTTGACAAAAAGAACACTTATAGTACCAGGAGATAGTTGATATTTTTTGAACGCATACTTGAAGAGCTACGATCGTCCATGTCCGGTAGGAACATCGCCCATAGAAGAAGAAATATTTCTCTGCACGTTGTAGTCAAGCATACGCCGAATGAATCCACGTCAAAGGTTTAACCTCAACAAAATAGCGCTTATTTGTTTGCGATAGACAACTTATTTTGTACTTGTACAAACCGGACCTTTCAACTCTCACAAACCGGATCTATATCCCCTTTTTCCAACTCTCGTAAAAACCGGATCCATATCTACTTTTTTAAAACTCTTTTTCAAACGGGATTTATGTCTCTTTTTTTCAACTCCAGTACGAACCGGACCTATGTCTCCTTTTTCAACTTTCGTACAAACTGGATCCATGTCTCTTTTTTTTTTTTCAGCTCTCATATAAACCGGACCCATCTCTTTTTTTTCAGCTCTCGTATAAACCGAATCTATGTCTGCCCCTTTGATTCACGTGAAAAAACGAACCAGTATCTATATTTATTGAATATCTTGAACGCTGGGCCTGCCCAGCTTTCTTTACACTGGGCGTATGTCTGATTATTATTTTTATTTATTATTATTCTCGTACAGACCGAGCCATCAATTGTCCAGTATTATATTTATGCCCAATCATCATTTCCCTGTATTATATTTACCTCAGTCATAATTTGGATGGTGTTATATATATATATATATATATATATATATATATATATATATATATATATATATATATATATATATATATATATATATATATCAGTGGCCCAGTATTGTATTTGACTCAGTTATCAGTTCTACCGTATTATATTTGCTTCTGTCTCGTCACCCAGTCTTATATTTGCCTCACTCATCATTTTACCAGCGCCATATTTATTTCATTCATCAGTAACCTAGTGTTCTATTTACCTCAGGAATCAGTTCTTCAATTTTAAAATTAACCCGATCATCAGTTGGCCATTGTTATATTTACATCAGTCATTTTTTCCACGGAATTATATTTACCGGAGTTATCCTTTGCCCGATGTTATAACGACCTCATTCTTTAATTGCCATATGTTATTTTTACCGCAGTCATCATTATTCCAGTGTTATATTTACTGAAATTACTAAGTGTTATGCTTAACTCATTAATTGTTGATTTTTATATTTAACTCTTTCTTCAGTTGTCGAGTCTCATATCTATAGCAGTCATCAGTGTTCCTGAACCTACTGCAGCAGAAGAGACGGCTACATTTAACCGTTTCAACGGTATAAAAGTGGGACTCAGATGCCAACCTAGTAACACGGTTAAATTCATACAGTTTGGGAACCAGCGAAAGTAGCTCGTCGGAGAAGTTACCTTGAAAGTATTTGCAGAAAAAATAGAGTGAGAAAATGACCGTAGGCGAGACGCCAGATCAGGGCCTATCACATTGTATATTCGTTTCTGAATTTTGCTGAGGACCTTGAGACGAATAGTGGCAACAGTATACCATGCAAGGGCGAATGGTTGATTTGTAGATTTGAAGGATGGAATCAGCCGAGAAAACTCACGCAATAAAATCGATAATTCATTTTTTCAGTTTTTATTATTACAACTGTTTAATTGATTGATTTGTTTTCTACGGTTTCTCAACCCGTTTTGCAAGTTATTTAAAGCCCGAAAATATTTTTAGTATGTAAGATTTTTTTTTAGATAATAATGTTTTTACTAATTAAGTGTATTCAAACTTTTCCCAAGCATAAGTGAATGTAACGTACCCAACTGGAATTAGAACTCGGCTCTCCGATTAACAATTCCAAGCCATTATCTGTTACACTCCCCTCACCTTCAAGCTTACAACACTTGTTTGTTGTTGTCTGTTAGTTTATGGAATCTATGTTTTTCATCTTTTTGGCTTCGTGAACAGTCTACCATTGTGAATATATATATATATATATATATATATATATATATATATATATATATATATATATATATATATATATATATATATATATATATATATATTATTTATCTGTGCGAATTCTACAAGCTGTATCGCCCCGAGAAGTTTAAATGCGACACGGAAATCCGGACCAACGAAAGATACATTGCAAAAGCTTAACAAAGTATTTTTTGTTGTTGTTCTTTCATAATCATTTCGCCCCCAAAAAGGTGATAATGCCACTAAGACGCAAGAAGTTAATGAAAGTGAATGCGGAGAAAGTACAAAAACGAACAGGTTTCAGGAAGGCAGAAGACGACGATTGGCGTTACATTTAAATATTTTGAAGAACCTAGGTGGCGAGAAAGCTAGAAAGCGGAAGAGAGTTCCACGAGCAAAAAAAGAAGACACTATTAGAATAGAATTTACGGTAACATCTATTTCAATGATAAAACAATGAGACCTAATTGCCAATCTAGTAGCACGCTTAAATTCATGCGGTTGAATTACCAAGAAAGAGTGTTCATTAGATCAACGGCTATGAAAATGTTTATAGAAAAGACAGCATACAAAGAAACTGAACTGACACTTGAAGTCGTAAGTGCAAGGGAGATAACTCTGGTATAGCCCAAAATGACAAAATTAAAGTAAAAAAAATATACTTCTGCGTGTATGCGTGTGTTTGTGTTCAAAGTAAACTTTATTTATGTGATTGCTTTCTTTCAGCAAACAAATTGTCGAGAAGCGGTCAGAATATTATCGTTGGAAAAGAGAGATTCAGCTGAATGGAATTCATTTATAGCCAATGAACACTGTACAGAGATTGTATCGAGATGTTCTCTGAATCAATAATGATCAGTAACAAAAACAGAATAGACATTAATCGGCTTGTAACCGATACAGACTTTTTTTAAAAAAAACATTCACGCCTAAACGTCGGTTTCTCGTTTGAATTAATAACACGCTTTATTACCTCCCTTGAGTTACTGGCTTATAATCAATAATTCGAGTTTTATTCTATTTCACTATTCCGTATATTTGGGAGAACGCTGTGCACTGCTACGCTTTCTAAATATGAATGCGCTTATCTCGTAAGCCATTGATTAATTTCGCTCTTTAATTATAGTTCATTTATTGTGGTCTTGTTTGAAAATGACACAAATATGCCAAGAAAAAAATTTAAACTTAAAATCTGTGTATTTTCAGATCATTTCTATGAATTAATTTACTATTATTATTATTATTATTATTATTATTTCCTTTGTGTTCTAGTGTATACTCATTTCTTTCCGGCTTTCAACCCGTGGCCTAAAGTCAAAAATGGCATCCTGACATTTTCCACTGAGCAACACAAAAAGACCTAAGATCACAGACATTTTATATAGAGCCATTACTAAGTTGGGAACTATACTTGTAAGTATAATTTTTTTGTATATTTTAAGGTTTGGGCTACCAGGGATCCCATTAATGAGTCTGTCAAAAACTTTTCCAATCATTCCGAGGGCAACTACAACTGGATTTATCGATGTTCACATGTGCCACGTTTTGAGATTTTTAGATTTCAAGGTCCTTGTACTTTGATAGTTTTTTTGTGGATCTTCAAAGATACATTACAGCCTAAAGTGACTGCCATATGAATAAAAATGCACATTTTGTATTTGCGGTCTCTGATCACAATGTCTGGGCGATTAGCTTTGATTGTTCTGTCTGCGTGTATTCTAAAGTCCCGTAAAGTCCTATGTCTGTAACCGGGTCTGGATGGTGTTCATATCAATTTCTTGCAGTATCCTTTTCATAAAAGTTTCATATTTTCTCCTTAAAAGTTGCATATTTATTATTATTATTATTATTATTATTATTATTATTATTATTTTCTTTGACTTCTGGTGTTTACACATTTCTTTCCGGATCCCGCCCAGGGACCTAAGTTCAGAAATGGCGTCATGACACTTTCCACTGGCAAAAAAAAAAATTACATAGATAAATCCCTTCGTAAAGTGTGGGCTGTACTTGTCAGAACAATTTTTTGTATCTCTTTGAGGCATGGACTTCCAGGAATCCCTTCAATGAGTCAACTGGAATCTTTTCCAACCAGTCCTAGAGCTCCAACTACAACGGAGATTGTTGATGTTCCTATATGCCGCATTTTTGAGATTTCTGTTTCAAGGTCCTAGTATTTTGACAGCATTTTGAATATCTTCAAATATATTATTATTATTATTATTATTATTATTATTATTATTATTATTTGTGTATGTTATATTTCCTGCTTAGAACCTATAGAAGAATTGTCATTTAATTGATATCACTTTTCTTAGTATGTGGGATGTTCGTAGTAAGGCGATCTTCTGGGCAACTGATGTGACCTGGGATATTTTTAGTAAAATGTTTTCTGTGGGTATATTCATTTTTTGCTAGTTCCGACATTCATAATATGGTCGACAGTTTCATCATATTTTCCGTAGACCCTGCATATCGGATTCGTCCCATCCTTGATTATGTGATTGTGATAGGATCTGGTTGCGAGGCTTTAGTCCTGAGCTGCAATAATTAGGCCTTCTGCCTCATCTTTCAGCCCGGTGTCCCTCATCCACTGATATGTTTTCTATTGGTTCATATCTGCTTCTTTCGTTCTTTTTAGGTATTTGCCATGCAACGCCTTGTCCGTCCAGTTTGTTTGCAATTTCATTTGGCCAACTTGTTTTGTTTTCTTTTTCACCCGTTTGGTATAGATGGTATTTGCTTCGTTTTTTTGTTCGTAGGATTTCAGGTATATTAAGAAACAGCTTCTTTGTTGATGGAGTGGATTTGGTATTTTACTATTTGTTGGTGAGGGTCATTGGATTTTGTGAGGTAGGCTTCCAATCCGATTGTTGTAGTTTTTAGAGTTAGTTCAAGTTAGATTAGACCTCGGTCTCTTGAAGCTCTTGGTACGTACAGCCTAAAAACACCTGATTCCGGGCGGTGCATCCTCATTTGGGTAATGTGACGTCACCCCGGCCTCTCTCCGCGCCGTCGCCGTCCTATCCTGTCCTGTGACGACCAATGTGACTTGGTATTGGTCGCGGCACCAAAATGTGACGTTCTAACCTTTTGCTGATTCGGATGGGAATCTGGTTAGATTCAGTATCAGCCTTGTCGTTCCCAGCTCACCTCCAACGTCTGGTTACCGAAGTAACTGTTTTGATTTCTAGTCTAACCTACCCACGTTGTGATTTGATCCTAGGTAGACGAAATCAATCAGTCGCCGGGCCGTAATGCAAGTCGAGTCCGAACAAGGGTAATACCGCACAAGTATATGTAAAAGAAAATAAAGTAACAACTCGAAAAGTTTAAGTGTGTTAAAAAAGGATAACAATATTTTATATCTGGTTGCTGAATACAGGACTAAGTCTTTCTCCCAAGCCGCTAATATGGATACGTGACACTTTGCGTTTGTTAGGCGAGTCTTAATATCTTAAGTTGTTTTTCGATAACTGGTTTTTTGGTGTATCATCAGGTGATATTCGTAAAACTTGTTTTGATGGTGTGAGTCTAAGTAGTTCTTCAAAAATAAATTGTTCTTGGTTAGAAGTTGAGGCCGTGATTGCGTGGAACTTAAGTCAGCTTTCTGCGAGGCGGGTCTCAGAGCTCACAGCTTAACTCTTGCCTGTCTTTCTAACCCCAACTAACTGCCGTCTACTTATATGGACGCCGATCAAAACCGGGATGGGCCTCTCGGGTTTTGAGGTTCCTTGATAATTCTAAATCCGCATCAAGGATTTCCTTTGTTTTCGGTCAGGAAAATTTATTAATTTCCATTTTTGGAAGTCCTTAATTCTTGTTTAAGGGAATCGTCATCCCAAATTCTTCCTTTCTCATGTTGGTATCTCATACCAATCCCTTCAGAGGCGTCAACAGGTTTCCCCTCTCTCTCACAGTGGCATCTCACACCGATCCCTTCAGGGGTCGTCAACAGGCCTCCCCTCCTTCTTCACATGATTACCTTTGCCTACCGCTCACGCCACCATTCAGCCAATGGACGCCCAGCAGCGTGGGTGTGGCTAGACTGGCCTCGGTTTAAAAATCACGCTCAAAAAAAAAATTATCTTCTTTTTTTTTTTTTTCTTCTTCCCGACAACAAACCCATACGACCCGTAGTGTGATCCTTAATCTCAATCTTAACCGAATATCACCTGGAGTTCGTCAATCGAGATTTTCGCCAGCATCAAGTGGGTGGTCATCTGGCGACTTTGCGCCATGGTGCCAATTATTCGTTCCGATAAAATAATTTTTCTATCATGGCCAGCTCCGACACAAAACAGGTGTTCTTTTTCCAATGGTATCTGCGAAGAACAAACAATGGTCTAATCTTTCCTTCTTTGTACTCTGTGGGTGGTCCAGCGGACATTTTTTTTCGGTCAGAGTGCGACCCAATTAATTTTTATCTCTTAGCATTCTGCCTTGTAGGCCACTTGACCAACCTGAAATTTTCATTATTGCCATGGGCAGATTGCTATCTTCTTTCGCCGCGTCGTAACATAAATCAAATTAAATCCGGTATCTTACTTTCTTCGCTAATGAAAATAGAATCTTTACCACTTTTGTTTGTTAGAAAAAATAACATCGCTCAGTGTCTTTTCGTGATAGCTTCTTATCATCTAACTTAATTCTCGCCTTTTTTTTTCACGCAACCCTAAATAGCGTCACAGTAAGCATTTATTATTATTATTATTATTATTTACGATTTTTCATTTTCAACCAGTCTGTAAGGTATTTCAATTTATTTCATGATATTTTAAGTATCTTCTTCGTCTTCTTCTTCATCATCTTCTTCTTCGTCTTCTTCTTCTCCATCTTCTTCTTCTTCGTCGTCGTCTTCTTCATCTTCTTCGTCTTCGTCTTCTTCTTCATCTTCTTCTTCGTCTTCTACTTCATCTTCTTTTCTTCGTCTTCTTCATCTTCTTCGTCTTCTTCTTCGTCTCCTTCTTCATCTTCTTTACTTCTTCTTCATCTTCTTCGTCTTCGTCTTCTTCTTCGTCTTCTTCTTTATCTTCTTTTCTTCGTCTTCTTCTTCGTCGTCTTCTTCTTCATCTTCTTCGTCTTCGTCTTCTTTTTCATCTTCTTCGTCTTCTACTTCATATTCTTTTCTTCGTCTTCTTCATCTTCTTTTTCGTCTTCTTCTGCTTCATCTTCTTCTTCTTCGTCGTCTTCTTCTTCATCTTCTTCGTCTTCGTCTTCTTCTTCGTCTTCTTCTTCGTCTTCTACTTCATCTTCTTTTCTTTGTCTTCTTCATCTTCTTCGTCTTCTTCTTCGTCTCCTTCTTCATCATCTTCGTCTTCTTCTTCATCTTCTTTTCTTCTTCTTTTTCATCTTCTTCTTCTTCTTCTTCGTCTTCTTCTTCATCTTCCTTTCTTCGTCTTCTTCTTCATCGTCTTCTTCTTCATCTTCTTCGACTTCGTCTTCTTTTTCATCTTCTTCGTCTTCTACTTCATATTCTTTTCTTCGTCTTCTTCTTCTTCGTCTTCTTCATCTTCTTCTTCGTCTTCTTCGTCTTCTTCTTCAACTTCTTCAATGTGTCGTGTCCCTTCTGGACGATGACGATCATGGAACGCCACAATTTCCTATTCTTTATCGCTTCCCAGTAAATTTTGTCTTTTTACTATCTCCTCTTTTTCTCCTATTCTTCCATTCATTTACTCAATCTCATTAAGTGAGTTATACGTTATTTTCCTCTGTCCCTCTTGTCTTCAATGTGCCTTGTGAGTATCAAATTTTCCTACCTTCTTTCTTCATTATGCACCCTAGAAATGTCAACTATCTCTTTCTAACGTTAATTACATCTGTCCTTTTTTTCCATTTTCACTAAAACTTTCTCATTGCTCACATATTCGGTCCATGTTATTTTCATCATCCTTCTATTGCTTCAAGTCTCTTCTTCATTTATAAGGACATTGCCCATAATTCTCTGTTATATAGGAGGACTAATATTAGATAACAATTCATTACTCCTTTTTTTATTTCTAACGATTTTTTTATAATATCTTAATACTTTGCTTAGCTTTTGAAAGGCATCTTTCGCTATCCCAATGCGCCTTCGGATTTCAGTGTCTCGTTTCCACCCTCTGTTAAAATATCTCCAGATATTTAAATTGTCTTACTTGTTTTATTTTGGTATTTACAATTTGCAATTTGCAGGTTGGGCTCATGCAACATGTTTTGTTAACAACACCTATGCTTGAAATCAGAAAGGAACAATTGAAATTGCTGGGAGATATTATAAGGAAGGATGGCTTAGAAAGCTTAATACTCACAGGACGTATTGAGAGATAGAGTGGGGAAAGAATCAAACGTTGCTTAGAACAACAAGGTCTAGGAAATTATAGAGAGTCATGATCACAGACGTCCTGAAGATATATAGTACGTAAATTATAACATGTATACAGTAATTGGACAAAAAAACGGAAACGCTGTTAAATGGAAGTCTTATTAATTATCTAGCCGTAAGTTCTATGCTAATAGTTTCTTTTCTCACACTTCTCGTTTGTGGAACTCCCTTCGGACCCATGCTTTCTAGCCAACTTTAATCTGCTAAAATTTAAATGCAATGTCAATCACTATCTACTGTCCTCTTGATTATTCTTTCCTCTTCCCGCTCATTATTAATGTTTTTGTTCTTAATTCTTCTACACCCGGTAAAACCTCGTGTCGCAGTGGCTTTTCTGACTTACATGAGGTGATACAAACCGGGTCAATGGGTTCTTTTTTCAACTCTCGTATAAACCGGATATACGTTTCCTCTTTTCAACTCTCGTATAAATTGGATTTATGCCTCCTTTTTTAACACTCGTACAAACAGGATAAATGTATCCTTTTTTTCAACTATCGTTCAAACCGGATCTATGTCTTCTTTTTTTCAGCTCTTGTACAAACCGGTTCAATCTGTCCTTTTTCAGCTCCTGTACAAACTGGATATGTCTCCTTTTTTTTAACTCTCGTATAAGCCGGATCTGTCTCATTGTTTCAACTCTCGTACAAAGTCTGATCAATGTGTACATTTTTCAAGTCTCTTATACAAATCTGATCAATGTGTACATTTTTCAACGCTCATACAAACCAGATCTATGTCTCCATTTTTTTTTTCAACTCTCATACAAACCGGATGTCTTATTTTCAACACTCGTACAAACTGGATCAATATGTACTTTTTTTCAACTCCCGTACAAACCGGATCTGTCTCCTCTTTTCAACTTTTCTATTCTGATCAATGTCTCCTTTTTTCAACTCTCATACAAACCGGATCCGTCTCATTGTTTCAACTCTTGTGCAAACCGGGTCTGTGTTAACCGCTATCTACTGTTCTCCTTATTACTCTTCTTCTGTACTCTCTCCTTAGTGGTGTTTCTGTTTTCTAATTATTCTACACCTAGTAACATCTTATGTCTTAACAACATCTCTGCCTTGCTTGAGGTGAACCCGATTAAAATTATACGAAGTTCGTCTACCATTGGCCTCGATTTCAGCTTTAATTCATCTTCTCGTACAAGTCCTGGATGGTTATTAGGGAAATGTTGAGCCATTCTTCAAGTAAACCTGATTTAGATCTTTCATCGACGATAGAGGAGGCAAGCGATTCCTCGTTTGCTTTATACAAAATGCACCATAAACCTTCGGTTAAAATGAGATCCGGTGATCTTCGTAACAATTTTGAATAATATAAGCAATTAAGATTTCCATGCCCTCAGGGAACAATATTTGTACAATAGGAAGGACAAGTTCAGTTAAAATACACCTTGTTGTTAATAGCTATGTAGAACAACTAAAAGGTTAAAGAGAATTCCGTGATACGGCTGCCCAAATCATCCCAGAGCCACCGGCATGCTTCACGGCAAAAGACAGAGTTGAAGGATTCTTTGGGCTGTCTCCAGACAAACTCGATGATTCATGGGAAAATATGATGATTTTCTAAGCGTACCTTAGATGTGGCACAAGGCCGAAAGTATGGGGCACCCAGTGAGGTTCGAACTCACTATTCAGTTGTAATTGATCTAGTGAGACAAGCTTCCCAACCATTACATCTATCACGATATATATGGTGATTTTCTAAGCGTAGCGTAGATATGGCACAAGGCCTGAGATATGGGGCGCACGGTGAAGATCGAACTCACTATTCAGTCGTAATTGATGTAGCGAGACAGGCTTCCTAACCAATGGTATCCAGCTTTATGGAGATCACTTCGGGCGGTTTTGCTTAACGCAGGGTAAGCAAGATGGTCGTTTAGTTTTGCTACCACTTTTGTTCGATGGCTTTTAGACACAATACTTTCCACTCTTCTATAGTCCCTTTGTTATGGGACCTTACCCATAATAACATAATGGACTATTCCATACATAATAAATACTGCGCCTCAAGAGGAAGCAAAGAGTTCAGTCTGAAGTCGGGCGACCGGCTGATCAGCTGATCGATTGAACTCTCAGCCTTCGGGCGGAGAGGAACTCGAACGAGGCTACGAGGCTACGAGGTTCAATGGGCATATTTTTGAGACAGAGCCCACGGGCTCGGAGATCCCACGTTAAACCGGCCTTGTGCCACATGATGCCCTCGTGGGGGAGGGGGCTAAATACTGTTCCGTCTGAAGTCTGGAGTTCAGTCTGAAGTCTGGAGTTCAGTCCGTCAGGAGTCTGTCAGAGCGAGCGAGTCAGTCAGTCGAGTCAGAGGCAGTCCGAAACAGAGGCGTGTTCAGACAATTACTACTAAACCTGATTGTTCGTACTAACACTTTCTACTTCTCTGTATATATTCCTGTTTGTAATATATCTGTGTTATTCCATATCCGTATTCGAGTTCTTCTTTATTGGTTCTACCTTGGACTATCACCGTGGTACAAGGAACCGGACCATAACAGCCTTCTTTCGAGAATTATTCTTACGTTGGGTTTTAGAAAGCCAACATGATTATCGAGATTGTACCCTTTGAAACATTTCAATGGTTTTAGTGACTGAAGCTCCAGCCACCTGCCCTCCAACAATTTGTCCTTATTGGAAATCAGATAGGTCACTAATTTGAACTTCTATATAAATAAAGCGGAGTGAACGTCTGTCCGTCCGTTTTTTGGATCTCGGCGAATCATAAACAATCTGAAGTAAAAGATAGTAACTGCTGTAGTTAAACGCGATTAAAATTAAATAAATAACTCATTTAAAGTTAAATTGAAATAGCGAATAGAGCGAAAGGTTAAAAAAAAAAACAATTCTTAATTAAAGTTTTAACATTGATTTCGCTTTTCGTCGCAATTACAATTCATATCGTATAATTAAACCATAATTAAAACTTAAGCAGGGCACGATACGTTGCTCATATAGTTTGTGTTTTTTTTTTCTTTTTCTAGCACGTGTACTGTGACGTATTCGAAATATCACATAATTCGAGTTCTGTAATCTCTTTTAAAAGTGACTTTATGTGAAGGGATCATAAATAATAGATTTTAAAAGAAGATAAAAAGTGCGCGCAAAATAAATGTAAACAAACTACGGAGATCGGTTGCGTACACGAAGAAAGATTATGCCGAATTAAGGTATGGAATAAAGATAAAATAATTTTATTATTCCTAAATTCTTATAATTCTTACTTACATAGGATACTAAAGGTAGGAACCCTTTGCAGGAGGTAGCCTAAAGTCCGCCCGAAGGGTGATTTCTAGGCTAGTATTTAAATACAAATATCTGCAATAAAGAAAAACGGGGGACTATATCATGATGTAGAAGACATGCAAAATATATATGAACGGACTAGAACAGTTTTGAATTTGTCATGTTACCAAATTTCAGCGTTCCAACATCTTCCACGCTTCCTATCGGTACGTAATTATAACTGACGATTGCGTTTTTAATAATCTTTCCTCCTTCTTACACATATGTAATCCAATCAACAAAAACATTGCTTTAATTTGACGAGGTCCTAAAGGACAAAACGTGTTTCTCAGAATTTTTCCACTTTATCATTCATTTGTCTAAAATTGTATTGATATATACGAAAGTAAGTTAAAAATTCTGCTTACGCATGCTTATAGTTGTGGTCACGTGATCGAAGTTGGAGCTGATCGTGCTAGTTTTCTTTTTGCTGTTACAGTTTAAACGTGACCGCTCCGCTATCAGTGTTCACCAAGGAGGAAAACACCAAACCCTGCTATAGACAATAGAAGTGAGCGAGAACGTTTTAACTTAGTGTGTATGCACGACAGAATCAATCTGTGCCAAGTGATTTCACTGTGCGTACTTTAGCTCCGTTACCATAGCAACAGTCCCGATACTTTTTGATCGGACCTCGTATAGTTACCTGTACATCTACCTGTAGACCACAGTTTGCGCGTAATAAAACCGTTTTTCTTATTTTTCCTTTAACCCCTTTCGATTTATAATCTCCTTTCTCGCTTGACGGTGTCGCCATTATTGCTAAACAAAAGAGATCCTCTTCATTCTATCAATGTCCATAGAACCGCAAACTGTTCCCACTCCCACCAGCATCATCAATTTATTCGGCTGTGATGGTCACGGTTGACCGCTCCTCGGTCAAATGATAGCCCAACACGACTAATCAGCTTTCACTATCGGTTCCCTTCTACTTTTAAAAATGTCCCTCGATAGACAGTGTTTCATCACTAAGATTTTTTCATGGTTTTTTTTGCTTTTAGCTTGTTTTTTGTTTTGTTTTGTTTTTTGTATTTTTGTTACTTTGCATTTCTTTTCTTTATTTTTAATTTTTATTTTTGTTTTATTTTTTTGACAGCATTCAATAGACATTTATATTTTTCATAAAAGAAAGAAGCCGAGCGTTGCTAGGACTCGAATTTCAAGCGACAAGAGACAAAGAGAAGAGAATCTCGCGAACGGAGAAGGAAGAGTTTGAAACAGAAGTGGGTACCTAGTTAATAATTAACTTGTGTAGCGCAACCTGGACGGTATTATTATTTCAATATTCATATAGATCAGCTATCCCGGCTCTTGAAATGCTCCGTCAGGCTTTTGGAGAAATAATCTTTAAACTAAACACAGGTTTTCAGTGGCACACTCGATTCAAAGTCAGTCGAGTTTCATTGCAAGATGATGCCCGTTCAGAACAACTACGTCCCAAAAAAAAAACGACAGAAAATGGCAAACAAAATTAATTCGAATGGACCATGCTCAAAAGATCCATCAACTTTCTAACATCAATGGAATTAGTTATGGAGTAGTATTTTTTATCTCGTAAGTGCTTGAGTTTCAGAAACCAAAATAAATTCTTAAACAAGAAAACTGAAATAATGGGTAAGTGTAGACATATAAATAAATACTTACTTTGCTATCTAAGCACTAACAAATAATAACATAGAATAAATAATATAAATAAAATTAAATAAATAAATATAATATGAACATAAAACAAATACATTAAATTAAAATAAGAAATAAAGATAGAAATAAATATAAATAAAATAAGCATAAATTAAAATAAACGAACAAATATCAAATATACACATATATGCATGTATGTATGTGTGTGCTTATATACATACACAGAAAAAAAGATCAACAACAAACATAACCTTCCATAATTAATACCTCAATATTTAAGATAACATAAAGGCAAAAAACTAGAAATTATTCAACAAAAATGAAACAATAGATTAATGATGACATATAAGCAAATATTTAATTTACGACCTAAACACTATTTTAAAATATATATGCGTGCGTGGGTCTGTTTGTGCGTGAGGGTGCGTGCGTGTGGGTGTGTATATTATATGCCTTATATAGATATATTGAAACAAACAAAATACTCCATAAACTTAACCGACAATAATGAATACCCTAACATTTGAAACAAAAAAATCACCTTACCATTTAAGCACTAATTAAACGAATTAAATAAATTCTCACGCATGCTTATAGTTGTGGTCACGTGATCGAAGTTGGAGCTTGATCGTGCTAGCCACAGATACACATGATCGTGTAGCCACAGATACACATGTGTATGTATCTATGTGTGCGCGCATCTGTATGCATATGCGTGTCTATATATCTGTATATCTAAACATATATTGTTAAATATAACAGACAATGAATTTCTATTATGTCTGATCATGGGCCGTTCTAATAATCGAATGTTTGCTTTAACTTCTGGTGAAAATAAAGACAAAAATTGACCAACATTGGATATTTTTTTGTTAAGTTGATCCAGATATGAGATACCACCAAATCATATGAGCCATCCTCAGGGTGGTTGTACAGACATGAAACAAAGATATCCACCGCCAAATATATTTTGTTATTCTGCCATAGAAGATAGCTATACGTTGTTAACGGACGCGAAATTACAGACTCAGATTGTACGTTAAAGATGTGGTTCTATGACGTCATATCACGTGATAGACCAATGTCTAGATGCAATTTAATGTGTTGTGACTAGTTTAAATTGCAATTTTGTTGAGTTGCTTCATTTTAATGTAGATGGCCTCCAATATCTGAAGGTCCCTTTTAATGTGTGTATGTGTGGGTACTTGTTATTGTGGAACACACCTATTTTATAGTTAATAGACTCCCCCACCTATAATAAGCAGGAGTGTTAAGAGTAACGAGTCAGTCAGTCAGTCGCTCACTACCGACTGTTCGGTTGTACTCTCTTCCTACGGACGGGAGGGTCCCGAAGGAGGCTACGCCGAAGGGCGGAGTCTCCTTCGGGGAGGTAGACCGGCCCAGAACCCGTTGATACGGGTTCAACAGGCTATTTTTTGGCCGAGCCTACGGGCTCGGAATACCCACGTTAAAAAGGCCTCGTGCCACATGACACCCTCGTGGGGGGGTGACTGAATATCGTCAGTCAGTCAGTCGCTCACTACCGTCTGTTCGGTTGTACTCTCTTCCTACGGACGGGAGGAACCCGAAGGAGGCTACGCCGAAGGGCGGAGTCTCCTTCGGGGAGGTAGACCGGCCCTGAACCCGTTTATACGGGTTCAATGGGCATATTTTTGGCCGAGCCCACGGGCTCGGAATGCCCACGTTAAAAAGGCTTTGTGCCACATGACACCCTCGTGGGGGGGGGGTGACTGAATATCGTTAGTCAGTCAGTCGATGTCGGACGACAGTTAGTCGAATACGAAAGTATCAGCGATCACAACTAGATTACTCTGCGTTATACTTATTATATCAAATTCCTAACGTTTTGTACGTCGAACTTATTTTAGGACCGACTTAGTACAAATACAAGCCTCCACTGCGAAATCACTCCACAACAGTATTATTGTGTTATCAATTAATATTTGTCTAATATTATGTACATAGCTATGTCTTTCTAAGAAATATTACTTAATAGCCCTAAGACCAGAAAGGTGACAGATAAGTCTACGGGAGAGCGTGGTTGCAGTAAAACCAATATATGTATCGGGTTTATTAATAGTATCAGAGATACAATCTCTGAACGAGAATATAAACTGATGCACTACATTCGTCTTTTTTGGGGGTGGGGGTTGTAATGGATTTAGTTTTGTGGTTGTAGGGTTATTAGAGACTATGAGATCAATTGTTTTAAATTTTTTATAATATAAATTTTATATGCATTTAAGTATATGCATACAAATTCAACCAAAAATAAATAAAAATTTAATTATAAACATAATAATTCCTATAATTAATGCCATAATATTTAAGATACCACCGAATCAAATAAGAATAACGAAATAATGGCCAAGTGAAGACCTATATAAATATTTACCTTATCATTTAAGCATTAAAATAAAATGAAAAAACATGTAATAAATGAAATACAATTTTAAAAGATGAAGAAAACACTCAAGAATTAACAGGAATAGTGAATGTCTAAAAAATCGTATGTCAAAATTGTTACATCTGAAAAAAAGAGAGAGATAGAGAAAGTATAAAAGCAATAAGGAGAGAATATGAAATGGCAAGAAAAAAGACGAAAAAGAGTAATAACCACGATATTTTACATATAAATATGTTCAATTTACTCTATTTTTATCTTAAATTAAAAGCAACTGGGTGAATCCTTTTCAGTTCCATATGAGGAGAGGTTCTAGAAAAAGGGCTGTATAAAAGTATTCACACTCAGGAGGTAAGTATTTATATGCCTGTCTGTATCACAAATCTTTACCACACCTGCAAACTAGATACAGTTGTAAGGTCACATATTTCTTCATTCAGTGGCCGAAACTGGCCACTGAATGCACCGGCTTCTTTGATGGTCTGGTGTGAATTTTGAGTGCAATGTCTATTCCGGAATAATGAGCAAAGTTCTGGGAATACTAAGTGTCGTCCAACGTTCCTGCCACAAACACCAAAGGCGAGCATAACATACAAATATGTCAGGCTTTGGGGTTTTATGTCTTTTGTGGATAAAAGGTTTTCTGTTGCTGACGCCACTTAATTTTATTTGCGTTAATACAGTGAAATAATTCTAAATGACAGTCATTCACACAAAAGCGACAGTCCTATTGACATGAACAGACTCATTCATGAGCCCAGACTTAAACACGCTGAAAGATATTTCGATAACTAATTCGAAACTACATCTATTCATTAAGCAGTTTTTCATTTTTTTTTAATTACAGTCCATACCAATACAAGTGAAAAAGGTATAACATAAAGTGAAATTGACCGTGTATGACCACATAATCCAGTGGCCGAAATATATTGATAAAATATGAGAAAATCATAGTCTCTAGTGTTAGATACAACACTATACCAGACTGAATAAGTCAGAGAAATAATGATATTTAATCTGAGAATTTTAGACAATACCAGGAAAGCTGAGGATTTGAATACAACAAAGATGAGGTACTCGTCTGAATAATTCATGGAATAATGACAATACTTCATCTGAGAACTTTAAACAACACTAGGAAGGCTGGAGAGTTGAATACAACAAAGATGAGGATAATAGTCTGAATAATTCATGGAATAATGACAATACTTCATCTGAGAAATTTAGACAACACTAGGAAGGCTGGAGAGTTGAATACAACAAAGATGATGATACTAGTCTGAATAATTCATGGAATAATGACAATACTTCATCTGAGAACTTTAAACAACACTAGGAAGGCTGGAGAGTTGAATACAACAAAGATGAGGATAATAGTCTGAATAATTCATGGAATAATGACAATACTTCATCTGAGAAATTTAGACAACACTAGGAAGGCTGGAGAGTTGAATACAACAAAGATGATGATACTAGTCTGAATAATTCATGGAATAATGACAATACTTCATCTGAGAAATTTAGACAACACTAGGAAGGCTGGAGAGTTGAATACAACAAAGATGAGGATACTAGTCTGAATAATTCATGGAATAATGACAATACTTGATCTGAGAACTTTAGACAACGCTAAGAAGAATGGAGAGTTGAATACAACAAAGATGAAGATACTAGTCTGAATAATTCATGGAATAATGACAATACTTCATCTAAGAACATTAGACAACACTAGGAAGGCTGAAGAGTTGAATACAACAAAGATGAGGATAGTAGTCTGAATAATTCATGGAATAATGACAATACTTCATCTCGCAACTTTAGGCAACATTCGCAAAGCTGTAAATGAAAGATGAAGATATTCGTCCGAATATCTAATGAAATAATGACATTATGTCATCTCAGCAATCGCCCAAAACTATAGAAGCTAGTAGATTTCACCAGCCGAAATGTTATGACTGAATCAAAAGACTGAAGATATTTGTCTGGATGATCCGTCTATTAATGACCAACATTTACTTCAGAATATTTTGTAACAATTATTCGGTTGGTGCAAAAATAATGTCGTTTTCTCACATATGTGAAAAAACGACATTATTTTTGCACCAACCTAATATTTATATGTAATGTCTGAAATATTTAATTTCCATCGAAAATATTATAGACAATTAAAAACTCAATATATTTTTTTTTTCCTTCTGTCATTGAATAGTTTTTATTCTCGGATTTTATCAACCTGAAATCGAAACAGTGGACGTTGGAAAGCAGATTTGACGTAGAAGCAATCTGTAAAGACAAAGAAAAATGAAACGAACCAAATCAGTCAAGCGGAACAGAAAGAGTGTCATGACTGTTAACATACGGGTCACCACAAATAGATTGTTTATTCAAGATTCTTTGTTTGATTGCAGTATCGTTTTTTTTTTTTTTTTTAATATAATAAAAAATGTTGCGACAATTAAAAAAGACGATACAATTTCATGCCATTAATGCGTATCGTTCTTCTTTGAGAAAGATTTTTATTTCGAATCAAAAAGAAAAACTACTGATTAATCGACATTTTTACGTGTTTTGTTTCCATAAAACTTTGTTTCCAGAGAAGGAAAAAAAAAGAATAAACATGTACTACTAATGTTAACTGATCCACGCATAAAAAATAATGAAAATTTAGTGGGGAAAGAAACTTTTTCGGGGGATAATCATTTTTGTCAGTTAATGTTTCTCTAACTAGGGCTTTTGTCAGAATCGAAAAATATAGATTTTTTTTTTTATCATTTTAGAAGTAGGCGATATCAATATCAAGCAGCTGCAGAAGCTTAAATATCTGGGAAGCGATATAACAGAGAATGAAAAAGGTGACACCGAAATCCGAACACGAAAGTGGAATTCCAATGGCTAACGAAAAGGACAAAAGGAAAAGAATATCTAGAGTTCTTCGCGTTCTCCATCTTGCAACGAAATTATTCTCCCTGTTTCTTCAATCTTGAAATCTGGTTTTTCCAAAATTCGACTTATACACGAGAATAGATTGCTTCTTTGTCATGAGTAATCCCTAGTTCTTGTCAAAGGAAAAATAGAACTTTTTCTGGCACGTAACTTCCTAAAAACCCATACACCGAAGAATTCTAGTTTATTTTCCGATACAAAATGTCCTAAATATCTCTGGGCCTGAAATTACTAAATCAGTGATAATGATTTAATCTCCCGTTCACGGACATTTTTTTTCCCCGTAGACATCATAATTTTTGGAATCAATTTTGTCAGTTTCCGAGATCGAATCATAAAATTAAGGAAAGCCTTCTTTCTGAATTGCCGATCGGATAATATAGGGATTTTCTAAGCCTTACTTTGATGTGGCACAAGGCTGAAAGTATGGAGCACCCAGTGAGGATCGAACTCATTACTCAGTCGTAATTGATATAGCGAGACAAGCTTGCTAAACATCACACCACATCGAAGTGTCCTATGGTGATTTTCTAAGCGTAGCTCAGATGTGTTACATACCGAATGTATGGGGCACCCGGTGACGATCAAACTCATTACTCATTCGTAATTGATCAAGCAGTACAAGCTTGCTAGCCTTTACACCACGTCAAAGTGCCCTATGCTGATTGTCTAAGCGTAGTTTAGATGTGGCACATGGCCGAAAAATTATGGAACACCCAGTAAGGATCGAACTTACTACTCAGTCATAATTATTCTGGTGAGACAAGCTTGCTAACCATTACACCACCTGGTCGGATATTATAATTACGGAGGGTTATCAAATCTTCGAACTCACTTTCCGTTGCTTCTAGTCTCTTCTTCATCTTTGATGAGATTGTCCAGCATTCTCTGCTGCCCGACAAGAGGACAGATATCACGTAACAGTTCAGTACTCTTTTCTTTGTTTCCAACGAAACTTTCATCTTTCGTAATACTCTGCTTAGCTTTTGGAATGTGTCTTTGGCCATCCGAATACGTCTTCGGATCTTAGTGTCACACTTTCCGTCTTCTGTTAGAACACTTCCCAGATATTTAAATTTCTGCACCTGTTTGATTTTAGTGTCCCCGACCTGGTTTTAGGCTTTTTTCGTCTTTTGCTGCTGACCCGGCATTCTGTCTTTTTGTAGTTAATGCTTAGCCCCTTCTTCTCGCTCTCCTTCGTTACCTTCTGTAGGAAGCTTTGTAGTTTTCTTTTACGTGTCTGCTATCAACACTGTGTCATTTGCACATCTTATGTTGTTAAGATTGTTCGATATTAAACCTATAGCCTTTTCCGACCTTTTTTGCGCCGTCGCCCACTTTCAGATGAAAATTTTCCCACTGCCTCCTCTCCCTGTATAGTATATATTCAAAACATAACAATATTGTTTGGTAAAAGTTTGTTCTCATTCTTCTTTTAGGGCGTAGGCGATCATGGCCCTCCACCTCCTCCTATGTATTGTAGCTTTTAATAAGTTTTGTCTTTTTGTTATTTCTTCCAGACCCAGTTCTGACATAAACTTGCTCAAGCCCATTAAGTATGCCACGCTTTGCTTTACCCTGTCCCTCTTTCCCTCTATGTGTCTTGTGAGTATCAGATTTTCCAAGCCCTGCTTCCTCATTATGTTTCCCAGAAATTTCAGCTGCCTCTTCCTGATGTTAAGTATAGGTCTCCTCTTTGTTTCCATTCTCTCCAAAACCTCGTCGTTGATCACATGTTCGGCCAATAGTATCCATACCATCCTTCTGTAGAACCACATTTCTGTTGCTTCTAGTTTCTTCTTCATTTTTGAGGAGATTGTCCCGCATTCGCTGCTGCCATACAAGAGGACAGATATTACGTAACAGTTCAGTATTCTTTTTTTTTTTTTCTTTTTTTTTTTTTTTTTTGCTTCCAACGAAACTTCCCTGTCTCGTAATAATCTGCTTAGCTTTTGGAATGTCTTTGGCCATCCCAATACGTCTTCGGGTCTCAATGTCGCAATTTCCGTCCTCTATTTGAACACTTCCCAGATATTTAAATTTCTGTACCTGCTATATTTTAATGTCTCCGACCTGCAAATTGCATTTTGGGCTCCTCTTGTGGCTGCTAAACATGTATTCTGTCTTAGTCCCTTCTTCTCGCTCTCTTTCAATATCTTCTGTAGTATGTCTGTAATTTCCTTTCTGGGTCTGTTATCAGTACTGTGTCATCTGCGTATCTTTATGTTTGTGGCTTTCAATGATGAACCCTGGTAGGATTTCCATTTCTCAGAATTGCCTCGCTGTATAGGTTGAATAAGTCCGGTGAGAAGACTCAACCTTGTCTTACGCCCCTTTCTATTTTTGTATATCTGCTGAACTCATTTTTTATCCGCATGCAAGCGGTTTGCTGCCAGTATATATTCTAAGTCTAATGTCTTTCCCGAATACGTCAAGGCTGCTGAGCAGCTCTGACAGATCTTTGTAGCGTACTAGCAAACCATATACTTGAAGAAGATCGAAGAACGTATCAGCCAAATAGTAAATACACGCCACATAAAATTTCAGACGGCAATTGTCGACAAGACCAAAAGTACACCTAAATATCGACAGAGGATAGGGGTGGGGGTGAGAACAAATCAATTATGTTGCTTGCAGATCAGCACATTTTCTTTGGCTTTCAAGTGCTTACTTATTGTGATTGACTCTTCAGGCTTCAGGGTTCCTCACAGTTTAAAGAAATTATTACGTGATTCCGACTTTTCATGCTAAGGATACCATGGATCGAACATGTGATCAACGACGAAGTTTTAGAGAAAATTGGAAAAAAAAGGAAACTTACACTTAACATAAGGAAGAGAGAGTTGAAATTCCTAGGGCACATAATGAGGAAAGAGGGCTTGGAAAATCTGATACTCACGGGACAGGCTGAAGGCAAGACATGACTTACTTAGTGAGCTTTCTTAAATGGATGGCGGAACAAGGTTTATGTGAAATAGCAAAAAGAGAACATTTATTAAGAGCTACAAAGGACAGGAGGTTGTGGAGAGCCATGATGACGACACGGCACGTAAAGATGATGAAGAAGAATCAAATCCAATTTTCACTTTCCACCTACCGCATACCTTTACAAACACATTCGTCTCTGCGTTTTTAAGGGGGTCAACTTCCTCTTGAATAAGGACACGCCTATAATAGTAATTTTTTTATAGTTTATTCTGTTGCTATAAACTAAAAACAGTGGATACGCCGGTTTGTGCTGTTACCCCTGTTTTTTTTTTTAATATAATAAAAATGAAATTAATAATAAAAAATCCTTTCAAAAAAAAAAAATTTAATCGATATCACCCCATGCAAGGCAATAAAGCCACTAAGACACAAGGAGTTACTGGGTATGAAAGAACTAAGAGAAACATTAATAATGAGCGGGAAGAGAAAAAAAGACGACAGGAGAACAGTAGAGAGCGATTGACTTTGCATTTAAAATTTTTCAGGTTAAAGTTCACTGGAAAGCATGGAGCCGGGAGGGAGTTCCACAAGAGAAAAGAAACTGTTAGCATAAAAGTTACGACTACATCTAGCTAGCTCATCTGTAAATGAGATCTCGATGCCAGTCTAGTCAGTCAGTTGTGTGCCATCCGTGATATGTTCTTGGGCGATCATGTATCCTTCGATACATCACTGACGAGGCAGATTTTTTCCCGCTGTAGGTTGCCATTTCTTTCTGCGGTAGACCAGTTGCCATCCAAGGCTACAGAACCAGGTTTGTCCTGCTAGTTACCCATAGCTGGGGGGGAGAAGGAGAGTATTCATACCTTTCTGAAGGTTATTAGCACGTAAGAGTGTATTCGACTGAAATTCGAACTCGTCTCTCCAATTACTCAATTCGAGCCGCTATCCATTACTCCACCGTAAAGTCTAGGCACCTTAGCTGATCCGAACAATTACCATGAAAGCATTTTGAGAAAAGACATAGAGAGGCAATCTTACGATAGTGGAAAAATGACTGAAGCCGAGCCGCCAGATCAGGACCAATAATATGGCTGATTCTTTTTTGTATTTTATCAAGGAGCTCAAGGTAAATAGCAGGGGCACCAAACTGTATGTGCCATCAGTATTCTAAGTAAAAAAAAAAAATTCAAGAAAATGACTGTTGTTTACATTTCAAGCACAAAACAGAAGTTAGTAGATATAAATTCGTAGAAGTCTTAGTGACAAAAACATTGCTTCCTTAACAGGTAATTCGGACTTTGTCTTTTCAGTCTAACTCCGTGGCCGAACTGGTAGGGGTAAGCTTCGGTTTAAGAAGTGTTTTCCCTGAGGTATTTAAGCATGCAGATTCCATTCCTTTTGTAGGACTTCTTAATCTAAGCAGGTTGCCATTAATTTTACTGTTTAATAAAATAGAAAATAGCAACTGACACACGTGTCAAATAACGTTTATTGTAATAAGAGATAATGTCCGATAAAATATCCTTTCAAATAATTTTATTCTGTATAGTCGATAATGCTCTATTATTCAAAATTTGAACAAAAACAAAAATAATAATAATAATGATAATAATGATAATGATGATGACATGGATAAAGAAAATCGGCATTTATTACTCAATGGAGTTGCAGAAAGGGATCCTCTTAGGGGAGGCAAGCATAATACGGGAAGTGATGAACACGTAGAGTCAGAGGAAAATGAGGTTGTTCATTGTGGCCTACTATGAATTAATTACCATCAATAATTTCCATGTAATAAATTGCATGATAACTAAGGCAGTAATAATATAATAATGTAATAAATTTAATAATAATGTAATAATATTAATATTAATAAGAATATTAATAAGAAGATTATTAATAAGATATTAATAATATAAAAAACAATTAATAATTAGTAATAATAATAATTAATAATAATTAATATTATTAATAAGATATTATTAATAATAATAATAATAATAATAATAATAATAATAATAATAATAATAATAATAATATACCCAGAAACATAACAAGGTAGCCAGATATGTGCATTGAAAGATATGAAAGAAGCACAAAATCGAAACCACTGAGAGATGGTATGAGCATCAACCAGATGCAGTTACCCAAAATAACGATGTAACTATCCTCTCGGACATTCCAATGGAAACTGACAGGGAAATAAAAGCCAACAGACCTGATATTATCATAAAAGACAAGAAATTCAGGAAGTGTATACTTGTTGCCATAGCAGTAACATCTGCGAGAAACACCCCCATGAAAATTATCGAGAAATTGTCCAAATACAAGGACCTGGAGATCGAGATTAACAGGATATGGGGAATGAAGACTGAGACTGTACCAGTAGTAATCGGAGCACTGGGCCTCGTGAGAAAAGGAACGGACAATTTTACTAATAGTGTCCCAGGTAACATCAACATACAGGTTGCCCAGAAGCTCGCCCTACTAGGAACATCGCATACAATAAGAAAAGTGCTAAATTAAATGACAATTATCCTTTAGGGCCTAAGGACCATAGTTTGGACCCGTCTCTACAGGATACAAAGCAGGAAACATAACTCACAATAATAATAATAATAATAATGTAACATTTTTAATAATTTAATATTATAATAATGATACCTAAGGGTGTAATAATTTCTATGTAATCATTTCCATGTAATAAATTGCATGATACCTAAGGCTGCTGGTCGGGGCCTGCTTTCTATGTAATAATTTCCATGCAATAATTTCCATATAATAAATACCATGCAATTAATGTCCATACAATAATAAATATTAAGATCTCATCTGAGAAATTACTGAAATAAAGAAATAATAATAATAATAATAATAATAATAATAATAATAATAATAATAATTGTTATATTTGTTGACGATTTCTTTACTCCAAAGTTCAGCGGTCAATAAACAAATAAAAACAATGTTGGAAAAATGCAAGCTCAAAAATAAAAGAGACGCCATGATAAATTATGTTTTTATATACATTGATTATTGTGTAGAAAGTACGGATATCAAATTGCAACAATTGGTATGAGCATGTGCCTTGCAGAACAAATGAAGAAAATGGAAAGGCCACAATATTCTGGGACTGATTTTCAGACAGACAGAATGATACATCATCGCCGTCCGGATATTACTGTGCAAGATAAATGTACCAACAACTGTCATATTATTGATGTTGCCATACCAAATGATACAAATATAGCAAACAAGGAGATTGAAAGAATTACAAACTAGTCTGGTTTAAAAGTTTCAAGAAATCCTAGAATGTTCTGGCTTCCAAGGACCGTTTAACGAAAACATGATGGGAGGCTATATTTGGGGTTGATTTCTTGAAAGTAATTTACGGTATAGCAAACAAGGTGATTGAGAAAATGACAAACTACTCTGATTTGAAAGTTGAGATGACAATATTGTTTGGAATGCAGAAAGAGAATGTCAAAGTGATTCCAGTAGTGACTGGCGCATCGGGATCAATTGCATTAAAACTGTGTGCCTTCCTTGACAAATGGGGATAACATAACAAATTGGTGTCATCCAATAATCGACTCTTTCGAGCATTACGCATATTTGGGGGGAATTTGTTGAGTTTCCTAGTGGTGACCTCCCAAGCAAGGCGATAATGCCACTAAAACGCTACTGGGAGTGAAAGAGAATGAGAAGACTTTAGTGAGGGGAAAGGACAATAAAAGAACAGGTTTCAGGAAGACAGATGATGGTGATAATGCCACTAAGACGCAATGGGTTACTGGGAGTGAAAGAGAATGATAAGACTTTAGAAGGAACTAGAAACCCAATCCTAAACAGAAAACAAGGGATAAACTTTCTTGTTCAGAAAGAATTACAAACTAGTCTGATTTTAAAATTTCAAGAATTTCTAGAACGTTCTGTCTAACAAAGATCGTATGACGAAAACATAATGGGAGACTATATTTGGGGGTTGATTTCTTGAAAGTAATTTACAGTATAGCAAACAAGGTGATTGAGAAAATTACAAACTACTTTAATTTGAAAGTTGAGACGGGAAGAATGTTTAGATTGCAGGAAGGGAATGTCAAGGTGATTCCAGTAGTAATTGGCGCATTTGGATCAATTCCATTAAAATTGTGTGACTTCCTTTATCAAGCGGATGGCGCCTATCATAGAGCGATTATTAGAAAACTAGTGCTATAAGCATCATATATGATCCGTACTACATGATCTACTGTAGTATTGCTGTGCCAAATTAAGCTGAGCTTAGTAAATATATATTACCCCTCCCCCACGCCATAGAACATGGAATAATGTTTAGCGGACTGATCTCGCAAACAATTGTTAGTGATGTAAGTTCGATTCTCACATGGTACCGACAACTGTAGACTTTATTCAGACTCAGTAAAAGCTGAGTTACTATATATATGCATGTCATACACTCCACACACACATACTCACAGATAGATAGATAGATAGATAGATAGATAGATAGATAGATAGATAGATAGATAGATAGATAGATAGATAGATAGAAAGCTAGTGTTATAAGCATCGATAGATAGATAGGTTTGTTTTGGTTTACGGCATATCAACCACAATGGGTTATTTAATGCCGACAAGATTTATTGCTAATAATAATAATAATAATATACCCAGAAACATAACAAGATAGCGAGATATATGCATTGAAAGATATGCAAGAAGCACAAAATCGAAACCACTGAGAGACGGTATGAGCACCAACCAGACGCAGTTACCCAAAATAACGATGTAACTATCCTCTGGGACATGCCAATTCAAACTGACAGGGAAATAAAAGCCAACATACCTGATATTATCATAAAAGACAAGAAATTCAGGAAGTGTATACTTGTTGCCATAGCAGTACCATCTGAGAGAAACACCTCCATGAAAATTATTGAGAAATTGTCCAAACACAAGGACCTGGAGATCGTGATTAACAGGATATGGGGAATGAAGACTGAGACTATGTAGTAAGAAAAGCGGAAAATGTATTGCTGGTAATATTATTTTTTGAAAAATATATTGCTGGTAATAATGTTTTCTTCAAAAATTTATTCCTAGTATTAAAACCTAGTTTACACTTTCATAGTGTTTTAACCCCCAGTTTAGGGGTTAACTATTTGTCCCTAGCTGGGACACTAATAGATGCTACCACCCCGGGTCAGGATGGACCTGGGACACAAGCAATTAAGAGGTGGTTCTACGCTCCTCAAAATCTCCTGATCAGAGGCCTTACTGTTGAATGTAGTTTACTGTCTTACCCAGGACGGATAGATAGATAGATAGATAGATAGATAGATAGATAGATAGATAGATAGATAGATTTTTTCTGCTCTCTTCATCAAAATGAACTTTCATGTTTATCGTTGTCAGTTTAAAGCACCATTGATATGAATTATTGTAACGTTCCGAATACCACAAGATAAAAGATTTAAAATATTTGAACCTGTACATTGTGTGTGTGCATGTGTGTATGTGCGTTTGTGTGTGTATGCGTGTGCGTGATTGCGCATGTGTGATTGTGTGTATATGACTGCGTGCGAACGCGTGTGCAGGTGTTCAAGCGTATTTGTATTTGTACGGCAGCATGTGTATATGCGTGTATGTGTATGTGCATGCGTGTGTAGGTAGACGTATGCAAGTGTGTGTATGTCTGTGTGCCTATGCATGTGTATGTATGTATGCGTGTGTATTGTTTCTGTGTGTGTGTGTGTGTGTGTGTGTGTGTGTGTGTGTGTGTGTGTGTGTGTGTGTGTGTGTGTGTGTGTGTGTGTAACGAATTAGCGTTCAGCTGTGATTCTGTTCTTCCCAATGTTGGATTGTGCCATGGAGGAAACATTTTCGCAGTGAGCGTCGCCATTTCGCCATTGATTTCTTCTGCTTTTTGCAAACGGACGGCGGTGTCGGTGACGGCGACGGCTCAAAATGTTTCATTCCTGAAAACGATAAACTAAATAAAATGAATGGCGTTTTTCTTCAGTAGAATTCCTTATCAAAAGTTGATCTGGTCTCACCGGGCGCCATGTTTATACTTGGTAAAACAGAATCGAGGGACTCGTGTCCAGCCGAGCGACCAGTCAAGCACTAAGGCAGGGAAGGCGTTTCACCCCTCTCGACAGCAGCAGCACCAGCACCGGTGACATTTCTAAGGAGAGACGTTTATGCAGCTGATTTATTTTCAGGGACGCCTGTGCTATTGGAAAGAAAAGCATTCATGTCGGCAGGGCCAACTTTGGACTTGATTCCGTTTCTAGTTTTATTTTAGTCTTCTTTATCCTGGAATACATTATTTGTTTCTGTTTTTTGTGTTTTACAGAGAAAGGGAGCGACATTAGAAAAAACAAATATTAACAAGGAAATATACATGCACTTACACATACATACATATATATATATATATATATATATATATATATATATATATATATATATATATATATATATATGTATGTATGTATGTATGTATGTATGTATATATGCATCAAAGGACAAAATCTTCCAAAAGCAATCATAAACGTTTTCCGGTTTTTCTTTTTTTTTACTTAAGCAAAACGAAAAAAAATAACGATGTTCGCTTAGTTTGATTGATTGGGTTTTTTTTTATCTATTTTTTCTTTCCTTTTTATTCGTTTTATTTATTTACTTTCTATGTCTAAAGGCAGTGATAATGGAAAATAAGAGAGACATAAGTCACTAGCTATTCTATTAATGTCTATAAAGAATTGAAACTAATGCTTATCTATATAGACTTGCTGATCTATCGACTCAATCTGCTTACGTCGATTTCTCAAAGTCGGGATTTGAACGAGCGCGTGTACATGTCTATACATGAGATCATACATATACGCACGCGTGTATATATATGTGTGTGTGTGTTTCTGCGAAGATTCCGAAATTATATTTTTCTTTTATGATGGGGGGGGGGTGTTTTTTTTGTTTCTTGGGATTCTCTTATTAGGTTGGTGCAAAAATAATGACGTAACAATGTCGTTTTTTTACGTTAAAAAATACGTCAAAAAACGACATTATTACGTCATTATTTTTGCACCAATCTAATAAATTAACCCAACGATGTGGAGCTTAAAACGTGGCTTGGGGAATTTTCCGAGTCAAAAGCTAAAGATTTCTAGCCATTTTCCAAGCGCAGCTTACATGTGGCACAAAGCCGAAAGTACGCAGTACCCAGTGAGGATCGAACTTACTATTCAATCATAAATGTTCTAATCAGACAAACTTGCTAACCATTACACCGCCTCTTTGCGCCCAAACCTACGGATTTATATCGTCGCGGTATTGAACAGTTAGTGGATCGTTGGCAGGATGTCATAAACAATGAAAGGGTAAACATTTTTGAATCATTCATCAGAACTACTAATCACAATAAATAAACAGCAAATTCTGTCTGTCTGTCTGTGTGTCTAAAACCCTTCTAACTGGGGCTCTACCGTTTTGGAATATGCCCTTCATCTGGTGCTTGAACAACAAGCATTGGGATTTCTGTCCGGATTTGGAGAGAAAAGTTAAACATTCATATTTTTAAATAAATGAAAAAAAATAGTGATTTTAAAAGTTTTAATTTATATTGAGTTTAAAGTTACACAAAACCTTTGTAGATTTTTAAAAAAAATGTGCTTTAAATTCAGTTTCAAATATCTCCAAAACTATGTGAATTGAGGAAATCAATTTTATTTTTTCAAAATACTAAGAAAACAGAGTTAAAGTGAGAGATTTCGTGACGTTAAGTTTTGAAGTTCCACAGAGTTTATGATTTGAAGAATTTAATTCTCGGCTTGAATTGGAATTTAGGCCCAAATCGGACATTCAGCCCAAATCGGGCATTCGGACCAAATCAGTGTTTAGGCCGGAATTGGAATTTTGGCCCAAATCGGACATTCAGCCCAAATCGGACATTCAGCCCAAATTGGGCATTCGGCCCAAATCAGTGTTTTGGCCGGAATTGAACCTATATCCCAAGTCAGAGTTAAAGTGAGGTTTTGAAGTTTCATGCAGAAGAATTCAGAGTTATTTCGTCAAAATCATCGTTGTTTTCTAAGCTGGACCTTTAGTTTTGGACCGGAGCTCGTTTGAAACTCTGCACCGTGTGGCTTTTAAACTAATAAATAATAAATATTAAACCTACTAGTATGAAATACTTGCTTTTAATCATTTTCCAATTAATCCATTTGTTGAAATCCCCTGGTCTATTGCATTCTCTGATTTTTCCACAGAAGCATACACCTATTTATTACGGCTCCTACTATTTACTAGGAACCCCAAATCACTTGTCTTGTCCTAAATATATCTTGAAAGATTTAGAATTAGGCCACAACCTAGCAATCAGTTAATTGTGGGTATCCCTTTATCTCGCGAGGTTAGTGCTGGGCATGATGATAAACAACTTCCGGCAGTAAGGCATCTGATCGGGAGATTAGAGGTTTTGAGAAGCGTGGAACAACCTTTAAATTGCTGCTGACCCCAGGTCCACTCTGACCCGGGGTGGTAGCACCTGTTAGGGTCCAAGCTATGGGCAAATAGCTATAACAAAGACAAACACTATAAAGGTGTAAAAATGTATTTTTATACCTTTATAGTGTTTGTCTTTACATTTTTAAATATTTATGTATTAACAAAATTACATTTTTATTTGAAAAAAATTATATTTTTATATAAAACAAACAAATCACTATAAAAAATACATTTTCATATAAAAATTACATTTATATATAAAATATTACATTTTTATATTAAAAAAAATGCATTTTTATATAAAAAAAAATTACATTTCTATATAAAATAAATTGCCTTTCTATATAAAAAATACATATTTATATAAAAAATTACATATTTATATATAAAAAAAAAATTACTAAAAATACATATTTATAGTAAAATGGCCAACAATACATTTTATTTGCAGTTGAAACCATAAAATTGTGTTCAAAAATATTTAGATTTCAGTATTAAATAACCCATAAAGGTTGTCATGTTGCTAAATAAAATCAACCAGCCAAACAACCACCGTGAAATAACTGTTTTAGGACATTAATTCATATCCGACATTTTCTTAAATCAAACTGTATTCCAAAATATGACCTCAAGAAAACTACAACACATATGACGGCCTCTAGTAATTATGTCCACACGAATAGGCATATGCTCAAAAGCTGAGTATCATCTACCATGTATTCACTGTGAAAGCAGAATAACATATATCATATTTTTATTAATTCAAGACCCCAATAAAATTATATTTTGGCATTAAATGACTCATAAGGAGTTGATATGCCATTAAACAAGCAAATCAAATCAAATCAGAGAAGCTGAGTATCATCTACCATGTATTCAATTGTGAAAGCAGAATAACATGTATCATAATTTTATTACTTCAAATCTCCCAAGAAAATAAAATTTCGGCATTAAATGACCCATAAGGAGTTGATATGCCGTTAAACAAACAAATCAAATCAAATCAGAGAAGCGGAGTATCATCTACCATGTATTCAATTGTGAAAGCAGAATAACATGTATCATAATTTTATTACTTCAGAGCTCCCAAGAAAATTATATTTCGGCATTAAATGACCCGTAAGGAATATGATATGC
The DNA here is from genome assembly GCA_963932145.1 of Acanthosepion lycidas. Lineage (NCBI taxonomy): Eukaryota > Metazoa > Mollusca > Cephalopoda > Sepiida > Sepiidae > Acanthosepion > Acanthosepion lycidas. The sequence continues at coordinate 58,173,743 of OZ010599.1, read as the reverse complement.
CTTAAACAGACAAATTAAATTAAATCTCGCGATGTGACTGGAGCGACCACTCCAGGAAGGAGGCCTGGGCGATGGTATATAAAGGCTGATGTGCAAGATCCAAATGCATACAAGGCACTATATTTTGGCCTTGCTTGGCTGCAGATGTTGCCGGAAGGTTGTCAGAGCTGACAGCCAATCGCCTTCGAGATTCTCAGTCTGGATATACTTCCATAGCCGTTCCGTCTACGGTTTTTACCAAAAGGTAGCAGAGATTTAAAATAAGGGTTTTTTTTTTATCCATGGTCTGCCATCCCGTGATGATAAGCTCTATCTACCAAAAGTAGCTGGTTATGAGGCGTTAGTGTTACACCTTCAACCCTTCTCTAGCTTGGGCAGTTCTCAGTGGCAATTTGAGATTGTTTTATTTTATAGACAATGGGAGTCTGTTCCCTTTACCACTCCCGGCTTTGACAACCTTTGAGACATATATGATGTATGTATATGAACATTACATACGTGTGTTTTAGAAGCTCACATAAAACATATATGTAGTATGATGCAGTATATTTTATTTATGTTTATATATCTACATGCTCTCTAATATATATCGAATGTCATATAAAATGCAGTGTTTTATTAGAGCAAAAAAAGCAGACATATTAAAAAGATCATTCATAACAAAACTTTGGTGAAATGCGTGCGAGACTTGCCAAGCAACTTCCCGTTTGTGTAAGAAGCTGTTAGTTTTCCGCCAATTCGCTTATTGTATTTGGTTCCCGACCTATGTTGAGACCGATCTGAATGGATGCTCTGTCTATCTGTCATATTAGTTCTGTAATTAACAAATTCACATGTCAGTACGATGTTGACGACATAAGCACAACGGGTCAAAGTTTGGAGGCAAGGTTCAGCCGACACGTACCAGCCAATATTCGCAAGGGAAAAGTGGACCATTTACACAGGAGCATCAATGTATCAGGTAGCTGAACATTTGATTAAAACCGGTCTTACAGCCTGGACTTGTTTCGTAAAGCTTATACCGTTTATCACTTAGAGGTTCTGGAATCAATCTATATTAAGGCCTAGCAACCAGCTCTCAGTAAGCAGGAGTGAAGGATGGATGTGAAAGTAACTAGCCTTTAATCTTTTTTTTATTATTATTTATTTAATATACCATTAGTCTAGTGTTGTATATTTTGTTAGTCGCTGTGCACTTATTTGTACTCGATTTTTACTCTGATGAGAGAGAAACAATAAACCGGTTAAGTTGGGGTTTTTTTTCGTTATATTTCAGTATTACTAATATATGATAATATATATATTTGCTACCTTTTTTTTTTATCTATGTCTTTTAAATATGTGGTCTAATAAAATAAAATGTGTATCTATATAAATATTTGGGTGTGTGGGTGTTTGGCTGTGACACATTTCACAGAGTGCACAAGTACTAAATTGAAGTGCCAGGGAGCAATATTTGATTCTAGATGGAACGCACAAATATTCCGATTTTTTTAATCAATTCACCCCAAGAAAGGTGATAATACCACTAAAACGCAAGGAGATACTGAAAGTGAAAGAGAATGAAAAGACTTTAGAAGGAACCGAAAACCCAATCCTAAACAAGAAACAAGGGATAAACTTCTACTCCTGTTCAAAAGATCGAAGAGGAGTGTAAACCGGACGACAGACGAATCTATCTACTCCTATTGAGGAAAAGAATAAATAATAAATAGAAAATAAAATTTCAGAATTTAGATGGAGAGTTCAGATGTATAGAGTTAACGTACACTTTAGAATGAAATGAAAACCCTATCCTAAACAGAAAACAATAAATAAACCTCTACTCTTGTTCAAAAGACTGGTAAGGTGATAAACGAATCTATCTACTCCTGTTTAAATATAATAAAAAGAAGTCTGGAGTTGAAGTATTGATCCATGTGTAAATAATCATGTGATTTGTTCTTAAACTGAATACTATTCTCAGATATTGATATAAGCCAAATATAAATTTCTCCTTCATTTAGTATGTAAACATACAACGGGGTACTTTCTCAGCTTTTCACCGACTGAATACATTGCATCTCTATTCTAGTTTCTTTTGGTGTGCAAGGAAGCGAAAGCTGAAAATAAACATTCACCGTTTTCAATATATTTAGGTGTTTTATTTCAGGGATTTACTTGCACGATCTTAGAAGGTAGGTAAGATGACATTTGGGGACAACTTCTGCCACTTTTGACATCTCAAACTACCAACTCTTAGCGGAAGATCCAGAACACCCTCAAACCTGACTGTTAATATAAGCCTGCGATCGGAAATCTCAATGCTCGGTTTGTTGTCACTTGTTCCCAAAAGTTTTCATTTATTTATCATTTTATTCCATTTCGGTCAAGTGGATGGCCGCTTTGAAGACCCCATTTCCCATCGCTAGTCATAAACACGAAACACTTGAAACCGACTTAAAATCCTACACCATTCCCTTCTATGTGGATATCCTAAAACTAGTCAAAAGGTGTATCAATATTTTTAATAAACTCTTTTGTGTACAGTTATGATGTAATGCTTAGTATAGGATGTAAATAAAGTAAATGTGCCCATCAGTAAACAAATAAGAATATCGAAAATCCAAGGTCATTGGATAAAAAATATACTGTTAAAAAGATAAAACAGAGACGTCTACTCAAACACGTGTATACAGTGACTATAACGTATAAACACTATATAATAATTACCGTTGTTGAATTATTTATATCTTTTGTGTCACGCTCTATGTAATTAAACAGTATGGAAATAAATAAATATACAACTTTCCTAGCTGCTGACGTAGCAGTTGATTCAATATAATCGTCACAATTCAAAATTTTTTAATCAGAGAAAGTGCAATGAGTCACTCTGATGGAGGTTGGCATTAGCTATATTTATGGATTACAAAAAAGGTACTCTTACGCAATTAAAACAGAGCAGTTTTGTTTTGGAGGCATTAAAATTAACACCCATTAAAATTAATGCATTTTTATATTTTCCTAGTGCTTTGATTTTTGTTTGAGGGTTCACTATTTGCCCATAGCTGGGACCCTAGCAGGTACTACCACCTCAGGGTCAGGGTGAATCTGGGAACAAAAACAATTAAGAGGTGGTTCCACTCTTCTCAAAACCTTTAATCTCCCGATTAGTGGCTTTGCTGCCGTTTGTTGATTATCGACCTAAGAGAATCCATGGTTATGTAATGACTTAATTGCTTACTTGTAACTGAAGTCTGTCACCAGAGTTGAAAATAACTCTTCAAGGTAAGGTCGGTTAATGCTGTTGTTTGGCACCTATCGCCCGGTTCACACTCCTCTTCGGTCTTTTGACTAGGAGCTGAAGTTTATCCCTTATCTCCTGTTTAGAATTGAGATTTCGGCTTCTTCGAAAGTTTACTTCAACCCTATATGTTTAAGATCACCGCCTAAACTCTGAAATGTTATTTCCTATTTATTTACAAGTTTTTTTTTTACTCATTAGGAGTAAATAGGTTCACCTATCGTCTAGTTCACACGCCTCTTTGGTCTTTGGAACACGGGCAGAGTTTTCTCCCTTGTTTACGGTTTAGGATTAGGCATCCGGTTCCTTCTAAAGTCTTTTCATTCTCTTTCAAAATATGGTCCAGCACGACACAGTGAACCAACTTTCCTAGCAACAGACCTAGCAGTTGACTCAATAAAATCTTTTCAATTCATGCCTGCTGAAAACGTTAGTCCGAGACAATTAAACATTCGGCCCTGTGAGTATTGATAAAGCAAAAATGTGTCTGAGCAGACATCTACAACAGGGGTTAGCCAGCGTACAGTCATATTCTGATACCAGCGGCCAATCATACAAACATATATATATATATATATATATATATATATATATATATATATATATATATATATATATCGAATATCACTTATATCAAAATCTCTTTTCAAACAGAATCTTATCTTGTTATAAAATTATAATGATGTTCAATTGCAGTGGTTCCCAAACGGTTCAGCGCACTTCTTATATGTGGCGGAAGAGGATAGCCGGTGAGGCAGAATGATTGAATGACAATCAAAGATTTAGAAACAGTTTCAAAAAATTCATATGCCAAAAATAAATAGGAATTTAAAATTTTAAATATTATTATGGTTACTCGTAATTGCATGCATGAGTCCCAGTATAGATAGTTATAAATAATTATTGACTGATTTTATCATTGTGACATTTCTGCATTATATCAAGTATTAAGAATATAGTAACTAGGGTCCGCAAATTGAAGAAGAGAGTTATCAATGATAATGTTCTGACTTTGAATCCGCAGTTATCTCCCTTTAATCCTCTATCTGTTTTTTTATTTTTAAATGAACTTTTCATCACATAAAATTTGATGAGACGCGAGCAAATTGTCATACCTAAAATGTAACCCAGAACCACTGAATTATAGCAACCATTGCTCACTTCATGTTTATCGACAAATTATATTTCTTTTAAATAAAGTATCGATTTGTGTGTAACTCTCACTGATTATTCAAGCCAAAAAGAAAGAAACAAAACAAAAAACAGCACAAACAACGCAACAATAAAAAAAACAAGGTGTTGTTTGTTTATTTTGCTCTTATACTGATTAAAAAGAACCATCGTTCTGTTTTCACAGCTTGCTTTCTGAGATTCCAACAAAGCCAAGAAAAAAAAAAAAACGTTCGCACGTGATATGTACATATTTTTCAACTTCTTTCAATCTACAAATATTTTCAGGAACGAGAGCTTTATATAATAATTTGGAGAGCGGCTGTTTTTATTGGGCATTCAATGCAGACATTGTGTCTCTGTGTATTTGCAAGCGGTCGACGTTTGAACAGCAACCACGAAGAGTTAGCGGTTTATTTTGTGCCGTCACTCATAAAGCCTATTGTCTAATGATTAGCAAGTGTTTATTTATTTTCTTTTAAATCATTTCTAGATTTATATTTGAGCTCGTTGCGTCTTCTTTGTTTTTCTTCCCTATTTTTATGGGATCGAACAACAACTCCTCACATACCCGACTCTAATCCTCTGATTCATTTATCGGGTACACAAGCCTTAATGACATAACAACATGTAACAAATAAAGCTTTGGGCTACTAAGATGCCGAATGAGTTGTGTTTGATCAGGGGCATTTACAAATAACTCAACACAAAGGCAGAACAGGTGACCGTTGTCTGGATGTTTCAGATTTTTCTTTTTTCATTATTCCTCGCATTTTCAGACTGTTATTTTCATCATTGCATCAACTTGTACCTTTCTAGTATTGTCTGAAAGACTGAAATTAAGTATTTTCAATGAATTTCATTCAACATATTACACTGAATAGTGAATGAAAATAAACAAAAGTCAGTCTGTTGAAATTTGAACTTTGGAATCACCAAATATATTTCAAAATAAAAACATTAAACTTTCGCATTATATATATAAGAAGAGAGAGAAAAAGTCTGTATAATAAAAAGAAGAGAGGAACTGCAAACGTTTTTGGTTGTAATGTGGAATTTTTTTTAAATTATTATGCTTTATTTTTCATAATTTTGCTACACGAGCTTCCGGTCTCGCGACCTTCATCAGGCTGAAATGGCAGTGAAAGAGTTCTGCGTGAAGGGTTATAAAACAATTAAGATTGGTTCGAGAAATGGTGAAAGAGTTACTCTTTCACTGTTAATTCAGGAAGACATTTGGGCCACTAACACACAAGATCACCATCATATTAAGCACGTTTCAGTTGCAACGTTTCATTCGTTTTGATTCAGGACAGCCATTTTTTTTCATTACAAGACAAGCAACATTTGTACAAATACTTATATTTTTTGTAGATTTATATATTTTTATACTTGAACTTTTTTTTTTTCTTTTAAATAAAGGATGTTTCATTAAGACGGGTTATATATAAGGGTGTTTCATTAAGACGGATCAAAGTCAGCAGTAAATAAATGAGTGTTATTGGTGAAAATTAATTTATTTCTCTATTGGTTTATGTTATTTAAGTCATGGCAATTATGTATGAAAAATATCGCCCAAATGTCCGCTAAATCTGAAAGAAAAAGAAAAATTCATTAGACGCTTAAACTTAATCCACATTAATATCGGTCCAAGTTATAAGGTGTACATTCTGAAAATATATTCAGAATCTACTGACCAACCGACCCTTAAAACGCATGAGGATAGTTGCATATGTAAACTACTAACTTAGGAAATGAACAGAATGACAGGAGAGTTCCATAAGATTTATACAAAGCTGTTTGACTAATTCCTCTTAGTAACTCATCAACTAACGGAAAATTCTAAGTTGAACAAGATCACCATCATATTAAGAACATTTCAGTTGCATTCCTTCACGCAGGCAGCGTTTCATTCGTTTTGACGCGTTCATTACCAGGACAGCCATTTTTTTTTTATTACAAGACAAGCAACGTTTGTACAAAGACTTATAATTTTTTGTAGATTTATATATTTTTATATTTGAATCTTTTTTAAATATAATTTGAAGATAGGCAGACATTCTGTTGAAATATTATCATTGTCAAACACTGTGTTTTTCTTTCCTTTTTCTTAAATCGCGCGCTTTTCTTAACTGTTGTAAAATACTGGAAGAATATTTGGAAGAATTACTTTGTTTTTTAATAATAATAATAATAATAATAATAATAATAATAATAATAACTAGCATAGTACCAATCAAAAATGATATAACTATTTATATATGAACTGACTCTTTTATTTGGATTAGAGCATTTGTATGCTGTGCTTAGAATCGAAATGTCACTTCCTGATCAGTGATATATAATACCAGTGTGCTATCTGCGCGCTCCGTGAAAAATGTTACACATTCACATAATACAGCCTATCTATTCATTTAGACACGACGACAGAGTAGATAAAAGCAATGTAAAAGAGGAAGGATTCAAAGGTTTTAATCGTTATCAATGACAAATCGTTCTTCATGAAATGATTATTTGATCAGAAATAATAATAATAATAATAATAACAATAACAATAATAATAATAATAATAATAATAACAATAACAATAACAATAATAATAATAATAACAATAATAATAACAATAACAATAATAATAATAATAATAATAACAATAATAATAATAACAATAACAATAATAATAATAATAATAATAACAATAACAATAACAATAATAATAACAATAACAATAACAATAATAATAATAATAATAACAATAACAATAATAATAATAATAATAACAATAACAATAATAATAATAATAATAACAATAATAATAATAATAACAATAACAATAATAATAATAATAATAATAATAACAATAACAATAATAATAATAATAACAATAACAATAATAATAATAATAATAACAATAATAATAATAATAATAACAATAACAATAATAATAATAACAATAACAACAATAATAATAATAATAATAACAATAACAATAACAATAATAATAATAATAATAACAATAACAATAACAATAATAATAATAATAACAATAATAATAATAATAATAACAATAACAATAATAATAATAATAACAATAACAATAACAATAATAATAATAATAATAACAATAATAATAATAATAATAACAATAACAATAATAATAATAATAATAATAACAATAATAATAATAACAATAATAATAATAATAACAATAACAATAATAATAATAATAATAATAATAATAATAATAATAATAATAATAATTAAGAGAAGTGTATGATTTAAGAAAAGAAAAAACCCAGTGTTTAACAATATTAAACAATATTTCAACAGAATGTCTGTCTTAAATTCATTAAATTACTATTAGGATGGTGCAAAAATAATGACGTAATAATGTCGTTTTTTGACGTATTTTTTAACGTCAAAAAACGACATTATTACGTCATTATTTTTGCACCAACCTAATATTTTCCCGCCTCGGGAGAATGAACGAGAATGACAAGAGAGTTCCATAAGATTTATACTAAACTATTTGATTAATTCCTCTTAGTACCTCATCAACTAACGGAAAATTCTAAGTTGAACAAGATCACCATCATATTAAGCATGTTTCAGTTGCATTCCTTCAAGCAGGTAGCGTTTCATTCGTTTTGACGCGTTCATTACCAGGACAGCTGTTTTTGTTTTGTTTTTTGTTTTTTTTTGTTTTCATTACAAATCAAGCAACGTTTGTACCATTGTCCTCGCGTACGCCCCCTTTGGGACTATGTCAGGGAGTTGACGGCTCGTATAGCTCCCGAAAAGCTCATTGATCGCGCATACGCATGTGGCAATGTGCCACCCTCGTATTCTGGGATGAAACGAATGGCGTTTTTGACGTTGCTGGCCACAGCTCAAATGGTGATTTGGACGACGCGAATGGAGGAAATCTTGGGATGCAGTCGCTATTCTCATCAGGATCTGATCAGATACTTTTAGAACCATCTCAGGATGAAGATTAGAACTGATAGAAAGCGGTTGGTATCGACGCATTTCAACGAAAGGTGGGAAACCTGGACGGAGCTAGCCTTGATTTTCATTTTTAAGTACCTCTAAGTCCCAACTGGTTAAGATAGACTCTTCCAAGTGTACCTATTTAATGTGAGTAAGTGTCGTTCCTGGCCTGTTCCTGTCTTCTTTTGTTATGATCCAAGTCGAGATTCCCAACCTCCCCAGTTAGTTTTGGCCCTCCCTTTTCATCTCGTCTGGTCAATTCCATAATTTTTAATCCTTTCCCTCTATCTTAGCGAGAGAAACTCTTGATTTTGTTGGAAGACAGAATACAGCAGTAACTCTTATTTTTGTGGGGTGGACGGGCGCTACTAATATCATTCCTTCTTTTTTGGGGTCATCATCCCACCATCATTTCATTGATAAAATGTATATATATATATATATATATATATATATATATATATCTTATGTACATATTGTGATTTTTAACTCATGGGGTGTTTTTTCCCAGTAGGTGCCCAAGTGTGTGTGAGGTATTTTGGTGTATGAAGGAGCGAATGGTGACGGATAAATTCTTATTGTAATGAATGAATGTATTGTGAATCCAATTAGCTAAGTATAAGATAGCTAGTGATGACCAACCTTGACCATTCCCCCTTTTTTCGGCCTTGTGCCACAATTACCGTATCAGTAATAAATCTTAGACAACCAACGTTTGTTCAAAGACTTATATTTTTTATAGATTTATATACTTTTATTCTTATTATGACAATAATAATAATAATAATAATAATAATAATAATAATGATGATGATAATAATAATATCGACTTGCGATATCTAACATCATTGAAAGTGCGCAAATGTTAGTACTGCTTGGAACTTCTAATGCACGGAGGAAAGTGTTATATCTCTATGATGCAGGTAGGTGATGAGATATGATCACCATCATCACCCGACCGAAACATCTAAGAGTTGCAGAAAATATCAAATCATATAATAATAATAAAATTATTTGGTAATTATTTTTATTATTATTATTATCTATTCTTCTTCATTATCATTATCATTTAATATTCTTTTTTTCTTTATTATTACTTCTTTCTTCCTTTTCTTCTTCTATTTCTTCTTCTACAGCTCCTTCTGTTTTGCTTCTCCTCCTTCTGTTTCTTCTTCTGCTGTAGCTGCTACTTCTTCTGTTTCCTCTTCTTTTGCTTCGTCTTCTGATTCATCTTCTCTTTCTTCTATTTCTTTTTTTCTTCTTCTTCTTCTTCTTCGTCGTCTACTTTGCCATCTTCTTTTGTTTCTTCTTCTTCTTCTTCTTCTTCTTCTTCTTATTATTATTATTATTATTATTATTATTATTATTATTCTCCTCCTTCTTCTTCTCCTTCTTGTCTTTCTTCTTTTTCTTCTGTTTCTTCTGCTGCTGCTGTTCCTTCTTCTGTTTCTTCTTTTTCATCTTCTTCTTCTTCTTCTGTTTCTTCTTCTATTTCTTTTTTCTTCTTCTTCTTCTTCTTCGTCGTCGTCGTCTACTTTGTCATCTTTTGTTTCTTCTTCTTCTTCTTCTTCTTCTTCTTCTTCTTCTTAATCTCCTACTCCGCCTCCTTTTTCTTCTCCTCCTCCTCCTACTTCTTCACCTTCTTGTCTTTCTTCCACTTTTGCTCCTGTTTCTTCTGCTGCTGCTGTTCCCTCTTCTTCTTCATCTTTTTCTTCTTCTGTTTCTTCTTCTATTTCTTTTTTTCTTCTTCTTCTTCTTCGTCGTCTACTTTGTCATCTTTTGTTTCTTCTTCTTCTTCTTCTTATTGTTCTTATTATTATTCTTATTCTTATTCTCCTCTTCTGCCTCCTTTTTCTTCTCCTCCTCCTCCTTCTTCTTCTCCTTCTTGTCTTTCTTCTTCTTTTTCTTCTGTTTCTTCTGCTGCTGCTGTTCCCTCTTCTTCTGTTTCTTCTTCTTCTGTTTCTTCCGCTGCTGCTGTTCCTTCTTCTTCTGTTTCTTCTTCTTCATCTTCTTCTTCTTCTATTTCTTTTTTTCTTCTTCTTCTTCGTCGTCGTCTACTTTGTCATCTTTTGTTTCTTCTTCTTCTTGTCTTTCTTCTTCTTTTTCTTCTGTTTCTTCTGCTGCTGCTGCTGTTCCCTCTTCTTCTGTTTCTTCTTCATCATCTTCTTCTTCTTCTTCTTCTGTTTCGTCTGCTGCTGCTGTTCCTTCTTCTTCTGTTTCTTCTTCTTTATCTTCTTCTTATGTTTCTTCTTCTATTTCTTTTTTCTTCTTCTTCTTCGTCGTCGTCTACTTTGTCATCTTTTGTTTCTTCTTCTTCTTCTTCTTCTTCTTCTTCTTCTCCTCCTCCGCCTCTTTCTTCTTCTCCTTCTTGTCTTTCTTCTTCTTTTTCTCCTGTTTCTTCTGCTGCTGCTGTTCTCTCTTCTTCTGTTTCTTCTTCTTTATCTTCTTCTTATGTTTCTTCTTCTATTTCTTTTTTCTTCTTCTTCTTCGTCGTCGTCTACTTTGTCATCTTTTGTTTCATCTTTTTCTTCTTCTTCTTCTCTCCTTCTTATTCTTCTTATTATTATTATTATTCTCCTCCTCCACCTCATTTTTCTTCTCTTCCTCCTCCACCTTCTTCTTCTTCTTGTTTTCCTTCTTCTTTTTATTCTGTTTCTGCTGCTGCTGCTGTTCCCTCTTCTTCTGTTTCTTCTTCATCATCTTCTTCTTCTTCTTCTGTTTCTTCTTCTTAACATTCATTAGAGGTTTTTACTAAGCTCAGCTTCGTTTGACAAAACTAAATAGTCAAGAGAATAAAGATAGAAAGAGTGACTTACGTCAATGTTACAAATAGGAAGGAATAAGCTTTCTTTGAAAACCGATATTCAAAGCACTAACCTTTATTTGGGTTCAAACACTGAACACATTCACTGAGGGTAAATGCACAACTATCTCAGCCACCAGGCAGACGATTTTTTAATGTACAAATGAAACTTTTCCACCTACTTCTAGTTTACAATTTCGACGCTCAGTTTGTTGAATTCGGCCATTACCCTGATTTCCGTTCCAATGTTAATTTGTCTGCCAAGAAACTTTGTTAAAACAAAAAGTAGGTGTCATTGTCATCATTTACTTAAGACCATAAATCGCCCAACATTCTTTCCTCGTCAAATGACGGTCATTAAATCAATCTTCACTTTTTATAATTCTTTGTCCGTATGAAGATCACGAATCCGGAATCTTAAAATTCAGTCGACTTGACCTTTTCAATTCCTTTTTCTTAATCGTCTGACAAGGTAAGTATGCAATTAAGGATTCTTTCTGATAAAATCTTCAACTCAAAGAGTTTCTAATGACATTTGAAAATGGGAAGAAAATTTGGCGACCTGAACCTGTGACAAAATAAATCCACGGTCGCAAAACATCTTTCTTTCTTTCTTTCTTTGCTTTTGTCTTCAACTAAAAGCATTTTTAAATAACAGCGAGCGGAAAGACGATACAAAAAATACGTCATTCCAAAATGAAGATGATGTAAGGCCATTTCCAGTTCATGCTAATTCCCGTCTTCCTATTTTATTTTTTATTTTATTTTATTTTATTTTTTTTTTTTTTTTGGCAATCTTCTTAGAAATTTTTTAGCCTTCTTGGAGGATGAAGAGATGCCAAGATTCGGTTAATCGTTCTTTATAAATGAAGGGAATTTGGTCATTTTCAAGACACACGTAATAAAATAGGGCACTTCGACGTGGTGCAATGGTTAGCAAGCTTGTTCTGCTAAATCAATTACGACTGATTAGTGAGTTCGATTCTCACTGAGTGCTTGACACTTTAGGTCATCTGCCATATCTAAGCTACGCTTAAAAAATCATTTAACACAATTACTGTAGAAAATCATAAACATGCTAATAAAAAATTCGCAGAAAAATTTTATTTTTTAGCTTTCTTTTAGGATTTATAATTCTTTAAAATCAGGGACGATGTGGCCCCAAAAGTCCTGAACAATATTAAAAATATAGCTGTCTACTTTATCTTTTATACTGAGTTATTTAATGACATTTGCAAAGATATTTTTAAAAATATTGGTCCTCATTTGAGACCTAATCTAGTCACTCAAGTGCCATACATGATACATGCTTGGACTATTGTGTATCTTTCGATTCAGGACTGACTACGCAGAAGATATTCCCGCAGTAGGTTGCCGTTTCTTTCTGCAGTAGACTGATTGCCAACCGAGGCTATAGGACACTGTCTGTCCTGCTATTTAACCCTTAGCTGGGAAGAGAATAGATGGATACATACCTTTACCAAGGATATTTGTGCGTAAGATAATATAACGAACCCGACTAGAATTCGAACTAGGATCACCGATTCCTCATTCCTATCCGTTATCCATTACACCACAACGTAGTAAACACATATGATGTCGCAGTTCATAAAATTCACCTTAAATCCCAAAGAGCGAATGTGCAGGTGATGAAATGATTAGCGATTCAGAAGACGAAAACGAGAGCTGAGTTCGAACTCCAGCCGAATCCGTTACATTCACTTAGATTCACTTTCGCACAAATATCTCTGATATATCCATCTATTCTCCCTCAGCTATGGGTGAAATAGCAGGACAGACTGTAGGAACTTCCAGAAAAGGTATTAAAGAAAAGTAGGAAGAAAGGACAATCAATTGTAAGAATACAGAATGTTTGGTCGTTCGCAAAAGAGATTGTTTGGTTGCAATTAAGAAAGTTGGTTTGTCCATTTTACGACTTGTCAATACTTATTGAGTTCTTTAATGATAAATTTTATATGGGGTAGACCATCGGGATCAAACTCGCGATTAATGGTTGACTGGGTTAGCCTCAATAACCATTACCTGTCGTCGGGGCAACTTACTAAAAATGGACAGCGCAAGACGAGAGCCCCGAATTGGAGATGTCAAGATCAAACTAGAACAGAACGATGGAAAACATAACACAGAAATCCGAATGTGCATTTGAATAGCAAAAAAAGTATTAAGGGACAAGAAAATTGCGTTAGAAACAAAGAAAATACTGCGGAAAAAGCAAATAATTACTTCTATATAGCAGTGAATGCTGCACCATTCTCACACATATGAAGAGAAGACTTAAGGCAACAGAAATGTGGCTCTAAAGAGGTATGTTGAGAATATCATAGATGAAGAATGTGAGCAACGAGGAAGTTTTAAGGAAAATGGAAACAAAAAGGATACTTACACTTAGAATCAGAAAGAGACAAGCATCAGACATGTGTTTCTACAGAAGAAGGCTGAGAATACCATGGACGGGGCATGTGAGCAATGAGGAAGTTTTAAGGAAAATGGAAACAAAAAAGATACTTATACTTAGAATCAGAAAGAGACAACCACCAGATAGATGATTCTACAGAAGAAGGCTGAAAATACAATGGATGGTGCATGTGAGCAACGAGGAAGTTTTGAAGAAAATAGAAACAAAACGGACACTTATACTTATAATCAGAAAGAGACAAGCAACGGAGATGTGGTTCTACAGAAGAAGGCGGGGAATAACATGGATGGAGCATGTGAGAAATGAGGAAGTTTTAATGAAAATGGGAACAAAAAGGAGACTTATACTTAGAAACAGAAAGAGACAAGAATCAGAGATGTTGTTCTACAGAAGAAGGCTGAGAATTCCATGGATGGAGCAAGTGAGCAACGAGGAAGTTTTAAGGAAAATAGAAACAAAAGGACACTTATACTTAGAATCAGAAAGAGACAAGCATCAGAAATGTGGTTCTACAGAAGACGGCTGAGAATACCATGGACAGAGCATGTGAGCAACGAGGAAGTTTTAAGGAAAATGGAAACAAAAAGGATACTTACACTTAGAATCAGAAAGAGACAAACATCAGAGATGTGATTCTACAGAAGAAGGCTGGGAATATCATGGATGGAGCATCTGAGCAACGAGGAAGTTTTAAGGAAAATAGAAACGAAAAGGTAACTTATACTTAGAATCAGAAAGATACAAGAAACGGAGATGTGGTTCTACAGAAGAAGTGTCAGAATACCATGGACGGAGAATGTGAGCAATGAGGAAGTTTTAAGGAAAATGGAAACCAAAAGATACTTATACTTAGAATCAGAGATGTGGTTCTACAGAGTAAGACTGAGACTACCATTGAGGAAGCATGTGAGCAATGAGGAAGTTTTAAGGAAAATGGAAACCAAAAGAAACTTATACTTAGAATCAGAAAGCATCAGAGATGTGGTTCTACAGAGTAAGACTGAGACTACCATTGAGGAAGCATGTGAGCAATGAGGAAGTTTTAAGGAAAATGGAAAGAAAATGGACACTTACCCATAGAATCAAAAAGAGACAAGCATCAGAGATGTGGTTTGACAGAAGAAAGTAGTGACAAGTGCTGCAGATGAATCTGTACTATTTATTTTAATGAAATTATATAGCTGTTTTTATATCGTATTCAATCAGAATATAAAAATCTAAACACTTTTAAAATTAAGAGTATATGGATTATATTTTGTTTACTATTTGTTGTATCCTTACAAAGGTTACGAACACACGAAGGTGGTACTCGAGTGGAAGGGACAGCAACACGGAAGTAGATGAAAGAAAGAGAGGTTTATTGTAAAAGAGAATTCACTACAGAAAGTTAGACAGGCTAGCAATTCCCGAAGCAAGGATATCTACCAACCACGCCACGCAATCAGATGTGGCACAAGGCCAAATTTAATATGGAGTATCCGATCTCGTACGCTCGGCCAAAATTTCCCCGTATAAAACGGGGACGGGCTGCTGTTTTCCGAGATGAGACTCTTCCCCTCGTCTGGGGATCCTCTCTGCCCGGAAGCAAAGAGTTCGACCAGACTAACTAATTCTCTAAGAAAGGATATTTACATCACCTCCCCGCGGGGCAGGATGTGGCCCAATGCCTTTTTTAATGCGGGACAAGACCGAGCCCGTAGGCTCGGGCAAAAGTTCCCCGTAGACCTCGTATACACGGGGTCAGGTAGTTGTCTACCACTCCAGACGAGGCTATGCCCTTCGGAATAGCCTCGTCTGGGTTCATCTCTGCCCAAAAGCAGTGTGTTCGACCAGCATAGCTGGTGACAAATCTCCAACTAATTTCCGAAGCAAGTCAATATTTACTAAACCCCCCTCCTCACACACACACCCACGAGGGTAGATGTGGCACAAGGCCGAGTTTAACGTGGGTCATCCGAGCCCGTAGGCTCGACCAAAAATTCTCCGTAGAACCCGCATAAAAGGGTTCGGGTCTGTCTACCTCCCCTGACGAGACTCTGCCCCTCGGCATAGCCTTATCCGGGTTCCCTTTGCCTGAACACAGAGAGTTCAACAGCACAGCTGGAACAGATTCCAGTTAGTCAATTGCCGAAGCAAGGATATTTGCCAACTGCCCACGCGGTCTGATGTGGAACAAGGCCAAACATAACGTGGGGTATCCGAGCCCGTGGGGTATCCGAGCCCGTGGGGTATCCGAGCCCGTGGGCTCGGGGAAAAATTCCCCATAGACCCACTGTTCATGGGGTCGGGTAGCTGTCTACCACCTGAAACGAGACTCTGCCCTTCGGTATAGCCTTGTCTGAGTTCCTCTCTGCCCGAAGGCAGAGTTCGACTAGCATAGGTGGAGACGAATCTCCAACTAATTGCCGAAGCAAGTACCCCAGGTATATCTTGTGCTTACTATATATATAAATCTACTGATATAGCCAGTCCACAATAGGCGATAGGGAGAGTTGGACATTCCATTACAAGACAATAAAATACACACAATATTGTCAAACAAAAGATGCTGAAATATAGGTTCAAAAACCCAGAAAATCTATTTTGAATAATCTACCGGAACAAACACTGAGAAATAAAAGAAAAACCAAGATGTCTTCCGATGAATCAACATTGACGACATAGGCTTGGTATTTTAAGTGTTAAACAAAATGACCGTAAATACAGCAGTTCCATAGGTTTATACATTTTGGTTGCCTTTTATTTCATATACGGCTCGTCATAATATTTTTTAGATTTTCCATTATATGCTATGATACTCGCTTCCCGAAATATATTATTTGCTTCTTTTTGCCTAAAAGCTGGGATCTTAATGCTAAGATCGTTACCACTTATAAGGCAAACAAGGCTCTATTTGGCAGTTTAATCATAAAGGCTATCAATAAATCGTTGTTTATAAAAATCGCAAAAGACTAGATTGTAAATGAAGAAAAAACGTATTTTAAAAAAACTGAATATATGAGGTATTTATCTCAAATAAGCAAGAATCGCTAATTATATAAGACACATGCTGATAGATGCAAATAATAAAGAGGCATTTACTTGATATCAAGTTTACGTAATATTAACGTACTGACGAATAGACAACCAATTTTATATATATATATATATATATATATATATATATATATATATATATATATATATATATATTAAATTGACGATAACGGAGCGCGTTTCATGCGCATTTACAAAAAAATTCATGACTATCAATTACTTTTTTTTTTTTTTTTTTTTTTTGCTTTAGCAATTCACTCCTGAAGATGATCTTGGACGAGACTGAAAGTACTTGAGAAAATAAAAGAAATAACCAAAGCTACGGCTTCTTTCTTAATCAGTTTTGTAACAACACTAAGAAATTAATTCGTTATTTTAAGAGGATTAAAATTAAAATAAATAAACATGATATGTCGAGGTTATTCAACCAAACATGCTTGAATGAAGATATGCTGCAGAAATATATATATATATATATCATTTCACACCAAGCAAGGCGGGAATTCTACTTGTACGCAGTGAGGTTACTGCAAGTGAAAGTGAAAGAAAAGACTAATTATAGGGAGGATTGAAGAAAGGACAAAAGATGAGCGGAATCCAAGATGATAGAAGATGGCGATTGACGTTGCATTTAAATATTTGAAGATTGTTGTTATCAGGAAGGCAAATAAACGGAAGGGTGTTCCCCAGGTTGGAAGTGCAAGAAAAGAAACTGTTGTAGTAGAAGTGGTGGTTGCATTTAGCTATTTCAACAGTAAACGGATCGATGGGACCTAGATGCCAATCTAGTAGGACGCTTAAATTCATATAGTTGAGGCACCAGGAAATATATATATACTTATATATATATATATAACTTTAAAACTTTAAAGCTATAACTTTTTATAACTTTTGAGCTATATATTAGGTTGGTGCAAAAATAATGACGTAATAATGTCGTTTTTTGACGTTAAAAAATACATCAAAAAACGACATTATTACGTCATTATTTTTGCCCCAACCTAATATATATATATATATATATATATATATATATATATATATATATTATGAAATCCGTTATTTATAACCGTTTATTTTAAGTTGGTTAATTATATATTATTGTTTAATTATATATTATTGTTATATATATATATATATATATATATATATATATATATATATATAACTCATTTTAAAGTTTTCAAGTGGACACACGTAAACTTTATATATTAGATGTCCTCTACTTAAGCTATCAGTTTATTTTGGCTGTCATATTTTTTTTCTGTTGAGTGTCTAAAAGTAATTACAAATAAACATACCTTGTAAAGGTTAAGTCTTCTTGATTGGATCAAATCTCCAAATGTTTAAATCCTCTTGCACTCAAGAAAGCCCTGATGATATTTGCTTAATGGGAGTCACATTTTGATTCGACGTCTCTCTTTGATTTGCTTGAGAAAATAGTCAACGGAGGAAGCAAGTTATGGAAATGTGACGTCATAACACGGCGCGGAAGAAAGTCCCGTTTGTCTCGTCTGAGCCGTTGTTTCACTTTACCAACGTCACGTTCATGAACAAAATCTCTCTTTCACGTTAATGCCAGCGGATTGAAAAAAAGAAAGAAAGAAATGAAAAGCAAATTGAACTCTTCAAGACTAATTTTTACCGCCAACACATTCAATGTAGTTTTAGTATCTGAATAACTAAGAATGCACTGAGTCTTTTTACAGATTTAGGATTGCCTTTTCACGAGTTAAACACACGAACACAACGGAATGTTGACATGCTGCCTGCCAATTAATTGAAGAACACGTAATAATTCTATTAGAAGGAGGTTCTAGTCACAGAAAAGTGAAAACAGTTTTGTACTTTCAGTTTAAAGCATCAACCATTGGGCTAACAAGAGGTTGTGGCTTTCATTTCTGTAAATCATACACTCAACCTCGATATGGATTGAAAGAACGAGAGAAGAGAGACACGAACATGTAACTGTTCTGTTAAAACAACGAGGAATGATTTTCTAGCTACATAACAGTGAAAACTGTTTTATACTTTCAGTTTAAAGCATCAACCATTGGGCTAACAAGAGGTTGTGGCTTTCATTTCTGTAAATCATACATTCAACCTCGATATGGATTGAAAGGAGAACGAAAGAAGAGAGACACGAACGTGTAACTGTTCTGTTAAAACGACGAGGGGTGATTTTCTAGCCACATAACAGTGAAAACTGTTTTATACTTTCAGTTTAAATCATCAACCAATTGCATCAAAAGCATCAAAGTGGTTGAGGCTTCTCGTTCCTTCAAATCATAAATTCAACTTCGATTTATATGGATTGAACAGAGAATGAAAGAAGAGAAAAAAAGAATGTAATCGTTTGTATTAAATATTTTTGAAGACACGATTTGTAATAAATCTTTTAAATAAGGCATCTCTTTACAACTTTGAAGGTTTTAATCTTACTGTAATTCAGTAAATGCCTTTCGATCTTTCATCGCAGAATTCAAAGATGATGGGCCACAAAAGTTTCTGGCGTTAATCGAACTTCAGACTTTTATAGTCGATATGCTCTACCAAATGTCTGTATGTCTGATTGCTCGTAACCAAGTATGCCTGTCTGCTAGAGCTAATCCCTGTTGCAGACGCCTGCTCAGAAACATTTGTTTTTATTCAATAACCGCACAGACAGCCTGTGGTTTGTACTGTAACCATTCTGATCGTACCTTCGTTACAGTTTCTGGAAGTGGACGCATTATCTGGCGTGATCAATAGTTTGAACAAGGTCAGTATTGGTCACAATGTCTTGTGACAATCGATCACTTCTGATGACTTCCCAACGACCATGAAAGCCGAGTTTGAATCTTACCATAGTTTATTTGTTAATGAAGAGACTATTTTATAATATCGCTATCGGGAGACGTACCCAATCTGCGGCATCGTTGGTGTCATGGGTCCTTACCTATAACTACAGAATGAACTCTTCCTAACACTATGTATACTACGCCTCTCAAGAGGGAGGGTCGAATCGAGTCGAGCCGATAGTAGTTCACTCCTAACCAGACTGACAGTCATACTAACATCTTCCACATCTTGTATTATACCTTCGTTATTTCTACTCTTGTGTTCGTGTTGTTCTTCCTTGGTCCTAACCTGGACCATAACAGTTAGGAAGTAACTGAAAAACATGCAAGTGGTTAATACGAGCCTTGTTTGTTTGTTTTATTTGTTTAACGGCATATCAACATCCTTATGAGTCTTTTAATGCTGAAATTTAATTTTCTTGGGAGCATTAGTAATTTATTTTACAAAAGTTTATTGCTGGAATTTTTTATTTCCTCACATAAAACATATTGCTCGTAATTCTTTTTACTATGGAAATGTTTTGCTGGCCCCTTCACTATAAACATGTGTCTACAATTTCATGGTGTTTTGACCCCAGTTTTGGGATTCATTATTTGACCATAGCTGGGGCCCTAACAAATGCAAACACCACGGGTAAGGGTGAACCTGGGAACAACAGCAACAAAGAAGTGGTTCAAGGCTCCTCAAAACTTCCAATCTCTCCATCAGAGGCCTTGCTGCCGGATGTAGTTTATCATCATACCCAGGACGACCCAAGCCTTGTGAATGAACATAGATTTATTTGATACTAACAACAAAGCTTTTTAACATATATATTTGAAGGTAAAGTAGCTTTTGTCGTTTAAATATTTTGTCAATAAAATATTATTTTTATATTAGAATTTTTTGATAATTCATAGCTTTAGTTTCTTTGTTTTACTGAGTCAAGTAAAACTGAGTTTCCTTTAACTATTCCCAATGGAGTTTCCCAGGGCAAAAGTTGACATCGTTTGGCTTGAGTTGGAATCTAGATAATTCATTTGTTTTTTACTACTTATCAACGCCATAAAGTTTTTTTAGATTGTAAGAATTTTTAAAGATAATAATGATTTACTGATACAAGTCCTACTTATTAACATATAGCTGGTGGGAGAAGAGGTGGATTCATGCCTTTCCCAATGGGTATATGCGCGTAAATTAACCTGACTGGAATTCGAACTCGGTTCTCCGATTCCCAATTCTAATCCATTACACCAATTGTACATACAAGCTTACAACACCTGGTATTCCCAAGCGATCACCCATCTAGGTACTGACCAGGCTTGACGTTGCTTAACTTCGGTGATCGTACGAGAAACGGTATTTCAATGTGGTATGATCCGAATGGTTAGCATTAAGCTATGTACACGGCACCAAGTGTTGTTAATCCGGTCCGGCTAAAGATCTTTAAGTAGTTTCTGTTGGGTTTGATTTTGCCTCGAACTGTGTTCCGATGTCGCCTTAATGTGTCTGTTATAACGCTTTTCATGGTAGCCCAGACCTGGCAGTTCAGAGATAATTTTCCTAGCCACAGTAAGATGTGTAAACACAAAGTATAACACAATAATTAATCATTTTAAAAACCCGAAACCAACTAGCAGTGAAAAGTGCGCCCAGTTGGATTTCGACATAAAGAGTGTATTTTATGACTAACGTTTTGATTTATTGAATATTGGATTTGTTTTCGGTAGGCATTCTTTGCATTGGACTGTTTGTTTTTCTCACTTCAGCTACGAATTTCAAAGATTTCTATTCCCTGTTCGTTCTCTTTTCTGGGGGTTTAAACTCGACGATTGTATTTAGAATGTTATTCAAAATTTATTTTGAACAAAATCTTCAAAAATACAGGTTTTATTACCAATTATGCAACGTCTTTCGTTTTCCTATTCACTGTGTCGTGATAAAAGTTTTTTTTTAATTGTCAGAATCTAACTGACACATTTATAAGTCTACCATTCTTCCATCAATTGAATATTGCTACCACATCTGGTCTTGGTGCTTCGGCTATGAATTAAGAGTCTTAATAAAATACAGAGAAGAATCTGCAATGTTATCAATCCTGACCAGGCATCTCGGTTTCATTCCCTTTCCTACCGCCGTTTCGTAGCTACCGTGTGTCGGTTCTATACATATTGTCATGGCAATTGTTCAAAAAAGTTTTCCTCTTTGTCCCTGGACTTAATGAATTTAAACGCAGTGCTGGTATGTGAGCAAAGACGAAGTTTCAGAGAAAATGGTGACAAAAAGGACACTTATGCTTAACATCAGAAAGCGACAGTTGGAATTTCTAGAGGACATAAAGAGGAAAGATGGCTTGGAGAATTCGATATCCACAGGGCAGTTTGAGAGAAAGACAGAGAGATAGAAATTCAGAAAGAAAGTAAAGGAGGAAAGAAAGAAACGCAAAAAGAGTTAAGAAAGAAAGAAAGAAAGAAAGAAAGAAAGAAAGAAAGAATTTTAAAAATGGAACCAAAAGAAAAGGAGAGGGGAAAAGAGTAATGGATGGGAAAGATGGACATAGAACACCATGAACCGAACACGTGAGAAATGACAAAGTTTCAGAGAAAAAGATAAGAAAAAGGACACTAATGCTTAATATTAGAAAGACAGTTTGAATTTCTGGAAGACATAAAGAATAAAGAGGGCTTGGAAAATCTCTTTCTGTTAATTAAGTACCTTTTTCTATTGAATTGCTATGTATTTAGAGATTCTTGATAAAATACAAAGAAGAATCTGCAATGTTATTGGTCCTGACCTGGCATCTCATCTTCACTTTCCCACCCCCATAACGTAGCTTCCCTGTACCTTTTCTATAAATATTTTCATGGTAATTGTTCTGTCGAACTTTCGTTTATGGTACCTAGACTTCATGAATTTAAGCACATTATTAGATTGGTGGTAAGATTTCATTATTTTACTATTGAAATGGCTAGATGTAACCATAAGTTCTATTCTAACAGTTTCTTCTCTCTTTTGGCTTCTGGCTTCCATAATTTTTGAACGTCAAAATTGATCTTCAAATATTAAATACAATGTCAATCGTTATTCTCTGTCTTCTTAATTCTTCTTCTGTAGTTCTCTCGCTTTAATAATGTTTTTCTTTTCCACATATTCTCTCACCCTTTACGTCTTTGTGGCATTATTACCTGGCTTGGGGATGACATGATTTAAAAATATCGAATCTAAAACTGACGTCAGTATAGCAAAAGGAAGGAAATTGTGATGTGCGGTGATAAGATTTCGTCTTTTGTTTTTATGTCACTGATGCAGGTGGAGAATATGCAACTATCTACCAAGAAATTCACTTACCAAGAAATTCACCGCGAGGAATATAATTAAGACTTAATTAATTTAAAAAATGTCTCTCTGTAAGCATCGAAACTAAAGCTATGGATAGCATTGTATCAAACGAAACGAAGAATTGTAAAATAATGAATTATAATTAGTTATGCCATGTACAACTACGATTCAAAATTAAAATATTTCACATGGAAAAACGTATTTTTAGTTAAGATAATAGAGTTAAAGAAAAGAAAGTCTAAAAAATAGAATTCTAAATTAGGTAGAATTTTACGCAGAGTCAGAGGACGGAATTTGAAGAAAGACAACGGATAGAATTTGAGAACGGAATTCGAGGTAGAGACAGAGGACGAAATTTGAGGACGGAATTCAAAGCAGAGACAGAGGACAGAATTTGAGGAAAGAATTTAAGGCAGAGACAGAAGACAGAATTTGAAGACGGAATTTGATGACGGACTTTAAAGACGGAATTCGACGTAGAGACAGAGAGCGTAATTTGAGGACGTAATTCAAGGCAGAAACAGAGGACGGAATTTGATGGCGGAATTTAAGGCAGAGACAGAGGACGGTATTTGAGGGCGGAATTCAAAGCAGAGACTGAGGACGGAATTTGAGGGCGGAATTTAAGGCATAGACAGAGGACGGAATTTGAGGACGGAATTTAAGGCAGAGACAGAGGACGGAATTTAAGGCAGAGACAGAGGACGGAATTTGAGGACGAAATTTAAGAAAGAAACAGAGAACAGAATTTAAGGGCTGAATTTAAGGCAGAGACAGGGGTGGGTATTTGACGGCAGAATTAAAAGCAGGGACAGTGGACGGAATTTGAGGACAGAATTCAAGGCAGAGACAGAAGACGGAATTTGAGGACGGACAATGAAGACGGAATTCGACCTAGAGACAGAGAGCGTAATTTGAGGACGTAATTCAATGCAGAGACAGAGGACAGTATTTGAGGACGGAATTCAAAGCAGAGACAGAGGAGGGTATTTGAGGGCGGAATTCAAAGCAGAGAGAGAAGACGGAATTTGAGGACGGAATTTAAGGCAGAGGCAGAGGACGGAATTTTGAGGACGGAATTTGATGACGGACTTTAAAGACGGAATTCGACGTAGAGACAGAGAGCGTAATTTGAGGACGTAATTCAAGGCAGAAACAGAGGACGGAATTTGATGGCGGAATTTAAGGCAGAGACAGAGGACGGTATTTGAGGGCGGAATTCAAAGCAGAGACTGAGGACGGAATTTGAGGGCGGAATTTAAGGCATAGACAGAGGACGGAATTTGAGGACGGAATTTAAGGCAGAGACAGAGGACGGAATTTAAGGCAGAGACAGAGGACGGAATTTGATGGCGGAATTTAAGGCAGAAACAGAGGACGGAATTTGATGGCGGAATTTAAGGCAGAGACAGAGGACGGTATTTGAGGGCGGAATTCAAAGCAGAGACTGAGGACGGAATTTGAGGGCGGAATTTAAGGCATAGACAGAGGACGGAATTTGAGGACGGAATTTAAGGCAGAGACAGAGGACGGAATTTAAGGCAGAGACAGAGGACGGAATTTGAGGACGAAATTTAAGAAAGAAACAGAGAACAGAATTTAAGGGCTGAATTTAAGGCAGAGACAGGGGTGGGTATTTGACGGCAGAATTAAAAGCAGGGACAGTGGACGGAATTTGAGGACAGAATTCAAGGCAGAGACAGAAGACGGAATTTGAGGACGGACAATGAAGACGGAATTCGACCTAGAGACAGAGAGCGTAATTTGAGGACGTAATTCAATGCAGAGACAGAGGACAGTATTTGAGGACGGAATTCAAAGCAGAGACAGAGGAGGGTATTTGAGGGCGGAATTCAAAGCAGAGACAGAAGACGGAATTTGAGGACGGAATTTAAGGCAGAGGCAGAGGACGGAATTTGAGGACGGAATTTAAGGCAGAGACAGAGGACAGTATTTGAGGGCGGAATTTAAGGCAGAGACAGAGGAGGGTATTTGAGGGCGGAATTCAAAGCAGAGACAGAGGACGGAATTTGAGGACGGAATTTAATGCAGAGACAGTGGACGGAATTTGGGAACGGAATTCAAGGCAGTGATAGAGGACCGAATTCGATACCCAGACAGAGACTGGATTAAGCACCTGCCCACAATGGTAGTATGTGACACAAGGATAATTTTAATGTGGTGTACTATCATATGTATATATAGGCCAACAACAAATGGTGCCCATTTCCCGCCACTGCTGCCACGCTGACGTCGGCATCTATCAACCCTCTCCTTTTATTACTATGAGGAAGGTGCTGGTGCAAAGTTGCAATCCCAGAGACCAAGTTTCTACTTTATTTAAATTAAAGAGAACAGATACACGTACGATGACGTGATATGGCACAGGACCGGTTTAAAATGTAGAGCCTAAACGCGGGCACATGGGCCAAGTCCAACAATGCCCAGCCCCCGCAACCAACCACTATATTCCACCGACCCTCCCTCTTCGATGCAATGAGGGAGGTGCTGACGCAGGGATGGAATCCCCGGGTCCAGGTATCCTTCATTTATTTGTTGTGTTCTGTCTGAAGACAGAAACACAACTGAGAGATGAAATGTAATGTGCCCGAATGCAGATACTACACTTTGATCCCAGTGCCAAAGCCAAGATGCTCTAATGCTTAATTTTCTGTTTGCTATGATTATAATGCCATGTCTCTTCAGAATACAGGCGATCGTGATTCTCCACAGTTTCCTTTTCTTTATTATCTGTGAATTAAGATGCATTGTTGAGATAAATAGTAACGTGGTTTCCTTTTGGCTTTTCCAGTTTTCTATCCATTAGACTTGTTTTCACACAAAGCTAGAGAAACCAATCTACCCTGCTATTTAATCCATAGAGAAGAGACGGTTTCATGCCTTTCCCAAGGGTATTTGTGCAAAAATGAACACAACAATCTAACCCGAAATTAGAACTCGGATGGCAGATTCCTTCTGTTCATGCCGTTAACCATTACACTGCTTTTTTATTCGATATCACTCCATGGATAAGGCCACTAAGACACAAGTGGCTACAAGATGTGGAAGAATTAGGAACTGAAACATTAATAATGGGCTGGACGAGGAAAGTGTAATCCGGGGGACAATGGATAGCGATTGACATTGCATTTAGATCTTTGCAGATCAAAGTCGACTGGAAAGCATGGAACCGGAAGTGGGTTCCACAATCGAGAATTGCGAGAAAAGAAACTGTTTGCATAGAATTTACGCTTACATCTAACCAGCTCAATTGCAAATTGATGAAATCTCGACGCCTGTCAAGTACTATGCTTAAATTTAAAAAAAAAAAAACTCTAGATACCATAGCGAAGAGCTCATTCGAACAATTAACATGGAAGCAATTATCTAACACTTTCGCCCCAGCCCCTCAACCTCCAACGTCTTACTCTCTGGGTTGAGGTGTCTACTCGGTCCTAACCGAACTTAAGGGAGTGGCCGTAGGTCCCCTGAGCATCCGTAGATTATTCGACCGGTCCGCTGGTTTAATCCTGCTTCCTGCCCACGTTGTGTTTGGTTTGATCCAGAAAGCAGGAGTGATGTTCATCCATTCACGGTCAACTGAAGACGTAGACATGGCTGGAGAGTCTGTGCTAAGAAATTTAGAATGCAGAAAAAAAAAAAAAAAATATATATATATATATATATATGCAGAAAGCCGGACAAACAACTATTCAAAGATTGAATTTGTTAATGTCTTTTATATAGCAGAAAAGAATAGTATAGAAAAGAAACGGGTTACAGAAAAGAAAAGTAATTGACATAAAAACGCATACACTGGATTCTGGACAGAAAGAGAGAGAGTGTGTTATGACTAACTTGTTGTAAAATCGTCTCAGAACGATATACGACTTTTGCGATGGGGGAATAAGATTTCTGTGCGCGGCTTAAAGTTTATAGTGGCGTTCCTCCTTAGCAGTAGTAACAGTAGTAGTAATATTCGTGGTAGCAGAAGCAACAGTATCAACAGCACATATTAGCGGACGCTTTGTTCCAATCTCTGACATCACTTTCTCTCCTTCTTGAGTCTCCAACTCGACTCTCCACTGTCTCTAGCCCAACTCTTGCCCGGGCTAATTCTCTTCTGTCTCTCACTTCCATCTACCTCTTCCGTCTGCCTCTTTTTCAGCATATCTACGCGTTTATATAGAAAAATCCGGCTGGTTAAACTGAACCTTGGCCCTACTACTTCGCACGTGATTGTCACGGGGTTTTGACTGTTTCAACCAAAATCATGTGAATTGAAAAAGTCCTCCTTGCTTACTCAGCTCTATTCCAATATTTAATCAATAAAATCCATTTCCATTGTCTCCTAATAACCCAGTTCCAATGGGTGCAGCTTCTGCCCTGAATCACGTTTCACCATCAGTAAACAAAAATGCTCTGATCTAATTTCGCTGTTCAAATCCACTCCAATTTTACTAAGAAAAAATATACGTGTGTTTGTTTCTCAGACTCTCTCTCTCTCTCTCTCTCTCTCTCTCTCACACACACACACACACACACACACACACACATACACAATTATAGAAAAGACACAGAGAGACAACCTTACACATTTTGAAAATATAATAACAGTCAAATTAAAACAACAACTCAACAAGCAGAACTGATTGCTCTTTTTTGGGGGGGTCATTTTTTTTGTTTGTTTTTTTTTTTAATTGTGATGGATTTTTCATCATCTTGTTTTGGAGCTGGCCTTTCTGTTCAAATATGGATACGTCTGATTTAAGTACCTGAATAATCTCAAGAGAGCATTTTTAATTGGATCATTTATTTCTTACTCGTAATTTTTATTGGCCGAAATAATTGTCCACACAATGAAAGGAACTCATAACGAGGCTCGTGAATGGTTGGCAGTATTAAATTACAAATTAGATGATCAGATAAGAATTCTAATTATGAACAAAGACTGCGATGACGAAAATGAAAACAAAAATGACACTTATACTTAGAATCAGAAAGAATTTTAGGACACATTATGAGGAAAGAGGGCTTGTAGAATCTAACACTCACAGGATATGTTGAAGGCAAGAGTTACAAAGAGAAAATAAGTAACATGCCTAATGAACTTGTGTAAACAGATGGTAGAACGGGGACTGGGGGTAACGAAAGGAAACAAACATTGCTTAGAGATACGATGGATATGAAGTTGTGGAGATCCATAATCGCCCACTGGGTACTGAAAGGTTATCATTGATTGAAATAAAATGTAGGTAGAGTTTAATTCAGGTTACTTTTACAATCTTTGAGAGTTTTTTTGTGTGTGTGTATTTTTGTGAGAACTTGAAAGTAGGATTCTACTATTCGAAGTTTTCTGGGTCGATAAAATACGAACGAAAAGCTTTTAAAGTTTCGATTCTGTTTTTAAGCGCCCCCGAAAAAGCTGTTTTACTAAGATCGATAATCTTGTAGAAATCGAATGAACAACGTCGATTCTCAATCGTCTATATTCTTTTCTTGTGAAGTGTAAAAACAGGGGTGCAGGACAACTCAGCACCGCCGACTGATCGCCAAGACAACTCAGGACCGAGGCAACTCAGGACTGAAACAACTCATGACCGAGGCAACTCATGACCGAGGCAACTCAGGACTGAAACAACTCAGGACCGAGGCAACTCAGGACTGAAACAACTCAGGACCGAGGCAACTCAGGACCGAGGGAACTCAGCACCAGAAAAACATAACCTTTTTTATATTTTTATTATTGGCATTGTTCGAACTGTTGTCCTCATCTTTATTGCTATAATCACGACGTTTTGGTCATTGCACGCTCCGGTCGAAAAATCGTGAATATGGCAATAAAGATGAGGGCAACAGTCCGAAGAATGTAATTAATTACCATACCTCATCTCAGAAATATAAACTTTTTTTTATAACCGAATAAAAATAATTCAAGGATTAAAACCTTAATTAGTGAATATAAGTCACTTAAGGGCACTATGTAAAATATTAACAAGTTTTATGTTTTTAATTATTTCTAATAAAGTAAACTGCAAATAATTTTTTTAATAAAGTTAATTGCCATTATAAAATAATTCAATAAAACATTTGTTTTTAATTATTTTTAATAAAGTAAATCGAAAAATGCAAAACAAAATAAAGCAGGTATTTTTTATTTTAATAAAGTAAATCGTAATGTAATTTATTTTTTAATAAAGTAAATCGATTTACTTTAATAGAAAGGGGCGTAAGGCAAGGATGTGTCTTCTCACCGGACTTATTCAACTTATACAACGAGACAATTCTGAGAGAACTGGACATCCTACCAAGACTCTTCATTGGCGGCCACAATCGTAACAACATAAGATATACAGATGACACAGTGTTGAATAGCAGACACAGAAAGGAAACTACAACACCTTCAACAGAAAGTATCGAAAGAGAGCAAGAAGAAGGGACTAAGCATAAACTACAAGACAAAATGCGTGGTCATCTGTTAAAAGATTAGCCCGAAATGCGATTTAGATGTCGGGGACACTAAAATCAAGCAGGTGCAGAAATTTAAATATCTGGGAAGTGTTCTGAGAGAGGACGGTAGGGGCGATGCTGTGATTCGAAGACGTATTAGGATGGCCAAAGACGCCTTCCAAAAGCTAGGCAGAGTATTAGAAGGATCTCCTTGGTAACAAATAAAAGAGTACTGAACTGATACGTGATATCTGTCCTCTTTTACGGTAGCTAATGATGGACGGCCTTCTCAAAGATGAACAAGAGATTCGAAGCAACGAAAGTATAGTTCTACAGAAGGATGCTAAGGATACCATTGACCGAACATTTGTGAGGTTTTGGAGACGAGGCAAACAAGGAGGGAGCTTATTAGTTCAAATAGACACATCAAAATCATGTCCGGATATGCGGGACTCTGCAGATGAGGGATTCCGGTTATTAGGGATTCCGGATATGAGGGATTCCGGATATGAGGGATTTTAGTGTAGTAAGTACTTTCTTTACGGTTTAGCTAATTCGATTCGCATATCATCCGCGTATGTAATTGGTACAATCCTCAGTCGTATCCTTGTAACTCTACTAGGATAAGCTTAGTACTTATCTAATTTACATCCTGATCATTTGATCTAATCAACGTGCCTAAAGCTTTCGTTTATGTGTCTATCATGTCTACCGTTCGTTCGTGCATTGAATATTATTATCATATCCAGTCATCCCTGTGTCTTTTCTATAAATATTTTCATGGTAATTATTTTGATGAGCTTTCCTCATTGGTACCTCGTCTTTGAGAATTTAAGCACAGAAATCGATTGGCAACTATTTCTGATCATTTTACAGTTGAAATGGCTAGATGTAACCGCAAGTTCTATTCTAGCAGCATCTTCTCTCACACTTCTCGCTAATAGAATTCTCTTCTGGTCACTTACTTTCTCGTCAATTTTAATCTTCAAAAATTAAAATACGATGTCAATCGTTAACTTTTTGTGTCATAATTCCTATTCTTTTATTGTTCCCTCTCTTTAAAAATATTTCTTCTTTTTCTAATACATCTTTCTAACTTAGTAATCCCCTTGCGTCTTGGTGGCGTTATTGCCTTGCTTGAGGTGAAATGATTAGTTTGCTTTTAGCTATCTTGTCTTCATTTCGTCGTTGTTTCGCTTTTCGATTAGGCTATTATTGTCAGTAGTTCCGCAAACAATATCTGTTTGCTGTTATTGGCATCCTCCCCACTTACCTTTCCAACAAAACCACCTTTCTTCTTGGGCTTTGCAAAGCGTACATGAATCTATAAAAACATATCAACTCGACGTCCCTTGGGTCAGCTTTTCTACTCAACTTATCCAAGGTAACGAAAACACATCTTCCGTTCAGCCACCTTTCTCCAGTCGCCGTCATCGTTCACCCTTCGTTGCTGATAACTGCTTCATTGAGCACAAAGCTAATAAAAGCCATCTTTATGCACTCACTGTAATTTCTCCGGGGGCCCTCGACGCGTGCACGCGCCAAAGGCTTTGACTGTCAGCGCCAAGGCGACGGGGCCGACGGGGTTCGGGGTGGTGAAGGGCGGTGCGACTGACCAAAGTGCTGAATTATTCACCAGTCATATTTTATAATGGTTACAAAATGGGCAGACCACTTTTTCAAATGAGACGGGAAACAATAATGCAAGCGATTTCGATAAAATTACGACTTTCTACCGCTTTCGCCGCTGCTTGTGTGTAGCCGGAGAAAATGCAATGTGGCTCCGTATCGTGTTCGTCTCGACCAATGCTTCTTACAGCGCAACGTCAAGAGTCTCTGGAGAGCAAAAGATATGACACGCCCCCTCCCCAATCAATCTCTCTCTCTCTCTCTTTCTCTCTCTCTCTCTCTCTCTCTCTCTGTCGTTTGTTTTATCTATCTATCTATCTATCTATCTATGTCTCCTCCCATCTGTTTATTTCGCTTTTCCATCTCTCTGTCTTTCTTTCCATTTATCTATGTTTTACGTTATCCTATCTATCTATCTATCTATCTATCTATCTATCTATCTATCTTTCTTTCTTTCTTTACATTTATCTATCTTTTCCGTCTTTCCATCTTTTCCTGTATATATATATATATATATATCTTTTCCTATATATATATATATATATATATATATATATATATATACATATCTTTTCCTATATATATATATATATATATATATATATATATATATATATATATATATTAACTATCTGCCTGTCTGTCTATCTATCTATCTATCTATCTATCTATCTATCTTTCTTTCTTTCTTTACATTTATCTATCTTTTCCGTCTTTCCATCTTTTCCTGTATATATATATATATATATATCTTTTCCTATATATATATATATATATATATATATATATATATATATATATACATATCTTTTCCTATATATATATATATATATATATATATATATATATATATATATATATTAACTATCTGCCTGTCTGTCTATCTATCTATCTATCTATCTATCTATCTATCTATCTGTCTATCTATCTATCTATCTATCTATCTTTCTTTCTTTCTTTCTTTCTTTCTTTACATTTATCTATCTTTTCCGTCTTTCCATCTTTTCCTGTATATATATATATATATATATCTTTTCCTATATATATATATATATATATATATATATATATATATATATACATATCTTTTCCTATATATATATATATATATATATATATATATATATATATATATATATATATATTAACTATCTGCCTGTCTGTCTATCTATCTATCTATCTATCTATCTATCTATCTGTCTATCTATCTATCTATCTATCTTTCTTTCTTTCTTTCTTTCTTTCTTTACATTTATCTATCTTTTCCGTCTTTCCATCTTTTCCTGTATATATATATATATATATATATCTTTTCCTATATATATATATATATATATATATATATATATATATATACATATCTTTTCCTATATATATATATATATATATATATATATATATATATATATATATATATATATATTAACTATCTGCCTGTCTGTCTATCTATCTATCTATCTATCTATCTGTCTATCTATCTATCTATTAGGTTGGTGCAAAAATAATAACGTTTTTTGACGTATTTTTTAACGTCAAAAAATTTATTATTTTCGCACCAACCTAATAGATAGATAGATAGATAGATAGATAGATAGATAGATAGATAGATAGATAGATAGATAGATAGATAGATAGATCGACAGATCGACAGATAGATGTGTGTGTCTGTACATCTTCCGTTCTTTTTTCTTCCTCGGTCTCTTGCTTTCTTTATCACCTTTTCTATATATATATATATATATATATATACATCGCGGTCTCTATTCACACGCACGGCTACATACACACATACGCGCACGCACATATTTATATATGGAAAAACAACATATAATTTTTATATATCAAGAACAATTTTATAAAAAAGTAAACAGAAATTAATTTACTAATACGAAAATGTATAGAAAGTGCTTTAATCGCTAGACCATCCACAGTAAATTTACATCTAGGTTCTTACAATATTTCACCTTTCTTAGCAGATCTTCTATTATCTATTCTATGTGGGATATTTAATAACGAATGGATAAAAACATAAACCAAAAGAAAACTGAACTAAATGAAATATATACATGAAATATATAGTTTCAAAAACAACAAATTAAATCTAAATTTCTCAGCGTTTTTTTCCTTTGTGCGCATGTGCAGTCGCATCAACGTAAACATCAATTTATTCAGTTAAAGTCCGAAAGGACGAATATGTGTCTCATACGCGTGAGCGCGCTCACACACACACACACACACACACTTTTTGTTTTATTTTCTAGACATAAAGTGTCTAAACCCCCCCCCCAAAAAAAAATTCTGCATATCCGAGCGCTTTCGGTTATTCGTTTAGCCATTATCAAGGACGATTTTAACATTTTTATTTTTAGCTGAATGTGTGGGCTTTTTTATATATTTATCTGAAGTTATAGGAATGATTTAATTTTCAGACACGATCAGATAAAATAAATAAAATAAAAAGCTTAATCGCCGTACCTTGTCAGTCGTTCTTAACGAAACTTGTATAAAAGAGAGATTACTGCCCAAAATATATATATATATATATATATATATATATATATATATATATGTGTGTGTGTGTGTGTGTGTGTGTGTGTGTGTCTGTCTGTGTGTGTGTGTATGTGTATGATAAAATATAGTTTTGAGGTATTTATGGCATAATGTGCTCAATATCAGGGATAGAGTGTATGTAAATATAAAAGTGCACGTTGAAGTCAACACCCAGAGGCGACATATATATATATATATATATATATATATATATATATATATATATATATATTAAGACATTTTAATGTTTAGTAAAAACGACATTCATTGGCCTGTCGTTAATACTGTTTATTATAAACAGAGCATTTACTTAAATATTTGTATCAATAAAAAAGTATGTATAAACATAAAAATGTCTTAAAATAATTGTCGGACTTTGTCCATTTCACACACACACACACACATATATATATATATATATTTCTGTGTGTGTGTGTGTGTGTGTGTGTGTGTGTGTGTGTGTGTGTGAATGCGTGTGTGTGTTTAAAACCTAATAATTGCCCTAGGAATTGCTCACGTCATATAAAGGAAGAACACGATGTAATATGTATAACAAAATACTCAGCTTACAATTTGATATCGCAACAATATTTCCTTCGTAGGCATCACTTCGCTACTGATATTTTCCTGCTGTTTTTTGCAATTCTCAGGGGGCAAAAAGGAATTATATACAATACATCTTCATCTTCAACCGTATATGGTTCCTTCTTGAGGATTGCAAAAATGGCAGTAGCGGAGTGGTACGTACGCAGAAAAAAAATTATTATATCTTGACCCGACTCCCATTCCCAAAATAGACCAAATAACAAAACATCAGATATTTTATAAAAGCAGCTTATCAACCAAACGGAGAATATTTCAGCAACTCATTATATATATATATATATATATATATATATATATATATATATATATAGAGAGAGAGAGAGAGAGAGAGAGAGAGAGGTAGAGAGAGAGGAATGAGGGGGATAAAAAGTCTATATACACGTACGTACGTATAAAATATATTTATTCCTCATGTGTTATAAATACAGTGTTCAATGTTATGAAACTGAGCTGTAAGTATATATTAAGTGAATATACAACAACGTGCATATCGACGCTGGATATATATATACATATATATATGTGTGTGTGTGTGTGTGTAAATGATATCATATATTATGAATTGGACTAAGTCCAACAATTATTTTAATATATTTTCTGTTTATGTGTTATTTTTATAGATACAAATATTTAAGTAAAGCATCTGTTTATTATAAACAGATGCTTTATTTAAATATACTGGCCTGTATGTACGAGAAATTTCATAGAAAATATGTGTCCTCCGACAGTAATCGAACCTGTTTCCTACACGGAAACGTCATTTGGCCTAACGTGCTATACCATTTAGCTACAGAGGAAGCGTCTGCTTAGCAAATTACTGTTTTCTCGGACATTCAAGCCAGTAAATGTTGTTAATACTGTTTATTATAAACAGAGCATTTACTTAAACATTTGTATCTATAAAAATACCGTGTAAACAGAAAATATATTAATATATATAGAAAGACAAAAAAAAATTATCTAAAACTTAATTTATTTTAAACTTGTCTTTATAGATATTGTCTTTTTACAGATATATTGGTTATATCTGGAATTTATATATCTAGATGAAATACATTTTCAAAATAAAATCACATATTGAAGGATTAAACAGGGATTTAGGCTTACTCGGAGAATATAATTTCCACGTTTTAGACCTCTAATCAAAACAACATTACTCGGAAGAGTGAGCCCCACTTTTTGTTTATTCCTTAACTCGTTGAAAAAGGATACAGGCGTGTCCGAAAATTCCGACTATAAAATATTTCTCTTCGTGCTTCAATTTAATCAAAAGGCTAATATATATTAAATATCATCAATCTTATTGCTAATATTGTTATCATTTTGTCGTCTATTTAGTCCTCATATTTCATTAACCTGCCTTTTAAATCTACATATTATAAGAAGAATACGTCGATCATCTTTCGTTTTAATTATATATATATATATATATATATATATATATATATATATATATATATTTGTATATATATATAGTGAATTGGATAGTAATTGCGATTCCAATGTAATAAAATATAACCATGGAATATTAGTGTTTAAGCCTATATATATATATATATATATATATATATATATATATTAGGAAAATTCACAACAAAGTGTAAAAATATCATGTGACGCGTTTCGTCCATTAAGATTTCATCGGATTAAAGTGATATTTACGTTAATCTGATTAATTTGGGGGCGTAGAGTCTATCCGATTTCATTTAGTTTCTTTTATTTTCGTTTCTGTTTTTCTATTATCGTTCTGAAATTGTACTTGATATATAAAAATTATATGTCGTTTTCCCATATATATATATATATATATATATATATATATATATATATATATAATGTGTCATCCCAAGCAAGGCATAACGTGCCATACCATTTAGCTACAGAGGAAGCGTCTGCTTAGCAAAGTCAAATTATATATATATATATATATATATATATATATATATATATATATATATATATATATATAAGTGTCCCCCTAAACAAGGCAGTATAGCCACTAACACACAAGGAGTTACAGGGTACGGATGAATTAGGAACAGAAACATTAGTATTGAATAGAAAGAGAAAAAGTAATCAGGAGGACAGTAGATAGCAATTGGTAATGCAGTTAAATTTTTGAAGATTAAAGTTGGCTGGAAAGCATGGAGCCGGTAGTGAGTTCCACAAGCGAGAAGTGTGAGAGAAGAAACTGTTGCATAGAACTTACGGCTACATGTAACTAGCTCAACAGTAAACTGATGCGATCTCGACGCCAGTTTAGTATTACGCTTAAATTCATAAAGTCTAGTTGCCATAGCGTAGAGCTCACCCGAACAATTACCATGAAAGTAATAATTTTAAAAAAGCAGAGCGGCCACCTTACGGCGATGGCGAAGTGACTGAAGCCGAAGATCAGGACCAATAATATTGATGATTCTTCTTTGGATCTTATCGAGGAGTGCCAAGTAAATAGTAAAAGTACCGGACCATATATGGCAACAATATTATAAGCATAGACGAATTGTAGACTTATAATTATGCAAAGATATATCTGTGTGTGTCCAAACACGCTTGACTAAGTACAAGCGATTTTCGAATGAGGTGAAGTGTATTTCATGTTTGTGGTTTTGTTTTATTTAAGTGCTTTCGACCGACTCAGTCATTGCCAAGAACCCTATGTGGCGTCTGTGTGGTAGGCAAGATTCCGCTCTCTACATCCCAGTATTTGAAAAGCTGAAAGTGTAAAGTAGTCCCGAGTAAAGTTATGTGTAAAATTTAAGGAGGCCGTGCCAAAAATTATGCGTTTTTGCTGTTGTTTTTCTCATATATACGTATTTTATATACGTATATAAAATATATCATATAACTTTCAAGATACCATCTCCAGTGCTGAAAGATATTTTGTTTAATTTTGATTGTTTATTTTGTATGATAATAGCTTCTAGGGTTTTGAGTCTTACCTTGCGTTGGGGGCAGTCGAGTAATTTGTTATTATCTACTTGTATTTACTTTAAGTTGATAATTGCATTTTGGTAGTTCGTAATCGACATAAGACAAATATATATATATATATATATATATATATATATATATATATATATATATATATACTAGCAGCATGGCCCGGCGTTGCTCGTGTTTGACTCGCTATCACTTGACTTAAAATATTTTTGCCCTTCCTTGCCTTTAAAGGAGTGCTCTTTGCCGTGCTGATGTTGCTACATGCCTTATTTCTTGCCTATCTCACACTGCGAATTTTTTCTAAGCTCCATACTAAACATTGAATCTGTTACGAAAAAAGAACTAAACAAAATGAACACAAAACGATCAGCTTAAAAAAAGGACTCGTAACTGGAAAAACTGAATGAAAAAAGAATGTTAACAACAAATACTTTTTCACGCCTAACCCGGTTCTGCGGAATCAGAATCAACATTGAGTTTAAGCAAGCGAGTGAGCCAATTGGAGTAAAGTGCCATGCAGATTTTTTATTTTTTACACTTGTGACGAATGCAGCTATCGATTTTTTTTTTTTTTTTTTTGCATGCTAGAATGCTAGTTAACATTCGTGTCAGTCAGCTGTTGGCTCTCACGCTGACCAATAGAATCTTCCTGCCTATTCGTGGCAGCCAGCTATTGACTCTCATTCTGGCCAGTAGAAAATGGCGGCAAACTACATGAAAACTGCCATAGAAGCATGAAAAATCGATTATTTCCACTATCGATGGGAGTTGCGAAATGAAAAGTCGGTCTTGGCCTTTCCAATAACTTGGAGCATGTGCATGTAAATTTTGGTGCAAATCCGTCGAAAATTGCGGCCGTGCATTCGTTACACACACACACACACACACACACACACACATCCTGCTTTTTATAGATAGATAGATAGATAGATAGATAGATAGATAGATAGATAGATAGATAGATAGATAGATTTTCATAACATCATATTCTAACTAAAGCCTATCTTTTTACAATTGACAACTTGGTCCGACAATTTCTGCTACAGCTTGCTACACGCGAGACGTCTTCCCCACCCCTCACCAACTTATAACTCTCTTCATCTAAGTTAGCAATCTCACTCTCATCACGGCACAATAATAATAATAGTAATAATAGTAATATAATAATAGTAATAATAGATCTGCCTAACGCTTTTAAGCGGTCGGAATTTTAAAATTTTATTTTATTTTCATAAAAAGTTTCGCAACATCGAGGAATCAGACAGTGATCGAGTTTTTTGCTAACAATACGATTTCCATAGGAAAATACACCGTCTACAAAACCATCTGTCGGTGAGTAATTCCCATTTCTCTGTTTATTTCTCTGTCTGTTGATGAGAAATTTTAAACCGTTCTCTCTGTGCTTCATTTCTGTCATATGGTTAATAATTAATATTTAATAAATGTTTATTGTACTGACTATATTGGTACCCTTTCGTTTGTCCTTGTTTCATTAACTAACCTATCTATTTTACATATATATATATATATATATATATAAACAGAAAATATATTAAATAATTGTCAGGCTTAATCTATTTCATTACTCATATATATATATATATATATATATATATATATATTACTCATATATATATATTACTCATATATATATATATATATATATATATATTACTCATATATATATATATATATATATATATATATTACTCATATATATATATATATATATATATATATTACTCATATATATATATATATATATATATATATATTACTCATATATATATATATATATATATATATATATATATTACTCATATATATATATATATATATATATGAGTAATATATATATATATATATATATATATATATATATATATATATATATATATATATAAAATATACTAACTGACATATCCGGTAATTTCCGTGAAAGGGGATGCTATCCCCAGTTCCCGTTATCTTATCCTTTGTTCGGTTATCCAAAAGTAACAATTCCAATTAAATATCACTAAAAAGGCTGTTGTCTCTTCACGGAGAATACCCAACCACCGCCCGTGGGATTTTGGGAGAAAATAACACAAGTAAATATACCAAAATCGTAAAGCAACTTAAGTAGTAACAGTCAAATCGGTTATCCGAAAGTAATAATTCAAAGTAAGTACCACGGAAAATGGATTTTGTGCGTTTACAGAGAATATAACCTTTAGGAAGGTTGTGTTAAAATAAATTTACAATAGATGTACAAATAGACTGGCATATAGTATCACAATAAACCTGCAAATAGATTTATACATAGATTTCCAATAGAATAACAAAAGATTTACAATGCTGACAAATAGTACAGTTCAATCATAAACACCTGATGATTGGATGATTCTTATCACGTTTGCAGAGCCTCTTGATAAACAACATTTTTGGTCTTTCCGTGTGGTGTATAAACAAATGACTCTTGAACATGCCACACAAAGTTTGCTATGGAAGAAAACCAGATCTGCAAGGTTAAGCCCTACCCACATTCAAGGACAGCCTCTGAAGTTTGTTAAAGCTGCTTGTAATTGGAAAGGCAGATCCGAGGGAATAAGTAGAATTTTAGAAATAAATAAAGCCTCACCACTTGATTTGCCA
The DNA here is from genome assembly GCA_963932145.1 of Acanthosepion lycidas. Lineage (NCBI taxonomy): Eukaryota > Metazoa > Mollusca > Cephalopoda > Sepiida > Sepiidae > Acanthosepion > Acanthosepion lycidas. The sequence continues at coordinate 58,134,053 of OZ010599.1, read as the reverse complement.
GTCGGAATCGTCGCTTCCAAGACTGTTGGTATCATCTTCTTAACTGTAAGTCGTGTGCCATTGCAAAGTTTCGGTCGATACAGGTTTCTTAGCAAAATCACCGATGCTCCAATCTTGAGGTGCAAATTGTGAGATGTGAGGCCTATTGGCGTTAGGCTATTCAAAAATTTAACTGGATAATTCACAGCCTCCTCGGTGTTTAGTACCGTGTCACCTGGCAACTGAAATGTGATGTTCAAATCATCAACTGTCACATTCTTTTAGAGTTAAAATGCCACGGGTGACCAGTTGGGGTCTGTAAACCGATTCCTGAGGAAATATTCAAGTCATTAGTTCCTTTAAATCAGATACCATATGTCCAAAAGGCAAACAGACTCGGACATCCTGCTCGCCAATCAAAGTGTTATTATCAACATCTAACTGTTGCTTAGAAAAGTATCAGCTTCCTCATCGCCACTGAGCTGCACTCTTACGTTAGTCGTGAGTCTCAGCTTTTTCACACTGCTCCACAGGTAGGAAGTTTTTATACTGGCGTTTATCTCGTCACGTCTTGTTCCTTTCGAAATCACTGGAAGGGTTTGATTAAACTCTTCCGCAAACAAGACTGTTTGCACCTCCCATGAGTCATGTGTTGTGTCTAAGATCCTTAGATGCAAGTGCCGTGTCAAGTGCTTTGAGGAAAACCTTATGGCTCATTGTCGCCTCATCCCTGATGATCAATTTGCAATCTGTTATAGTGGAATACACCTATTCTATAGTGAATAGACTCTCCCACCTATAAGTAGGAGTAGTAAGAGTAACAAGTTAGTCGCTCAGAGGTTCGGTCAGTCAGTCGATGCCGGACAACCGTTAGTCGGATACGAAAGTATCAGCGACCACAACTAGATTTCTCTACGTCATTACCTATTATATCAAGTTCCTAACGTTTTGTACGTCGAACCTATTTTAGGACCGACTTAGTTCAAATATAAACCTCCACTGTGAAACCACTCCATAACACAATCACTGAGGAGTTTGCCTTTTATAGAACCTCGACTAATGTTGCATGTTGCCTTCTCTTTCTAGGACAGGTCCAAAGGGAGTCTGAAACACGAATGAGCTGTGCGGCTACCACTTAACAGGGTTGAAGCTATACCACTTGACGGCACTGCTAGAGCAATATGATTCATTTGGCGCATTTTACCCAGAGGTAGGTAGATGATAAATGTTTTGTCCGTCCCACCTGCTCGAAATAATTGTGTTAGAAACACCCATTTGGCCCTCCATCAGTTTGTGTTCGTTATCAGCTATATACTTCGTCATTTCCTCGGTGTCAGAGCTGATCTCCCGCGTGTCCGATCCTGCTACCTGCTAAGGTTGATGTAGGCTAAATGTAGCAATTTCTTGGCCTCTCATAGCTTTCACTCGGGTGTCCAGGTCAATTAATGCCTCATTTCAAATGGCATCATTGAACGTGACAATTTCTGCTGAATTTTGCCTTTGAATCCTTCGTAGGATGTTACCCGCCAAACTGGTTTTATGGGTTGTCCAAAGTATGAGAGGCTCACGCAGGCCACATGTTATCATGATGGAAAATAGCTGGCGCAGTTAACTTGGTGCTCTACTGGCTGCTGCCTCCTCCAGTGCCTGGTCCCATTGGCCATCGTCCTCCAGTAGTCCATGTTTGGAGCAGG
>OZ010599.1:58062380-58127380 GCA_963932145.1 Acanthosepion lycidas | reverse complement strand
AAACTATATTTCTTCATTCATATATATATATATATGTGTGTGTGTGTGTGTGTGTGTTAGTGTGTGTGTGAATTGGGGTCATATATGAGTCAAATATGGATTAGAATCCAAGAGAATGGATTGATGGGATAAGGAACAAAATAGGAGACGTTTATAAAATTAACATGCCTAGCTTTTATTTAATATTTTTATATATTACATTTATGATGAAGCTTAAATAAGTGATAAAATGTTCTTATTTGTTTCTTATTCTATCATATATATATATATATATATATATATATATATATATATATTGTGTGTGTGTGTGTGTAATAACAGAAAGACAAAAATTATTAAAAACTAGGACAGGAAGATGTGAAGAGGCATAACTGCCTACTCTCTGAGGGAACACTGCGCATGAAGAAGGACTGACACACAGATGAGGGGAGAAGAGGTGGATTCATGCCTTTCCAAGTATATTTGCGCATAATGAAGAAAGAAGGCTTGGAAAATCTGATACTTACAGGACAGATCGAAGGCAAAAGAGATAGAGGAAAACAACACGTAAGATACTTAGTGAGTAAATGGATGGCGGAACAGGGTTTAGGTGAAATAATAAAAAGATCAAAATTTATTAAGAGCTATAATGGACAGGGAAATTGTGGAGAGCCATGATCACCAACGTCCTGAAGAGACATGACACATAGAAGACGAAGAATGAGCTTGAGTAAATGGATGGCGGAACAGGGTTTAGGTGAAATAATAAAAAGATCAAAATTTATTAAGAGCTATAATGGACAGGGAAATTGTGGAGAGCCATGATCACCAACGTCCTGAAGAGACATGACACATAGAAGACGAAGAATGAGCTTGTGTAAATGGATGGCGGAACAGGGTTTAGGTGAAATAATAAAAAGATCAAAATTTATTAAGAGCTATAATGGACAGGGAAATTGTGGAGAGCCATGATCACCAACGTCCTGAAGAGACATGACACATAGAAGACGAAGAATGAGCTTGTGTAAATGGATGGCGGAACAGGGTTTAGGTGAAATAATAAAAAGATCAAAATTTATTAAGAGCTATAATGGACAGGGAAATTGTGGAGAGCCATGATCGCCAACGTCCTGAAGAGACATGACACATAGAAGACGAAGAATGAGCTTGAGTAAATGGATGGCGGAACAGGGTTTAGGTGAAATAATAAAAAGATCAAAATTTATTAAGAGCTATAATGGACAGGGAAATTGTGGAGAGCCATGATCGCCTACGTTCTGAGGGGACACGGCACATAAAGAAGAAAAGAGGTTCCATTTTTCCTTTATAATCTTCCTTACAAGGATAAAACAGTGCGTCTTTCCGATTGACAAAAAACAGCTTTGTGCTACATTCTCAGTGTATCTCCTTCAATGCCGGAAAATCTTAAAATATTTATAATTTTTGTGTGTTTAATTTTCGTTACCCCGTGTTTCAAGTTCCACCAACAAACACGAAATTTTCCTAATGAGAACAAGAGTAAAAGCCGCATAAATTGTGTGAATAAAGCGGCAATTTTGAAACGAAACAAACGAGTGTCCTTTCAGAGCCATTGATTTCGACAGAAATTCTTTTTGTAGTTTACTGACATAACCATAAGAAAATGAAAGACAATAACGAAAACATTCCTTCAAAATTTAGATTTTATTCGAAAAGTTTTGAAATCGAGCAGGAAAAAGAATCAAATAATTCCAAATAAAATTGTTTTCATGCTTCACAAATTTTCTTTCAGGAAATTACTCTATTAATCTGTAGTTTATTCCCATCTAGATTACGTTGTGCAGTCATGGCGTCCATACCATCAACAGGTCAGTGATTTGCTTGAAGTTGTCCAAAGAAGATTTTTGAAAATAACCGAGCGATTCAGTGACGGTTTCATAGGAAATTCTTTTCATTGTATCAAAGCAGCCATTCCTCTAGAAGTCACTCTTTGAAACTGCAAGTTTTACTTGAAACGCTAGATGTGAGGATGTAAAGAATTAAACGTCTCCCACGTGATGTTGTGCTGGCTGAAGCTGTCAATGAGTTCAAACATCAAATTGACAAAGGAAAATCCGAAATTTTATAAACCCCAATGGACTTCTTATCGCAGTGGTGAAAACCCCTGTATCAATATTTTACAATACATATATTTTATTTGATTGTAATCTTTTATTATTGTAGGACAAGAAATACAGGTTCATAAAAGCTTAAAAAACAGGATAAATCATATTTTTCAAATATTTCAAAATTAATTTCCATTCCCACCCGCAAGTACAAAGGTAATTTTTTCCTTTTTTTTTTTTTTTTTCTTTTTTTATTTGTGTGTGCGTCGAAGCTCTAATCAAGATTTTCTATATTTTGGGCGGGGTCTGTAATTATAAAAAAAAGAAAAAATAAGTAAATACACAAACGGTATGGTAAAGTCATAAAAAAATCTCAAAACATTTTATCCATGGTTAAAGTAACAAAAAAGAAATTTTGTGAAATATTACAAAAGGTGTTTTCATTAAAATAAAAATAAATCTATTATGAAAAATTTCGAGAAATTTTAAACAATGACAAGCTTCTTATAAATTTTGGTTATCAATTTCTATATTTGATTTTAAAAACTATTTTTTCCACTGATGTTCCCCCTGTGCATGTCCTAAGATCCACTCGAGGTACAGCGTTACAGAGGAAAATGCACAGGGATATGTGAAGAAGAAACCGGTTGATCCTAGACATGGAGATGTTAAGTTGTGGCGATCGGAGAAGCATCCTCATGGGAGTCGATTCCACAAAGTAAGAGGTAAGAAGCAGAGTTTATGAGCATATGTGGGGAAGATAACGGTTAACCCTAGACTTGAACAGGTTAAGATTGTACTGATCGGGGAAGCATCCTCCTGGGAGTTGGTTCCACAAAGTAAGAGGTAAGAAGCACAGTTTATGAGGATATGTGGGGAAGATAACGGTTAACCCTAGACTTGAACAGGTTAAGATTGTAGTGGACGGGGAAGCATCCTCCTGGGAGTCGGTTCCACAAAGTAAGAGGTAAGAAACACAGTTTATGAGCATATGTGGGGAAGATAACGGTTAACCCTAGACTTGAACAGATTAAGATTGTAGTGATCGGGGAAGCATCCTCTTGGGAGTCAGTTCCACAAAGTAAGAGGTAAGAAGCACAGTTTATGTGGATATGTGGGGAAGATAACGGTTAATCCTAGACTTGAACAGGTTAAGATTGTAGAGATCGGGGAAGCATCCTCATGGGAGTCGGTTCCTCAAAGTAAGAGGTAAGAAGCACAGTTTATGTGTATATGTGGGGAAGATAACGGTTAACCCTAGACTTGAACAGCTTAAGATTGTAGTGATCGGGGAAGCATCCTCCTGGGAGTCGGTTCCACAAAGTAAGAGGTAAGAAGCACAATTTATGAGGATATAAGGGGAAGATAACGGTTAACCCTAGACTTGAACATGTTAAGATTGTGGTGATCGGGGAAGCATCCTCCTGGGAGTCGGTTTTTCTGATTTCAGTTTACCCAGTCTATTTCTCTTCATAGACATTTACATTGCAATGTTTCTTTATGTCATTATATTGTTGCAGATAAATTCAGAAATATAAATGAATGAGCGAATGTGTTATGCCAGCGTGAATCAAGAAATACCCCAAGAAATAGATTTGATTCAATGTTACAGACAAGGATTTTCGTTTATCCCTTATCGACAACCAAATTTGATGAGATATTTCATAATGTCGTAACGAGCGGTCGAAAAAGTTTTAACTCTTTATGGGTAATTTAATGCCGAAATTTAATATTGTGGGGAGCCAGAAAGTAATAAAAATATGATAGATTATTCCGCTTTCATATTTGAATAAATGGTGGATGATATTTAGAGTTTATACATATATATTTTTGTGTGAACATAATTACTACAGGCGATAATGTGTTTGTTTTATATTGTAGTTTTGTTGAAGTTATATTTTTGGGATACAATTTGATTTCTTTAAGAAAATGTTGGATTTTATATCGATTAATGTGATGAACGAGTTCTTGCATTTTGGTTGTTCGGTTGATTTTGTTTAGCGGCATACCAACACCTTTATGGGTTATTTAATGACGAAATCTAAATAATTTGAAACCAACTTCAACTACATTGACTGCTGATCATTTTACTTGAAAAATCTATTCTTGGTCATTTACTATAAAATGAACAATAAATATGTAATGTTAGTCTTTTCATATAAATAGTATTGCTGGTATTTTAAATATAAAATTATTTTTATACTCTCATACTGTTTTGTTTGGGGGTTTACTTTTTGCCCTGGTCTCAATTCATAGAAGAACTTTACAGTGTTAGCAGTAGTAGTCATATACAAATTGCTTATATTTTGGCAGCATGTTTCCATTAAGACATACCCCATGAATAATTTTAACATGTTCATTTAATCCGAGTACTTTCGACATTATAGCACATGAATATGTATCAACATGGTAATTTTCTCTCTTCCTTTAATAAGGATACTAAGAAGCTTGTCCGTGAATATGAGAGCATTCTATTGAAAATAAGTAGACAAAAATTTGTCTAAATCGTTCAATACGTTATATCTTCCAACCGCCCCTTATTAAAATAATTAGTTTTCTCCATATCCATAGAAATTAATATTACGAATGTTTATGCTTATAAAACTCCGTAAATTTCAAAATTAGTTATTCTGAAATTCGCTTGAGGATGAAACAGAATTATCTGCTTTAATTTGATTTAATTTCTATAAATGAAATTGAAGTTTTTAGCTTCTGTTTTTGAAACATGAGTACTCTTATGTAGCGATGGAAACATTTTTTAATAATTTTATATATATATATATATATATATATATATAGGTACAGATAGATATAGATATAGATATATGATGGACACTATCTAAAAAACATGTGCTACCACCCGTCCGGTTTAGGGTGAACCTGGGAAAAACAGCAATTAAAAGGTAGTCCCGCACTCCTCAAAACCTCCAGTTTCTAGATCAGATTGCTGACAGATGTAGTTTAACGTTATGCCGTGAACTCCACTCATATGGAAGAAGACAAAGATGAAGTCATTTTTTCATTGCTTTTCTGCTTAATCAAAGAGCCACGGTAGAGTAATAGATTGCGACTCAGAGTGAGGAATCGGAGAACCGAGTTCGAATTCCAGTCGAGATTATTACATTCACTTACGTGCTAATACTCTTTGGAAACCACCTCTTCTCCCGCCCAGCTATGGTTTAATTAGTCAGACTTGTATCACTAAACCATTATTATCCCCCCATCATTATATATATATATATATATATATATATAATAAAAAGGCTTAAACACTAATATTCCATGGTCATAATTTATTCCACTGGAATCGTAAATACGATCCAATTCATTAGACCTACAAATTCAAAAAGAAAACAGAAAAAACAACTCCGGAAATAAAAAATAGAATTTAGTGAGAGTGTATGTATGAGAGTGTGGGATGAATGTTAGAGTAAATGAAAGCTATAGGGAGGGGTAACAGACGAGAGAAGAACAGGAAGGTCTAAAGATGAAGGGGGGATTAAAATTTAACAGAGAGAAGTTTTAAAGAGGGGAGTCAAAGACGGTTTATATCCTTACTCTGTCCCGGACATTGAGTTCTACCTGGATTCTATCCTCTTGGATTTACTTTTTATATAAATATATATATATTACGAAATGGACAAAGTCCGACAATTTATTTATTAAAGACACTTTTTTATGTTTAACGTTCTTTTTATAGATACAAGTATTTAAGTAAATGCTCTGTTTATAATAAACAGTATTAAATAACATTTACCGGCCTGAATGTCCGAGAAATTTTCATGACGTTTTTTTACGTATTTTTAACGTCAACATGAGTACACGTATGTAGCGATGGAATCATATTTTTTTTAAATAATTATATATATATATATATATATATATATATATATATATATATATATATATATATATATAGGTAAAGATAGATATAGATGTAGATATATGAAGGACTCTATCTAAAAAAAACATGAAACCAACACTAAATAAGATTAATTATGAGTACAACAAAATTTTAAAATGCCTATAAAAACATAAATGAAGTTACCTCCCTTACATATTCTTAATGTTAATTTTTAAATTGACGATAACGAAGCGTGTTTCATGCGCATTTACAAAAATATTTCACTACTGTCAGTTACGTTAATTTAGTGTCCTAGCAATTCACTCCTGAAGATGATCTTGGATGTGATTGAAACTACTTGGGAAAATAAAAGGAATATAATATGTCTAGATTATTCAACGAAACATGCTTGAATATATATATATATATATATATATATATATATATATATATATATATATATAGTGTGTGTGTGTGTGTACGATGGGTAAATTGTTACCAAAGATGAACTGAAGGCATGTATTATGGCAGCATTCACCAACTTAAACAAGGAGATCGTCCAGAAGTGTTGCGGTAGACTCTGAAGTCATGTGGAGGCCGTAGTTGAACACGATGACAATTTAATTGAATAAATTTATTCTTTATTATTTCAAGATATTTTTGTATAATTTTGGTAAATATATCTGTTAAAATGAGAAAAATAGCACATTTATCCATAAACATACTATACCGTAAAATTAAAATTTTTATCATATATATATATATATATATATATATATATATATATATATATATATATATATTGGATACGAAAGAAAACACTTGCTCAAACACAAGAAAAATTAATTAAATAAAAAGCTAAATAGTAGTACCTGGTCTGTCGTTTTTAATGACACGTCCATAAATGAAGGATTGGTGACGAAATTCACAATATATATATATATATATATATGGCAAAAAAAAAATAACCATATCTTCCTTTTCCGCTATTATTCCGTATTTTCAAATTAAATTGAGAAACCAATATACATTTCTGGATTTGTACTCGATGGAACCGAGCTCATTCATTTTTATCAGTCACATTTTCTATTTTCTTCTTCATTCTAGAAATCACTCAACCATTTCTGGCGTCAACGGGATTGTTTTGATCGTAACATGTCAACCACTACAGTCGTCGCTGGTTCGTAACAAAAGTTGCAAGTGAAGACTTCGAGCGGAGACTTTTAATGGAACAAATGCTTTGTGTATAAAATCCCACTTTGCTCAATTCGTCATACTTGTTATTACGAATACAAATCGTCAATTGGTTGCGCCGATAGGACATCAAGAGAAACACAGCTTCTTTGTAAACAGATAATCAACGCCCTGTCGTTCGGAAGACACTGACACAGGCAGAGGGTCGCATTAAGAAGAGAATAAGCGGGAGGGCAATTTTAATTAGGTAATTTTCCAGAATAATTCTTAACTTTCTTCTTTCTTTCTTTATTTTTCCTTTTTTACTTTTCTTGGAATTTGTGCCCGAAACGAATTCTCAAAATAGATTTGCCATTTCTTCTCGAAATAATTTCCAGCAATAAATGGCGACATTTGAAATCGTTATTTTATTTTAAGCAAAATTAGATTAAAATCGTTCTTTACTTTGTCTCCTTGAACATTGTACGCGTATTTTTTTTTTTAAGTCAAAAGAGAGAAACAAGAAGGAAAAGGAATATGGAGAGAGTGTAAGGAGGCAAGGAAATGATGAAAAGAAGAAATAATCACGATGTTTGGCACATATGCACACACACACACACACACATATACACATGCACATGCGCACACACTAGCACGAGTGCATGCACAAACATGCACGCAAACCCACAAAGAGCAAAAAATCAGCCTAACACCAATAAGAAAAGCATCCCAACTAGTTCATAAATTAACTGCAACAAACTTAGTATAAAAATAACGAAAAGTGAGAAAAACTGCAGTCAATTGCTGAAACCTCCTGAAGAGTGGACTGAAAGATTTCAAAAAAGTCCGTCTAAGAATATCTGGAGTAGAGGTACTGAATATAACATCAAACAGCTAAGCGACAAATTCTAATTGCCTTAATCATATATATATATATATATATGATAGAATAAAGAACAAGTAGGAAATAGTTCTCAATCTAACATGTCTCACTTTATTAAAGCTTCGTCTGAGATCAAGATAGAATTGATATAAAATGATAAAAAGCAAAGTGACGTAGATTAATGGTATGTTGTGTTTGATTATTTCTTATTGGTTAGATACGAGCCACGTGTAATGAAGTAGCAGATAATATTCAAATATGCGTGAGAAACATTCTGGACGCTAAAGTGGGTAAAAGTTAGTGAGACGCAGAAGGCTGTTTTGATTGGGCAGTTCTTATTGGTTATATACGTGTCACGTGTAATGACGTAACCCATAATATTCAAATATCTATTTATCTATTTATATATCTGCTTCTATCAACCAATCTATAAAATAAAATGATAGGAGAACAAATAGGAAACAGATCTTAATCTGAAATGTTTCTCTTTATTAAAGCTTCGTCAGAGATCAAGATAGAAATGATATAAAATGATAAAAAGCAAAAAGACAGATAAATGGTACGTTGTGTTTGACTGTTTCTTATTAGTTAGATACGTGTCGCGTTTAATGGCGTAACAGATAATATTCAAATATGTGGGAAAAACATTCTGGTTGCTAAAGTGTTTAAAAGTTACTGAGACGCTGCAGGATGTTTTGAAAAACATCTTATTTATCTCTTCCGAATACATAAAAATCAATATATATCCAAAATACACGAGATATAATATACTTTAATGAAAAATCTAACCAAACAATTTTTTTCAATATATATATATATATATATATATATATATATATATATATATATATATATATATCTTAATAAAAAGAAAGAACAGTAAGATATATAATACGGTGTTCTTATAGATATTTTTATTTTTACAAAATAGTGCTCAATGTAAATTTACAGAGCATTAATATTATAAGTTAATAGACTTAAAATATGGTTTTTCGTTACACATTTCCAACCATGTTTCAAAAATGGAAGCTAAAAGCCCCGAATTTAATTTTGTAATTAAATTAAAGACCTTAGTTCCATTTCATCCTCAAGCGAATTTTGGAGTAACTTTAAATGAGGATGAAATGGAACTAATGTCTTTAATTTAAGTACAAAATTAAATTCGGGGCTTTTAGCTTCCATTTTTGAAACATGGTTGGAACTGTGTAGCGAAAAACCATATTTTAAGTCTATTAACTTATAATATTATACATATATATATATATATATATATATATATATATATATATATACAAATGATGGTAGCCTGAGGTTCGTCTCAGCAATGCTACCACTGCCGGACTGCTAGAGCCCCACCTATGACTCGCCTGTGGCTGCCACCAGAAAACCGCTGGCGTTGCCATCGGCGGCCCGCCAGCGGGCCACTAGCGGCTTCCATGTAGGGTACAATCTTCAAAAATTTTAATGCAATATAAATCGCCATCCTGTTTATCAATCCTTTTCCTTTATTGTATTTTTTCTCACTTCTTCTCACTAAAGTTTTTCGCATTCTTTTTCACTCCTTGTAACCCCCTACGTCCTAGTGGCATTATCGCTTTGCTTGGGGTGAAATGATTAAAAAACAAAATATTAAAGAAACCTTTTTTGATTTCAAATATAATTTCCGATTCCTTAATTCATTTTCGTATTTTCTTTTGCCGACTTGAAAATAACATGGAGAGTTCTCTGATCCATGCTTCTTATGGAATACAAGCCATTCTGACTTCAAATTCTGATTGCGATTTTAAAGACATCCTCAAGCAAATCACTTGTAAATGAAAACAATTAAATGCTTGCATAAACAAAACCATCGGGACTATAAACTTCATCCAGCAGCAGCAAGGGCCCCTGATCGGGTAATAGGAGGTTTTTAAGAGCCGGGAACCACCTCTTAATTGCTGCTGTTCCTAGATCCATCCGGACGCGGGGTGGTAGCACCTATTAGGATCCTAGATATGGGTAAATAGTGAACTCCCAAACAGGGGTCAAAATAATAGTAAGAAAAAAAAGCAATAGATTTCAATAGTAAAAAAAATCCAGCAGTAGATTTTAATGGTAAAAAACATTGCCAGAAATAGAAGGTAATGAAAAAAAAATTTTCAGCAGTAGATTTTAATGGTAAAAAACATTGCGAGAAATAGAAGGTAATGAAAAACAAATTTTCAGCAGTAGATTTTAATGGTAAAAAACATTGCCAGAAATAGAAGGTAATGAAAAAAAAATTTTCAGCAGTAGATTTTAATGGTAAAAAACATTGCGAGAAATAGAAGGTAATGAAAAACAAATTTTCAGCAGTAGATTTTAATGGTAAAAAACATTGCCAGAAATAGAAAGTAATGAAAAACAAATTTTCAGCAGTAGATTTTAATGGTAAAAAAAACATTGCCAAAGATAGAATTTTATGTAAAACAAATTTTCAGCAGTAGATTTTAATAGTAAAAAACATTGACAGAAATAGAATGTGATGAAAAACAAATTTTCAGCAGTAGATTTTAATGGTTTAAAAAACATTGCCAGAAATAGAATGTAATGAAAAACAAATTTTCAGCAGTAGATTTTAATGGTAAAAAACATTGCGAGAAATAGAATGTAATGAAAAATAAATTTTCAGCAGTAGATTTTAATGGTAAAAGCATTTCCAGAAATAGAATGTAATAAAAAAACAAATTTTCATCAGTAGATTTTAAGGGTAAAAAACATTGCCAGCAATGTGATGTAATGAAACACAAATTTCCAGCAGTAGATTTTAATTGTAATAAAATCTGCAGCAATAGATTTTGATGGTAAAAAATTTAGCAAAGTTCCCCAAAAAATTAAATTTCAAAATTTAAATGACTCATAAGTGGTTGACATGCCGTGAAACATTCCAAATCAAATCATAAACAAAAGCTTAATACACGTTTTTGATGCAATAAATCGCTTGATACTTTTCTGATTAGACGTGAAATTCTAATTTCAGACTATGATATATTGGCTACATTGTTCCACTGAACTACAACAGCCTACTGGTTTAGGAATTTGGTGGCATAGTAATTGTGTTTTAGTTTGGTTGTTTTAGTTTAGCGGCATATCAACTTCTCTAGACATTTGTTTTCATTCACCTAGGATGGATTTGTTTGCGAGAAGCTTATTATTTGCGTTGTCGATCCAGCACTTCTAACATTTCTGTTGAATGTAACTGTTTATTATTTTTCAGGTCCGTATAAGAGAACTTGAAATTATTATCAGGGGTTTCCTTTTGGGCAGATTTTGCGACTGAATCTGTTTGATCATTCATGTGTGGCTTCGAATTCAGCATAGAACTATTTCTTTATTTTTGGATAATGAATCCAGTCTGCGTAGAAATTTCATTAGCAGTGTGTTGTCAAGTATTTTATTTTTTAATTTTTATTGCTGTTAAAACTTATATGGAGTCAGAGAAAATTACATTTTTTTTTTTCTAGAGATGAAGTCGAGGGCTACGTCTACAGTATAAATCTCTGCATTGAAAATTCCACTTCCTTTTGGCAGATGTTTCTTTTTTTTTTATTTATTTTTTTTATTTTTTTGTTTGTTTGTTTGTTTGTTATACACTGCTGCACATCCAGCTTCATTCTTGTATCTTGACCCTTCCACGAAAATGTATAGTAATTGTGAATCCAATCCCTGGACCGTTTACACACAGTGGGAACAGGACGAACAATAACTCAACTGTGCTAAAATAAGAACTAGGCGAGACATGAACCACGGAATGAGAAAAATCTGCTCCCGTAGTGTGTTCACTTCAAAATTTCTTTAAGGTTATCCGTATCGACAAACACCTGATGAGGGCTGGATGTCACAATGGTCGAAACGTAGGGATATGAAAAACAAAGATTAGGAAAATAGTTCACATGTAAACAAGGTAAGTAATGACTATAATGAAAAATAATGATAGCACCTCATCCCAGAAATTCCGACAGAAGGTGATCAGGGAATAATAACAACAAAGATGAGGACAACAGTCTGTATGTAAATAGTGTAAATAACGATAAATCTTCACCCCAGAAATTCACACAGGTGATAATAACAGCAAAGATGCATATAAATAACTACATCAGCCTTTTACGTCAAAGGTCAAACTTAGAAATCCACTAGCAGCATGTCCCGACGTTGCCCGTGCTTGATTCAAAAATCGTACGACTCATACAGCAATCGCTATCAACTTGACTTAAAATATTTTTGCCATTCCTTGCCTTTAAAGAAGTGCTCTTTGCCGTGCTGATGTTGATACATGCCTTACTTCTTGCCTATCTCACACTGCGAATGTTTTCTAAGCTCTATACTAAACATTAAATCTGTTACGAAAAAAAAACTAAACAAAATGAACACAAAACGATCAGCTTTAAAAAAGGACTCGTAACTGGAAAAACCGAATGAAAAAAGAATGTTAACAACAAATACTTTTTCACACCCAACCCAATTCTGCGCAATCAGAATCAATGTTGAGTTTAAGCAAACGAATGAGCCAATTGGAGTAAAGTGCCATGCAGATTTAAATTTTTCCCACTTGTGACGAATGCAGCTATCGATATTTTTTTTTTTTTTTTTTTTGCATGCTAGTTAACATTCGTGTCAGTCAGTTGTTGGCTCTCACGCTGGCCAATAGAATCTTCCTGCCTATTCGTGGCAGCCAGCTATAGGCTCTCACTTTGGCCAGTAGAAAACGGCCGCAAACTACATGAAAACTGCCGTAGAAGCAAGAAAAAATCAATTATTTCCACTATCAATGGGAGTTGGGAAATGCAAAGTCAGTCTTGGTCTTCCCGCTAACTTTTGGTGCAAATCCGCCGAAAATTGCGGCCGTGCATTCGTTACACACACACACACACACACACACACACACACACACACACACATCCTGCCTTTTATAGATAGAGATTACAATCTTCATCTTCTATGTGCCGTGCTTCTTCAGGACGTTGTGGATCATGGCTATCTACAATTTCCTCTTTTTTATCAATTGATAACTTTTTTTCTTATAGCCATCACTTCTAAACCTTGTTTCGTCATCCATTCACCCAAGCTCGCCAGAGATGTTGCGTTCATCTGTCGCTCTTACCTTCAATCTGTTTTGTGAGCATCACATTTTCAAAACAATCTTTCCTCATTATATCCCCCAGAAATTTCAACAGTCTCTTTCTGATATTAAGTAGATAGTTATATATATATATATATATATATATATATATATATATATATATATATATATATATATATACTGGGGGAAATAAATATTCGTACACATACAAATTTTAAATTTATTGTATTTCCAACTAATGATGAATAAACGTACTTTTCATATAATTAACTGTACACAGATGCAAAATAAGCAAATATGCACAGAAAACAGAAAAGATTTTGATTTAATAGAAATAAATCCCATTTATCCATTTTAATGCGTGAAAAAAGTATTCGTACAATGCAAATTTAGATTTTAAAACTTTTAAATTGCTTTAATAATGTAAATTATTCAAGTGAAATATTCTAGAATGTTTAAATAATGTTAACAGTAGTTAATCTATCTTAAAAAATACAAACAGAACATTCTGTAATTGATATTCATGCAAGAAGGTTATCATCATGGCAAGAGGTAAAGAATTGACAAATTCGCAAAAAGAACTGATTGTTAAGCTCTGGAAAGAAGGTAAAAGTTACAGGATAATCTGTGTCACTAAACAGACAATAAGCAATGAATTTCATAGGAACAATCTAAAGTCACGCTCCCCTCGGAAAACTCCATTGCTATTGAAAAGACACAGAGATATCAGGTTGAAATTCGTTCGTGCACATAAGCATAAGGAAAAATCGTATTGGGAAAGAGTATTATGGACAGACGAAACCAAAATTGAGTTGTTTGGACGTAATTCTAGAAAACGTATGGAGGAAAGATGGCGATGCCTTCAAACAAAAGAATACAGTTCCAACAGTGACATTCTGCTTCTCCTGCCTAACGCATTGCTCTTCGTCAGAATTGAGCGCTTTGGCTGCTAGTCTAGCGTTTATATATATATATAACGTATATAATGCGTTAAAAATTCCCTTTCTCTTAGCGCCTACTCCTAAGCTATTTCCGATAGTAGAATCTCTGGCTGATCTATATATATATATTGCTACTGTTGTATCTGATAGGGAATTCTCTGATTCGTTTGATGTTACAAATGGCACGAAACAAGCTTGTGTCATGGGTCATTTTCTATTTGCTCTCTTCTCAGTAATTCTTAAATATGTCTTTGGTGACATGGACACTAGAGTTATATTTCAATTTCGAACCACTGGTGACCTTTTCAACCATCAACGGTTCAAACAAACTAGCGTTATTCGTGATCTGCTGTTTGCTGATAATGCTGCACTGTTTGCTGATAATGCTGCAAGAACTCTCTGTACTCTGCTGTATGCAAAGCTTTTGGTCTTACCATTAGAATAAAGAAAACAGGAGTAAACCACCAGCCGCCCCCTCGTTTAAAGTAGATTCGATGATTCAGACAACCTCCAACAGTTCATCAATTCCCAGACACTCCAATACAGATTGATGCGAAGAACTTGGAGTACGCGAAGTCATTTACATATTTAGGAAGTAAGATGAATACAAATGCATCCCAAATAAGCTACAAGTGCATTCGGAAAGCCTCGCAACCGCCTATCGAATAAGCAGCAAAATAAGGGTTTATAAAGCACTCGTTTTGACTACACTCAGAATCGTGGAGCCCATAACACTTAGTTGTCTCTGCGCAATCTGTGGCTATGCTTTTGACGATAGGGTGACCAATGCTAAACTCCTCGTAAAATGAAACATAGGTGCAATTGAGACATTCCTGATGCAGTCACAGCGTCAAGTTATAAGGCTGAATGACGACAGAATACCTAAGGTCCTTATGCATAGCCAGCTTGACAGTCGACAAAGGAGTGTTAGACGGCCGTGTCTCAGGTACAAAGACAAGCTAAAGAGTCAACATCTCAGCTGATAATGTGCCTCATACTAACTTCGAGCAAGTTGCCCTAGATAGAAATAAATAGAGATATTAATACCAGATTTGTATCAGAAATTTCGAAATCAGTCGTATTGACCGGATCCTCATAAATTGAAGGTAACGAGGGAGTCTATCATATATATATATATATATATATATATATATATATATATATATATATATATATATACAGAATGCTCCAGGTAATTGAGAACAGATGATATAAACAAGATTATAATATACACAACAGATATAGATCATCATCATTATCATCATCTATTCATTTAATGTAATTTCCACCGCCGCTGGAGTCACGACTCCCCCATAACTGTGGTTCATGGCAACATTCAAGGCAAAATAAAGCAATGGCTTGCCACTTTCTTTTGCACGGGAGATGCTAAGGTTAGCCCCGTACCTCTACTCAGAAGATCCTCTGTCCACTGGTAAAACTGTTGACCTCTGAGGCACAGCTCCTACGCCAAGGCTGTCACCGTACCGATGGCCGCTTGATACAAGTGAGTTGCGGAGAGATGTTCCCCTTCACAATTTAGGTCGGGAATCCCTTCCGGCTACCCTCACACAGGTTAGACGTCAGGCCGATGCCTTTGACCGCGGTGTAGTCATTGCAGTGCCCATGCAACGTGTATGAGAGCCGGCTGAAGACCGTGGACCAGTATAGTTCCGCATCCTGAGTATAGCAGGTACTACCACTGACACTAAACCCCATACATGGGAAAGTGCTCAAATTTCCTCTTGAGTCACATGCGCTATGTAAGAGAGAGCGGAGTCCAGCGCGAATGCGCACAGCCTCTCTTGGGCCAGCCTCTCTCGTTTCAGGACTCTGCAGCGACTTTACTAGTATTAATCCTTATTATATATATATATATATATGATCTATAAATTCACGAACCATTCATACAAAAAAAAAACAAATATAGAGGTTAATGATTTAAATGGCGAGAATACATCATCGCAAACAATATAAATAAGATACATCAACCCCGAACCAGTATATGAATGATATGATCCCTATTTATAAATTCCAGTTGCATAAGGTCTTTTTAATTTTACAAGCTTTCGTCTGTTCCTACAGACATCATCAGGTATGGAAGTAGATTTTGTTCTTGTTTTTACTTCTCAGTAATAAAAGGACAACGAAAATAGAAATGTAATCCGAAAAAATGCGATGAGAAATGTGTTATTGTTTTGGAACGTGCGGTCGCAACGCTGAGTTTGAATTTAAATTTTAAGGTTCTGCGTTTTTGTACAAATATAGCAATAAGGGAATTCTTTTTTACTGGTAGATTTTCCGTGAATATGGCATGAACTATATTGTGCAATAATTACAGTAATGTCACATTTATTATCCGAGAGTTGCACGTTGGATCAGTTATTTTAATTTCAATTAAAAGGTGCAAATATAATCTATAAATTCATGAATCATTCATACAAAAAACAAATATAGAGGTTATATTTGTTTTTTGTATGAATGATTCATGAATTTATAGATTATATTTACACCTTTTAATTGAAATATATATATATATATATATATATATATATATATATATATATATATATATATATATATATATATAATCACTAGAAAAAATAGCCATTTTGTTTCAACACTACAAGGCTTGATAAGACACTTGTAGGGTTGAAACAAAATGGCTATCTTTGTAGTGATTTTATAACATATTTATGTTGTAATTTTCGAATAAATTATATTTGCTGTATTCTGTATTGAGCACTCTTTTAAGAATTGTATTTTTTGGTTATTGGAATTTATTCCGTATACACCAATCCTATACTGTATTTGTGTGTATATATATATATATATATATATATATATATATATATATATATATATATAATGTAATGAAAAACGAATTCATTGTTGGAAGTTTTACCTGATGATCCTGAATCCTTAAAAAAGGATTTAGGTGAAATAAATTATCGTAATGGTACCTTAAAGTGGTTTGTTTTTCATTACATATTAGCTCTGTCCTCACATTGAGCTCTCAGGATTTCATCCTCTTTGGATTTACCAATTCGGTTTACCAAGTTCCTTATAACTTAACTATATATATATATATATATATATATATATGTGTGTGTGTGTGTGTGTGTGTGTGTGTGTGTGTGTGTGTGTGTGTGTGTGTTTAATAAATACATGTATGTGTGTGTGTGCATGTGTGTGTGTGCATGTGTGTGTGTGCAATAAAAATATAGTTTTAAGGTGTGCTATGTTTATTGTTTCAAGTGCTCAATATCAGGGATAGAACGTATGTAGATATTGGTGTCGACACCTAGCGGTGACAGTGTGTTTCATGTTTAAATTCAATCTTTAGGTCATGCGTGTTGCGTTGACCTTGTGTGACCAACATATATAAATAGTCGAGCCAAAAAAAACACAGATGGTTTACGCATGAAACAGACTGTCACCGCTGGGTGTGGAATTCAATGTCCACTTTTATATACACGTCCTGAAGATTGGACGGACAGATCTGCCTACGAAAATCTGCAGTCGGGATGCTGAAGGTAATATCAAGTAACAAATTTTACTCATATTAATTCTCTCTCTCTCTCTCTCTCTCTCTCTTTATATATATATATACACGCATATATATATATATATATATATATATATATATATATATATATATATATATATATATATAGTAGAATGGCAATATGGAAAATAAAATTCTGTGTGACGCGTTTCGAGTTTCGAAAGGGCATCTTCATATAAATAAAGTTTATTTTTTATTGATAGAATCTTATATACATATATATATATATATATATATATATATATATATATATATATATATATATATATATATATCGAAACCGCTAAAAACAATATATATATATATATATATATATATATATATATATATATATATATATATATATATAATGAAAAACAAACCACTTTAAGGTACCATTACGATAATTTATTTCGTAATGGTACCTTAAAGTGGTTTGTTTTTCATTACATATTAGCTCTGTCCTCACATTGAGCTCTCAGGATTTCATCCTCTTTGGATTTA
The DNA here is from genome assembly GCA_963932145.1 of Acanthosepion lycidas. Lineage (NCBI taxonomy): Eukaryota > Metazoa > Mollusca > Cephalopoda > Sepiida > Sepiidae > Acanthosepion > Acanthosepion lycidas. The sequence continues at coordinate 58,109,330 of OZ010599.1, read as the reverse complement.
CCAATTCGGTTTACCAAGTTCCTTATAACTTAAGTATATATATATATATATATATATATATATATATATATATATATATATATATATATTATTTTTAGCGGTGTTCATTTTTTATATATCCCACATTGCAGAAGGACCAATGTATGTTTATTCATTTTTAAATATTGGAAATTTTCTACCAAGTAGATGTTAATTAACTTAAGGCAGGATGATTTGGCGTCAAGATTACTAGAATGTGACAATTAGCAAATTTCTTGTTTTTTTTTTATTTGTTTTTTTTTTTTGTGTATAAACATTGGGCGAAAAAATGTCATTGAAAATTGAGGTCATGTTTTGTTTTGTTTTTTCAAAAAATAAAACATGGAAAAATAAACATTTAAAAGTCAAAAGATGTATAAAGCCTAAAGCCGATAGCAATTAATGTTCCTAATTGGATTAGCACACTTTCAGGGTCTCAGCACTCTCGTGTTGTGAAAAATACACAATACATTACAACATTTCACCCAACTTCATATTTACAGTTATTTACAAAGAACATAAATAATTTTGATTTCCTTTTGAATTCTTAAGTTATTAGAAATTCAAACAGAAATTATTAGCTTTCATTTATACAACTTATTTATTTATTTATACAATTTATCTATTTATTTATACAGCTTACTCATCGATTCATTTATACAATTTATCTATTTATTTATACAGCTTACTCATCGATTCATTTATTTATACAACTTATTTATTTATTTATACAGTTTACTCATTTATTTATACAGCCTACCCATTTATTTATTTATACAACTTACTCATTTATTTATTTATTTATTTATACAGCTTACTCATTTATTTATTTATACAGCTTACTCATTTATCTATACAGCTTTATTTATTTATTTATACAACTTACGCATTTATTTTTTATACAGCTTATTCATTTATTTATTCCGCTTACTCATTTATTTATTTATACACTTTATTTATTTATTTATTTATACAGCTTACTCATTAATTTATTTATACAACTTATACATCTTACTCATTTATTTATACAGCTTATTTATTTATTTATACAACTTACTCATTTATATTTATACGGCTTACTCATTTATTTATTTATTTATTTATACACATTATTTATTTTTTATACAGCTTACTCATTTATTTATTCAGCTTACTCATTTATTTATTTATACACTTTATTTATTTATACAGCTTACTCATTAATTTATTTATACAACTTATACATCTTACTCATTTATTTAGACAGCTTATTCATTTATTTATACAGCTTATTTATTTATACAACTTACACATTTATATTTATACAGCTTACTCATTCATTTATACAGCTTACACATTTATTTAGACAGCTTACTCATTTATTTATTTATACACCTTATTTATTTATTTATACAGCTTATTCATATGTTTATTTTTGACTTATTCGTTTATTTATTTATACAGTCAGTCAGTTATGAGATTTTAATGTGGTCATCGGGATGTCTCTTAAAAGCTGAGCAAAGTATTAAAAAATTTCGTTAGAACCAAAGAAAAAAGTCAGTGATGTGCCATGCGTGATAGACGCTTAGGCGATCATGTATCTTTCTATACATCACTGAATAGGCAGATTTTTTCCCGCTGTAGGTTGTCATTTCTTTTTGCGGTAGACCAGTTGCCTTCCAAGGCTATAGAACCCAGTCTGTCCTGCTATTTACCCATAGCTGGGAGAGAAGAAGAGGATTCATAACTTTCTCAAGGGTATTAGCACGTAAGTGAATGTAATCGATTCGACTGGAATTCGAACTCGGCTCTCCGATTCCTCAATCCGAGCCGCTACTCATTTATTTATTTACTGTTCTTAGATTAAATGATTTTAAGCACTCATTTTTACTGGTTTTTCATTCACCATATATATAATTATTTACTAAGGATAGCTTTGATGTGGCACAAGGCCGAAAATATGTGGGCACCCAGTGAGGATTGAACTCACTACTCAGTTGTAATTGATCTATTTTATTATAAATATATAAAACATATCATGAGTCTTGTTTAAATGTCTAACATAATTTTTTGTGGAGGGGGGGCATCAAAAATATTTCTGGTTGGAACTAGAATTTCTCTGGGTAGCATTGGTTGAAAGTTTAAAGTTTTCATGAAAATAAAAGTTATGTAATTCCTCTTTAAACAAAAATTAGTATGAATAAAGACAAAAAGTAAACTTTTCTTTACCAACGCGTTTCGTCTTCTGGTGGCCTTTATCATGGTTAGTGAACTTTACTTTATTCATATTATTTTTCCGCAGATATATTTTATTTCTAAACACACACATGCATACACATACGTATATCTATATATGTGGAGGGGGCGTGTGTGTACATATACACACATATTAATTGATTATAAAATCTAGTTATAAAATATTAGTTTTTATGTATGTGTATGTGGAGATAAATTATGTGGGAAGAGGGTCTGTGTCTGAGTATGTTCGTGCGTGTATGTGTGTGTGTCTTTGTGCATGCGAGTCATTTATAAAAAGTAGGGGAGACTGCATATATTAAGACATTGACATTAACATCTCATTCAGTGGCAAAAAAAAATGTTTGATTGATTTGACTGATTTGTTTTTTACGGCTTATCAACATTTTGCAGGTTATTTAAAGCCAGAAAATATTTTTGATTGTAAGAATTAATAAAAAAAATAATAATGGTTTCGTGATACATGTCTTACTTATTAACCCATAGCTGGGGTATCTTTCCCAAGGGCCTTTGCGCGTAAGTGAATATAACGAACTCAATTGGAATCAGAACTCAGCTCGGCAATTAACAATTGCGAGCAATTACTCATTACACCACCTGCACATCCAAACTTATAGCACCTAGTATTCCTAAACGGTCACCCATCTAGCTACTGACCAGGCTCAACGCTGCTTAACTTCGTTGATCGTAAGGGAACCAATGTTTCAACTTAATGTAGCTGTAAGCTACAAATGGACAGAGACTGGATTCCGTTAGTGATCAATACCTTGCAAATATTTTTCTCCTGCTTCATTTTGTAAGGATAAAAGCGAACATCGAATTCTTTAAAACCTCTGAATAAATTCTTATATTTATTTTTGGTTGACTTCGGACACTTCCAAATTAGCTCGTGGTTGTTCGGACTAGCATCTTTTAGATTGGCACATGCAGTTCAGCTTAATTATTTTGGAATTAATTCAGAATTGAACTTTGTAGTGCATTGGCGGGGAAGCTCTTCTTGCAGAATATTTTATCAAATGCTTCTCATTTCCACACCTTTTTTATTTGATTATTAGTTTAAATTCATCGCGATAGACAATTCTTCTGGAAAAAAAAAAAGCAATTCGACAAATATGACCTTCGTGCCTGCAAAAAACAAAAAAAATAAAAAACAGTGTTTCAAAAGGACAGATTTTCGGTTGGCACCGCTTATTATTTTAACTACGTTCACTCCCTTGGCAATGTTTATCTAGAAGATTATAAAGAGTAGCTAAAATTAGCAATTAGTCGATGTTTTAAAACTTATTTTATTGTAGACTAGCAGTAGAGCCCGGCGTTGCTCGGAGATGTAACAGTAAGAGATAGATCAAGTATCGACCATCATAAAGACTGAAAAATAAAATTGACAAAGATTATTGTTTAAGGTTGACGGACACGCATGTCTTAATTAGTTTTTTTTTTTTGGGGGGGGGGGTTGTTTTGTTTTGTTTTTTGTTTTTTTACGAATTGGTCAAACCCAAACTCAAACAAAAACATTGTTTTCAATTGTTATGAGTCTAACGATTGAATAGAATTTTATTATAAGCAATTGTCTTGTAAATGGAATTTTTAAAGCATTCTGAATGTAAAAATAAAGAAAAAAGTGTGCAAGACAATAAGAAACACTACCTGCCAAAAAAAAAAAAAGTGAAGTCTTGTTGAAATCGGTTGAAAAATGTAGGAAATCCGATCCCATATATAAACGAACACACACACACACACACACACACACACAAACAACCTGGGTTTTATAATAAGTATAACTCGATATGAGTTGTCCCCATTTCATTCTCGTGATGCCTCTTAATCGTGTTTTCAAATTGATTTCGTGCAAAAACAATTGTGTTTTCCAATTTTTTGGCGCTGTTAGAACCACCGCAAGGTAATTTTACGTAGTCCTGTGAAGTTTTGTTGAAATCGGTTGAAAAATGTAGGAAATCCGATCCAATATATAAACGTACAGACACACACACAATCTGCGTTTTATAATAAGTAAGATGATTTACATATTTTGATATTTTTTTAATTTTTAAATAAAAAGATTTATTTTCAAATTTATTTCTTTATTTTTATAAAGAAATAATGTAAATTATGTAATAATAATATATAATATTATTTTTATAAAGTAAATAATAATTATTTATAAACGATAAATAATTTTGTTATGATCTTTTAAAAATAATCATGCTGAGGGGGGTAACAATAATAGCGGTCTCCTTTTGAAACACCGTTTTTTGCGGATATGATGAAACTAAGCCTTCTTCATTTTTCCTTGGCATGTTCTAATGCTTAGGGATGAAGTAATATTATTATTATCAGATATTGAGATATCCAGTATAATATCCCCATCTATTTTGCTTTGAGGACAATATCTATGTCTAAGTCAGTTGAATTTCATTTATATATTTAAAAAATTATTAAATATATCTCAAAAAAATCTACAAGAAAACAAGATTTTTTTTTCATGCTCATTTTGTGTTCCAAAAAGATAAGGAAATTATTTCCTTATCTTTTTGTAGGTTTTAATAAATTTTATGCTTAAGTCAGAAGAAGTGACTAGAGAAAATTCAGAGAAACAAATAATTATTTGAGTTTTTGTAAACGACACGATCAAATGGCACAATTCGCTTTCTTACCTTCATTTATTGATATAAATGAAAGAGAAAAACAGACGACAATAATAAAGCGAGAATTAAATTTAAAATGGACAATATGTGTAAAATCCTCATCGTCCGAAAAAACAAAACTTTAATTTATATCAATCGTTATTCAAAGCAAACACTTTTTTCCGCATTTTAAATTTTACTCTAGATTCAAAAACATCGAATAAATTCAATGATTCGCAACCTCTTAAGTGTCCCGCGAAATAATGTCCCGGTATACACACACGCGCACGCGCGTCTGTGTGTGTGTGTGTGTGTGTGTGTGTGTGTGTGTGTGTGTGTGTGTGCGTGTGTGTGTGTGTATGTATGGAAGTAGTAACGGTACAGCGTTAGTATTTGAATAAGATTTAACTTTTTTCAAAAATTCTTTTCACTATTCTTTGACTATGTTATTCTAAATACATTGTTTTAAGATTCATTTTTTAAAAAGTATTTTATTTTTTAATCTAACTTTTAAAAATCTTCCTCTATTTGAATAAATGTATATTAACCTTTTTTCATATAATTGTATTCAACATGCTTTGTTTAATTCAAAATTTTTAAAAAGTTATATTGAATAATTAATTACTGTCGAAGTTTCCGATATGCAGGATTGAGCATTTGATTTTCCAATTTTTCAAGTATATTACTCTGAAAAGTCTACCATGATATTTTCATTTTCAGGTGTGCCATTGCTTTAAAAACGTTGAGAGACACTAAAATAAATAATTGGTCAATGTCAGTCAAGTTGCATCTTTTCAGTTACTGAGTAAAGGGAGATAATTAGTATTGCGATAGATGAACAGGAATTTTCAAAAAACTCACGAAATTATTTGTTTAATAAAAATACTTTTTATTCAGTCTCTCTTTTTTACAGATTCTAACAGATTCAATTTCTGTGGTTTGTTTTTCATATTTTTTGTTTTGTTTTTCATTTTTTTTACCATATAAGTTTTAAAAAGCATATAAACATTCCTCTTATTTTGAGCTGTTAGCTATTCTCTCTTATTAGAATCAATAAATAAATGCCACGGTTATAAAAAAATAAATAAATAAATAAATAATGCTTTATTTCACATGACTCTTAGTCGAGAAAAGTGATTTGCGGTTTGACAAGAAATAAAAATTCAAGGAACGCTTAAAAATCATCGCTGTGTACTATGTAAGGGAAATTACTCATTTAAAATACTTAAGAGTGCTCTCCCTTGATGATTTTAAATTCTTTTCGTTTCAAGACTTTCTATGATTGATATACTGCAGTATTAAACGTGAACTCTTAAATATTATCAGGCAATGAGACTCAGAAGGTTTTTTTTTTCAGAAGATCCACTCCACTTTAAACAGTAAAGAAAAATTAGCACGTAATAATGATATTGCACATTTATACACCTCTTATGTCCTACTAAAACTTTAGATTTCTCGATTTCTAGAGAGGTTGACATTAATTTCAAAGTTTAAAATAACAGATATATCAACTAAAACGCGTGCACCCTCGAAAAATAACATTCAGCAATAAGAAATTATGATGGATTTTTTTTAATTACTTTATTCATATATATATATATATATATATATATATATATATATATATATATATAAAGAAAGAACAGTAAAAATATTTTTCAAATTATAATTAAATAAAACGTATTCTAACCTGAACACCCCAACCAAAAAAAAATCTTTAAATATACAAATAGAAAAAATGCTGTAAGAATTTTTGCCGTTAACAATAAATTTTTTTAAAAATCCAGACGACAATGCATTTAACGGATGTCAGATTTCATTGAAGAATACATCCCTACTCCCTAGCAAAACGTAGCTAATAACGGATACATCAAAATAACAGACATAAAGAACACGCAAACACCCCTGTCTAGTAGAAGTGAATTTATCTGTAACCTTGGAAACGTGAATTATGATTTTAGCTGTGTCTTTAAAACCCAGTAATTTTAAAAGTTACTCCAAAATTCGCTTGAGGATGAAATGGAACTAATGTCTTGAATTTAATTACAAAATTAAATTCGCACCTTCCATTTTTGAAACATGGTTAGAACTGTGTAGCGGAAAAACCATGTTTTAAATCAATTAATTTATAATATATATATATATATATATATTTCTCTAAAATCATAAATATTTCTCAATTCCAAATTTTACGGACAGACTGGGAAAAACGATTTATAATCACAGGATGCCAGAGAAAATGTAAATATTGTCAGTAAGAGGAAAAAAAAATATTTTTAATCATTTGGTGAGGTTTTAGGTTGAGAACTTTCAGCGTATGCGCGTGCCCGTGTCTATGTTTATGTGTGAGCGTGTGTATGTGTGTTCAGAAGTTTAAAAAAAATAGTTTTTAATACTTGTAACACTTCAAAATACCCCTAAATAAAACTTAGGGTTCGATTAGAAAAACAGTGGCGATTTTTAAATCCTAACTGAATTCGTTTTCATGGTCGAATAAAATAACCTGACTCTAACTTGACTATAGGAAATGCAATTCAATTGTTTAAAAATAAAAAATTATTTAGTAAACGATCCATAAATTCACGATTGCTTTGTTCTAACAGTGTCCAGTAAACGGTACTGGAGCTAAGACTTGAAAAAAAAAAACTAAATAAACTAAATTTTTTAAATAAAAAATATATATTGTCAAATCAATCTATAAATAATTCTGTAAAAATGTAAATACAAAATACTTAACATCTTGACTTAAAAGCCTAGTCAGTGGTTGAGACAGTTGCCACCATCAACAGTGAAAAGGGTTGGATAAAATGCTGAGGTAATCTCATACACCAGACATGGGCAAATTGCGGCCCGAGTACACATGCAGCCCATTTGGTCTTTCTAAAATGGCACTCTTAATTTCATAAGCAAAATAAAGTTTCTTAAAATTTTATATTGTTTCGTTCTCACTTGTTCACTCACACACTCTTTCATACATAACCACATACATAAAGAATAATGAAGTACAATGTTTCTTGAATTTTATAAACGTTGTCAGTTTTTTAAACCATTGTCAATTTTCACTAAGGGAGATCATAGGTGTAAACATCTTTTGCTTTTGAAACAGGTTTCCTTGTTCTAAAGAAGTTGTTCATAAGAATTTTTTCTTTAAAGGAGAATTGTTTTCATTTTCAAATGAATAAATTAGAAATAAATCCTACACAAAAACATGTGATAATCACATCAGTCATCAGTGAGAATATAATACGAAGATATCAGTTTTTTAATTATAAAAAATATTTTCTAAAAAGTAAAACTTTCTCCCATTTTCTAAGATATATATGGTTTTCTGTAGTGAAAATAGTCGAGGTACGTACTACGAAAAATTAACTTGAGTTTTTAGTAGTACGGCCCACCTTGTAATGAGCCATAGATCATGTGGCCCACTGCTCGAAAAAGGTTGCCCATGTCTTCCCTACACTCTCATCAACAACATTTTCTTCTCATCTCAAATTGTTCGACATACGAAACTAAACTTATGAAAACAAATCGAGTTATTGCCCCTTAACCGACCGACGTTGAATGACATTATGCGATGTCCTTTTTCCGTTTTTTTTTTTTCTTTTTTTTTTCTTTTTTTTCTTTTTTGTTTCTTTTTTTTTGTTTCTTTTTTGTTTTGGTGGGGTGGGGGGTTAAGCATTTCACCCCAAGAAATGCGGGAGTGCCACTAGCACGCAGGGAGTTACAGAGAGTAAAAGTGAGAGAAAAGACTGGGCATAGGGAGGATTGAGGATAGGATAAAAGATGAACGGGATCAAGTCAACAGAAGCTGGCGGTTTACGCTGCATCTAAATTTTTGAAGATTGTGAAGGGAAGTACTTTCGAAATGTAGACGATCACAGCTCTCCACAAATTCCTTTCTTTTGTTGCGCAAAAGAATGTTTTACCCTTAATAATTCGTTTTCTTTCTTTCTTCTTTTTGTCCCTGTTTTGTCACCAATTCATAAAAAGTTCGTTAAATAACTTACTCACTATTTGCCCTAGCTTGTCTAGCCTTCAGTAGTATTTCCTGCACTGTGAGTGTCAAAGTCTCCAGTCCTTCCATGTTTATTATATCCTAGAAATTTTAGTATTCGCTTTCTGATTTTAAGTTTCTGTTTTCGTTAAAACTTCCTCATTGCTCACGTGTTCCGTCCATGACATTCTCAGTATTTGTCAGCAGAACCGCATCTAAAGATTCTTTTTCGTTTATGCCATATAGACCAGTGGTTCTCAATCTCATTTGCGCAATGCACCCTTTTCTCCATAGGTCAGTGTTGGTTTCAAATAACAAAACACTTTCCCCCTCCCCTTTTATAGGCAGATGCACACAAATGCATGCTGGGTCTTTTTTTCCTATCCAACAAAATAGGCCGATTCGTGTTTTCATGACTCGGTACCGATCTTGGCGATCTCTATTCGAAATAGGTAGATGTCTATTAATAGAACCGAAGATACCAAAGCTTAGTTTGGGAACTTTTTTGCCCAATTCCTGTTAATTTGCTTTGCATATATTGTTTGCTTGCATTATATTATTTCTTGTCCTGTTGTTTTCTTTTTCTTGCAAACTTTGTCAATTCTGTTTATTGGATAGTTCTGTTACTTTGCATTTAACCATGACTACTCGCTCCACAGAAAATACCTAATTATTAGGTTGGTGCAACAATAATCTCGTTTTTGACGTATTTTTTAACGTCAAAAAACGATATTATTTTTGCACCAACCTAATATCTGGAGTATATAAATAATTTAAAATTAGTTGACAAAAATAAAATTAAACTGGAAACATTACTATAAACTGTCAGGATTTCTAGATTTGTTTGAATTTCATGTTTTGTGTCCTTTTTTCACCTAGAGTCCATGAAATATTATTTGTGTGACAAATTTACCAGAAGGCATGAAATAGTAATACCTTCCATTCCTACAAAATCTTTTAGACAACATTCCAAAATTGAATAACATCTACAAAACAAAAAAATGATGACAATTATTGGCATTTATTTTGTTAGAATTACAGACATAAAAAAAACTTCAGCAAGGACAAAATCGAAAAATGCATTCCCTGGTAAGCCTTCATGTTTGAGACATTATGAAGACTGAAAACAACAATCTGGTCATTAGAAATTCATCAAACTTCAACCACCATTAGATTTATTCTACTTTTATAACCCTTTTTCCAACTCTATATTATCCTTGCTGATTCCAATCTCTCTGGGGAGAATGACTGCAAAATACTTGCCACTCCCAATTTTATAGGCAGAAGCACACAAATGCATGCTGGGATTTCTTCCTAGCCAATAAAATAGTCCGGTTCTCGGTTTCATCCAACTCAGTCCCAGTCTGCCTTGTCTTGAAGTCAGAACATTACATTCGCTTGTCCGAACTTGCTTTTGTGTGTCAACCCCAATACTTACTTGGTGAACTCTTTGCCATATTACTATTGATTTGCGTTATTACTGTTAATTTGCTTTGCATATATTGTTTGCTTGCTTTATATTATTTTTTGCCTTGTTCTTTTCTTTTGTTATTGCTTATTGCAAACTTTGTCAACTCTGTTAGTTGGACAGTTCTGTTACTTATTTTGCATATGACTATGGCTACTCACTCCACAGTCAGAATGTCATTCACCCTTCCAAGAATGCCTGACTCAAAAACTGCTTTCCAAATAATATGCATATACTATTGAAAAAATCTTTATTCTTTTTCATATTAGTACATATATATTTACATGGATTATTTTTATAGAGGTGTTTTACAAATTTAATAGCATTAGAAAAATGTTGATGGATTTTAAAACTTGAATCCATGTCTAGTAATTTATTTTAATTCATAACTAATTATGAAATAAATAAACTGAAGCCGACTTCAATAAACAAAAACTTTCAATAGAACGTCAGGGTATTGTCATCCAATAAACTCACTAATCGATTTGGGTACTTAAATCGATTTTATTAAGATTACAGTTATGAGCTCTAAAAATGTTTAAATAAAAAAAAAAAAAAAAAACAAGAAAAAGTAAAAGATCCCCCATTGCAACCCTGGGGAATGCAAAAGAAAGTGCACTTATGTTTCATAGATAATACAAAGGCATTTGACAAACTGCGACACAAATATCTATTTCAAGGGTCGGCCCGCGAAGGCATTTTGACCGGCCCGCGAGCCTGATTACCAATGACTATTTTTAACATGGGAGACGAGGCTTTCGAATTAGATTATCTTTCATGAGGCTTATTTTACCAAGTTGCGTTGCCTACGTTTAATGTCAAATAATGGATACATATTTGTTATGACCCTTGGCTATATTAAAAGATAACAGAAGCGAAAGGAACGATAAAGTGAAAGAGGCCAGGGAGGGACTGATATGCGAGGTAGCAGAAATCTAAAGACAGTTAAACATACGCGCATTATACATACATGCCTCATGAATGTGTGGATGATACCGCATGTGTACGTACGTAAGCGTATATGTTTGCAACTATTTGTACTCGTATGTATGGGTATATGTGCTTCGTTTTTGTTTGATGTGTGTGTGTGTGTGTGTGTGTGTGTGTGTGTGTGTGTGTGTGTGTGTGTGTGTGTGTGTGTTCGTTTGTGGAACAATTTTCAATAACAGTTTCAAACCTACACGTCATAATTTCGTCCATTTTCACTTCGGTTGATTTTTTTTCACTTTGAAGTATTTTGACGTTCCTTGAGGAAAAGTAATTTTTGTTGGGTGTTTTTTAATTTTAGATTTTCTTTTGTTTTTCTGATTTCTCAATGTTTATTTTCATTATGGTTTTAAATATTTAGGTTGACAGTGGGGTCTGCATACGTAATTTTCCTTAATTTTTCATTAATGTCCTTCGTCCGGCCTTCGACCCGTCATTATAACAGGATCCGGCCCGCGGGGTCGAATGAGTTGCCCACCCCTGATCTATTTGAACTTCTAGGAAAACTCGACTTTTTAATCATTTCACGCCAAACAAGGCAAAAAAAAGTCACTAAGACCGGAAGTGCTTGCAATCATCATCATAATCATCATTATCGATGTTGTTATAACAATAACAATAGAAAATGTTGATAGATTTTAAAACTTGAATACATCTATAGTAATTTGTTTTAATTCGTAACAAAGTATTAAATAAATAAACTGAAGCAGACTTCAATAAACAAAATGTTCAATAATCAAATTTATGTAAATAAAAATAAAACAAGAAAAGATAAAAGATCTTCCCTCCCTCTGAAACTCTGAAATTCCTCACGGATGGGGGATTCTGACCTGGCTGTGAACCCCTGATATAGGAGTTAGATAGGATCCTGCAGTTCAGCGTCCTTTTATTTGTTTGTAAGTAAATATACTAATACTCTGTTTAGTTTCATTAGACATGTGTGCCTTTGATCTTCCGTTACACATTTTCCCTAACCTGTCAAGCCACAATTTTTATCTTTTTTTAGTGGGGGTAAGAGCTACTCAAAGCAGATGCTTACTGAATGATGTGGTTGTATGAATGTAAGCGGATGTAAGACGTGCAGATTATGCGCATAGTTAGGAAATATAACTGTTGACCCTAGACATGAAGAGAGTAAGATTATAGAGGGTAAGCATCCTCAAGGTTGCGGTTCTAGAGAAGAAACTACCTGAATGGGGACTTCCTCCTTACTAATGGAATCTGAAGGGAATGGGGAGGAGCTTTTCCAGTGTACTTGATATGGCGGATCTTAGCTGTAAAGGCCTGAACTGGTGGAACTAATGAATATAGCACGTCGGAACACTTGCTATGGAAATAGCGATAGAATCGCGTGAGGCTTGGGACGTTTCATTTGGCGAGAGAGGGGTTGTAGGGTGGAAAATAATTAATCAACCATGGGTCTGTGTAGATACTTTTGAACTCTATCAAGTCTTGAAAATGAAGATTGGGTAGCTTCAGTCCAGGTATGGTAGGGCGTGGCAGGAGTTGTCAGGCATTTTCCGAAGAGGTACAAGATACTGACCATTGTCTAGCATCTTTAGCAATGCATCGTATATCTTTTTTTCTTTTTTTAGGTGTATTATGGGATCTTACCCATAATAATAATAATAATAATGGACTATTCCATACTTGATAAATACTGCGCCTCAGGAGTAGGCAGGGAGACAGTAGTTCAAGTCGAGTCAAGAATCGAGTCAGAGGCAGTCCGAAACAGAGTCGCGTTCAGACAATTACTGCAAGACATTGGAATAGTGATACTAGTCGGGACTACATTGTTCTCTCTACTAAACCTGATTGTTCATACTAACACTTCTACTTCTCTGTATATATTCCTGTTTGTAATATATCTGTGTTATTCTATACCTGTGTTCGAGTTCTTCTTTATTGGTTCTAACTTGGACTATCACCGTGGTACAAGGAACCGGACCATAACAAATTGTTTTTACTTATGCTGATTACAGGTAAGGTAGACAATTGATTCCGGACGTGAATAAGTCAAGATTTAGTTCAGGCAGAGACATTAGAAGTATAGAGTTGAAGTAAACTTTAGAAGAAACAGGAAACCCAATCCTAAACAAGAAACAAGGGATAAACCTCTGTTCAAAAGATCTGGAAGGAGTGTGAACCGGACGATAATAAGCTTATCTACTCCAGGATCTGGGGTTCGGCTATTCCCCATCCTCAGCATCAAACTTTTTCTAAAATCTCCTATTTTCAAAATTACTCCAGTAATTTTCCAAATTTAGGAGCTGTCCAGCTCCCTTTTGTGAGTTGTCAGGGGAATCAAGTCTCCCCTTAATTCCAACTCCCTTGAATTTTTATCTTGCACCATCGCTCCATATAAGGTGGTGCCAATCTCTCCTACTTTCTCAGCATCCAACCTCAGCCCATTTCCAAAGGCTTGTGCAACTGTCTTTGTGATGAATCTAAACTTTAAAATGCGTAGGCCACAAGGTGGTTTCCAGTAATTCATTTTTCTTTATCAGCTTGTCTCACTGTGTTTTAGGGGATTTCCCAAAGCCAGGTACTTGACCATATTCTAAGATGATCCGAGCCAATCAAGATGGGCCCTGCTAGCCAAATCTTATGAATTGTTTTGTTCATCTAACAGTTGTCATGGATGAGAAAAGGGAAAGAAATATTTTTCCAATATCTTTAGTTATAAAAACACTTTTTTCTGTTTATGTGTTTTTCGGTCAGCAAGACAACACAGCTTTTGCTTATCGTCACTCTAAGTTAACCATAGAAAATCCAGATGACTCCTACCAGTCAATTTCTCTTTTATTCTTTTTTTTTTAAATGTAATTCAATTCTTTCATATTCTCTGCAACCGTTTTCTTCACTTTCTGTTCCTCTTTTTTCCTTTCCTTTTCTTCTCCTTTTCTCTTTCCTCTTCCCTTTTCTTATTCCTGATTTCTTCCTGGCGCCCCTGTGCCACATAATACCATATTAAAACACTCACAAACTTTATTTTCTACCCAATAACAGACAATAATTACAAACATGCTAAAGAGATTCCACAATAAAAAACACGCCGTTTCAATCAAAGTTTCTATTGGTTAAAAATTAACAGCACCATGTAAAATATTTGACCAATCAGAGAAAACTAAAACCCTACTTTTCTCAAGCCTACTTTCCGAAAATTTCCTTATAAAAACCCACAGTTTTCGACTTTCAGGAGCAGAGAGGCAACTGTCTCCAAGCCGTTCAAATACAAGAGAAGACATGGCTACGTAGCTCTCCCGCTCTCAAAGCATGCTAAAAGAAACATAAGTCGGCGATTTCAAACGAACCATCTCCAAATACAACACCAGGAGCGAAAGTGAATCATTGCTGACGATCAAAGTCTTTTCTCAAACATAGATTTTTAAGCTGAACTAACTGATAAACTAAAAGTCTTTCGTAAACCGTAGATTTTTCTGTGGACCAAATACCCCAAAACTTTGACTCAACTACAGATTATCTCTACTCCTTCACTCTTTTGAATTCATATAGATATATTTGTCACTAAAAATGATATTTTTTTCTTATTTTTGTTATTTTGAGAATTCGGACGTTCAGATTTTTAATAAAAAATACCTGAACGACTGAATTTTTACTACACGTTAATATCTATCTATCTATCTATCTATCTATATATATATATATATATATATATATATATATATATATATATATATATATGAAATATTTAATTTAAATTTTATCATTAAAATGATATCGTGCCCATTAAAGATAAATTAAAAATAATTATACTAATATAAATAATTATAATAAAATAATTATAGTTATCATTAATACGATTCAGTCTTATAGAATCTCATTGTTGTCTATTGGGTGATTCCTTCGATTCAGCAGTAGCAGCCACCGAAGCATAGTACAGCCGGAAGTACCAGAACACATAAAAATGCTGACCATTTGGACTCTTTCCCACTTTTCCATTACAGTGGTCGCAACCTTCAAGTCTATCTCAAAGCGCTAGTCATCCTTTGCTGCAGAAGACGAGGCCTGTCCTGGCAGCTTGAATTAAAATTTCTCGTTCCTCCCGTGGGAACCGGCAGAGAAATTTTCCTTTGAGAATTTATCCAAAGGAAATACTACACGCAAACCTTGCTGCAGAAGACTCGTACCAGTCCTAGCAGTTTTACACTCAGATTTCTCGTTCCTCCCGTGGGAACTAGCAGAGAAATCTCTCTCATCAAAAAGAAATTATATACTCAATAACTTTATTAACTGGGAAACCCAACACTTTCTTTTCTCCAACTAAATTATCTGGACCCTCATTATACACATTATAAAAAAAAGAAAGGCTATATATAATATATTCAGCATTACTGTCTCTCGTGTAACTAACACCAGATAACAACCACTGTCAACCAGTTAATAAATAATACTTTTGTTGTTTCCACGTCTTGCTGTGATGTACCGAGTAAATACAAACCCCATTATCTACCTTAATTCATTAATTTATTAACCAATCAGAATCGCAATAAAGATTCGCCGCGGGTCAGTCGTCTCTCGTTCGTAATGGCGCCAGGCAGATTCAAAGGTTAACTGCACCCGACTTATTTCTTTAGACGTGTACAAAAACGTCGTATCATAACAGTGATGTCAGAATAACGCAACTCGCACACAAATACAAAATATAGGAAAAGTGCAGAAACAGAACAGCATTGTAAATGACAAAAAAAAAAAACAAATGAAGTATTCCTTGATTTGTGCTATATTCCGTTCAAATAGGAATTTACAGTAGCGTCCAAAACTAAGGGACAAAATTTTAAAACCTAATATTTGTTAGAAATAACAACTGTGAAAAGCTGAAATTTTGACAACTGGTAGTCGTTATCATCCATAATAACATACTAAAATTTGAATCATTTGCAAAGGATAGAAAAAGAATTATAACAATTATTTATTTATTTTCAAAATAGGATCGTCCAAAAGTAAGGGACAAAATTGAGAAAAACAATGTAAACAGTATGCTATATTCAAATCTTTTGATTTTCTCTAAAGAATAAGTCTTACTTAGTCATTTGTAAACGTTGCATCAGCCGGCACCATGGCGAAACGCCAAAAACTTGATTACTCTGTGAGACAAGCTATTGTGAAGCTACACAAGGAAAAGCACACCATTAGAGAGATTTCAGAGAAAGTGAAACGTTCCAAGAGTGTTGTAGGCAGGGTTGTTAAATCCTACAATGATACTGGCAAAATAGTTAGTGCTTTTAAAACCGGCAGACCCCGCAAGAGAAGATCGAATAATGCAGCGTATGTCATTAAAGGACCGTTTTAAGTCTTGCACAGAAATTAAAAGGGTTATGAATAGTACCTCATGTGTTAATGTGACAAGACAGACTGTTTCTAGACGACTGCAAGAAATAGGGCTGTTTAATGGAACCCCAGGGAAGAAACCACTTGTTAGTTCGAAGAATAAGAAGAAGAGATTAGAGTTTGCAAACAGGTATGTAATTTAGACATATGAAAATTGGGCAAAAGTATTTTTCAGTGATGAAAGCAAGTTTAATTTATTTGGAAATGATGGAAAAAACAATGTAAAGAGACGTATTGATGAAAGATTAAGTGCAAAGTGTACTAAGAAAACTGTCAAGTTTGGGGGCGGAAGCGTCATGGTATTTGGAATGTTTTCTAGCCAAGGTACAACGCCTCTTGTCCGGTTACAAACTCGTGTAAACGCGCAGATCTATAAAAACATTGTTCAAGATCATGTTGTGCCAATCATACAGAATTCAGGTTTCGATAGGGATACCTTTATGCAAGATAATGCCCCATGTCACAAGGCAAAGGTGGTAATGAGTTACCTTAGCGGGCAAGATTTGGAAATTATGGATTGGCCACCACAAAGTCCTGACTTAAATCCAATAGAAAATCTTTGGAAGACCTTAGGAGTGAAAGTTATGGAAAGAAATCCCACTAACACGGAGGATTTGTGGGTGAAGCTTCAAGAAGAATGGTCTAAAATTAGTATCGAGGATTGTCAAGAACTGATTCGTTCTTGTAGTCGAAGATGTGCAGCTGTCATTGAGAGCAAGGGCTCATTTACTAAATATTGATTGTACAAGTATTTTTATTGTTTTTTTGTTGGGTTTTTTTTTGCCGTTTACATTGTTTTTCTCAATTTTGTCCTTTACTTTTGGACGTTCCAAATTTGAAAATAAATAAATAATTGTTATAATTCTTTTTCTATCCTTTGCAAATGATTCAAATTTTAGTTTGTTATTATGGATGATAACGACTACCAGTTGTCAAAATTTCAGCTTTTCAAAGTTGTTATTTCTAACAAATATTAGGTTTCAAAATTTTGTCCCTTAGTTTTGGACGCTACTGTATACTTGAAAAACAAGGTGGATAAAATAAGTAAAGGTTTATTGTAAAAAACCATTACAATAAGAATAAAGATAACTGTTATGCACAAGGTCATTGCAAGTCAATCCAGTAGTGAGTGCTACTATTGAAAGGTCGGTAGTTCTCGCGTACTCAACAGATACCAGCTAGTAATATTGACCAACCTACCCACGGCACATGGCTGAATTTAAAGTTGGACAGTCTAAGCCCATAGGCTCGGCCAAAAATTCACCGTAAACCTCGCATAAACAGGTTCAAGTCTGTCTACCTCTCCGGTCGAGAGTCTGCCTTTCGGCATAGCCTCGTCTGGGTTCCTATCTGCTCGAAGGCAGAGAGTTCGACTACACCTAAGAGCTGAGTAACAGATCCCAGATAGTAATATTTACCAACCTCCCCTCTGCCCGAGTCAGAGAGTTCGTCAGCAGCTAAGATCTGAATAACAGATACCAGCAAGTCTCTGTAGTCCGTTGACTTACAGATACTTATAGGTAATTACTACCTATAGTGTAGTCACTCATGGGGGTGACATTACATCATCTTCATCTCTAATAGTAGAAATGCTAACACAACGCGAACTCACTTGGATATCCTGAAATAACATCAAAAGAGCAAACATGAATTAAAGAAAAAGAACTAAAACTTCAAAGGAAACTTGCACGAAAATTACAAAGTATGAGAGGAACAGTACGATTTTATTTGCTCGCTGCTGGAGTGAAAGGAAAACGACGAACTAATAAAGGTCACAACATTCCTAAACGTTGCTGGACTACAAGCTCAACAAATTTTCATTTATTTCGAGTTTGAAAATCCAGACAATAAAAAAAAAATGGCATAGGTAAAAAAATAAAATTCTGGAGTATTGCCAACAAAGAAAGAATATAACGTAAGCCAGATAATTATTTTTCAACAGAAACCAGTAACTGTCATAAAAAATCGACTCCTTTCTGACTGATATGAAACTAAACGTGGCTTCCCTCTGTCTCTTCTACAAGTATTTTCACGGCAACTATTCTGACGAGCTGCTTTCGCTGGTTCCCAGACTGCATGAATTTAAGCGAGCTACTAGGCTGGCATCTCGTTCCCACCCTTTCACTGTCGAAATGGTTAAATGTAAACATCTCTTCTACTCGGACAGCTTCTTCTTTCGCACTTCCCGTCTATGGAACTCACTTCGCCTTGCTTGCTTCCTCGATGACTATAATCTTCAAATATTCAAGTTTAATTTCAATCGACATCTGACACCTTGAGCTTGTTCCCTGTCCTTCTCTGTATCCTTTCATCAAACACGCATCTTTACTCTTGTCCTCAATCCTCTGTAAACCCATTGCGTGCTATTGTGTTATGGGACCTTACCCATAATAACATAATGGACTATTCCATACGTAATAAATACTGCGCCTCAAGAGGAAGCAGCGAGTTCAGTCTGAAGTCTGGAGTGAAGTTCGTCAGGAGTCTGTCAGTCAGTCAGAGCGAGTGAGTCAGTCAGTCGAGTCAGAGGCAGTCCGAAACAGAGTCGCGTTCAGACAATTACTACTAAACCTGATTGTTCGTACTAACACTTTCTACTTCTCTATATATATTCCTGTTTGTAATATATCTGTGTTATTCCATATCTGTATTCGAGTTCTTCGTTATTGGTTCTACCTTGGACTATCACCGTGATACAAGGAACCGGACCGTAACATATTGGCACTCCTGCCTTGCTTGAGGTGAATTGCTTAAAAATAAAGCTAAAGATTGTGAATTTGGCAATCTCCAGGATGATTTGCTAAAAGACAGCATCGTACGTGGAATCGAAAACAAAGATACACAGCAGTTACTACTTCGGGGCTCTGAATTAACGCTAAAGCAGCAATAAACAAATGCCGAGCAATCGAAATCAGCACAACCCAAGTAAAAAGCATTGTAAGGATACAGAAGGCGCTTATCTCCCTTTAGTGGAAATAAGTCACGTAGGTCAGTTGACGACGGTTTAATGATGTCACTCCATACAGTGATGAAAGTGGCAGTCAAATTCAGTTCGTTTTTACAGCAGGCACCACGTGCGGATGCTTTCTTTTAGCCCGTGCTGAAAAGATTAAATCTGCCTCTTCCTGCAGCTTAAAAGCACATGGCACCGTTCCCCCCTTGGTAACATATCTTTTCGAGATATAGAAAGAAACTCTAGCTGTCAGTGCACAATTTGGGAAAACCCAAGACACGCTGTTTCTCGTTCGTGGAATATGTCCCCGTCTGGGACATAGTAGAGAAATCCGGACCGTTTGAATCTGGGGTCCTAAACGTGGCTTCTCCAGAAATAGGAATATCTCCATATTATATGTATGTATTACTTCTCCTTACACTCTGCTTTGCTGTGTAGATATATGTGATATATTATTCTCCGCTTTGGGCACATGTGCATGTATAGTTTGTGTATGTCTTAATGATATAAAAGTCTCTCTGAGAACAAAGCAGGTTTGTCATTCTTTTTTCCTTTCAGACATTCCGTTCTATTCGTTAAGTACGGTGTTATTGTATTACGGATATAATAATACCCATAATGGGAGAAGTACAAATAGGAAAATAAATCTTTCTACTATTACAACATAAACGGTGAAATGTCAATTTCGGCAGTAACATGAAACAAAGAACCAAAATCAGAAAAAAAATGGGAAAATTTAAAAACCCATAGTCCCAATATCAGAACACCAGTCGGAAATCTCATATTTCGTGTGGTAAATACGAAAAAAAAAGGGACCCACTGAAACAATGTCATGCATACTGAAGAACATGTGGAAAATGCCATAGACCCAACCATTTTGCTAGCACGTGCCGTTCTAAACCACAACGTGAGTCGGAAAATAAGCGAATTTGATAACTCATCTGCTTACCAATACATTTCTCGACATCACCCTGGAAACAAACGCCGTGACATACGACTGGACATAAGAAATCAAGGTTAGCGACACTCCAACTACTAAATTCAAATTGGACACTGCATCACAAGCCAACATAATACCCATAAATATACTGGGTACATTATACACCAACCTATGACAGACGAGCGGGCCAACATCCGACTAAACAGTTACAGTAAACGCATCATCCAATACGAAGGGAAGGTAAAGCCAAAATGCTCTATCAGCAACAAAGTAAGACACCTGACATTTCAAGTTATTAACCTGAAGGTCTTACCATACTAGGAAAAGATGAATGGGTATATTTAGCATTACTAAAACTGTTGCGAACCTATGACTAGACTATCCACAGTTATGAAAAGGCCTTGGAAATCTACCTGGTCAATATACCATCAAACTATAAACAGATGTTACACTCGTAACACACGTCTCACGAATGATTATGCAGTCATGGGCAACGTGAAAGAGCTTAACCGCATGGACCAGCTTGGTGTCGTAATCACACAGTAGAAACCAACAGCATGGGTCAAATCTATGGTCACTGAACAATAAGGTAACAAACTACGATCCTACAGACCTCAACAAAGTAATCGTGCGGGAGAATCACCAAGGGCCGACGCGTCTTAGGAGGACTGATATTACATAACAGTTCAGAACTCTTTTCTTCGTAGAAGTCGATTTCTATTGCTTTAAGTCACTTCTTCATCTCTGAGATTATCCAGCATCCACTGCATATAGGAAGATGGATATGACAAAACAGTTCAGGACTCTTTTCTTTGTAGAAGCACATTTCTATTGCTTCAAGTCTCTTCTTCATCTGTGAGGAGATTGTCCAGCATTCACTGCCATATAGGAGGACTGATATTACATAACAGTTCAGGACTCTTTTCTTTGTAGAAGCATATTTCCCTTACTTCAAGTCTCTGCTTCATCTGTGAGGAGATTGTCCAGCATTTACTGCCATATAGGAGGACTGATATTACGTAACATTTCAGGACTCTTTTCTTTGTAGAAGCACATTTCTGTTGCTTCAAGCTTCTTCTTCATCTGTGAGGAGATTGTCCCGCATTCACTGCCATATAGGAGGACTGATATTACATAACAGTTCAGGACTCTTTTCTTTGTAGAAGCACATTTCTGTTGCTTCAAGTCTCTTCTTCATCTGTGAGGAGATTGTCCAGCATTCACTGCCATATAGGAGGACTGATATTACATAACAGTTCAGGACTCTTTTCTTTGTAGAAGCATATTTCCCTTACTTCAAGTCTCTGCTTCATCTGTGAGGAGATTGTCCAGCATTCACTGCCATATAGGAGGACTGATATTACATAACATTTCAGGACCCTTTTCTTTGTAGAAGCACATTTCTGTTGCTTCAAGCCTCTTCTTCATCTGTGAGGAGATTGTCCCGCATTCACTGCCATATAGGACTGATATTACATAACACTTCAGGACTCTTTTCTTTGTTTCTAACGTTAGTTTTCTCTTTCTTAATTCTTTGCTTAGCTTTAGGAAGGCATCCTTCACACTTCTCTAATGCGTCTTCGAATTTCCGTATCACACTTTCCGTCCTTTGTTAAAACGTTTCCTAGATATTTACATTGTTGTAGTTGTTTGATATCGGTATCCCCAATTTGTAATTTGCACGTTAGGCCGTTCCCCTTTTGTTTGTCTAATTTAGCAGTTGTGTATGGGGAAGGAAGAGTTGTTTGGAACTAGTGAGATACGGAATACAATACAAAAGACTTAGCATTTCGCTTAGGACAATACAAAGGACTTAGGACTTGAAGTTAGTACATATTTTTTTATTTTTGCTAAGACCCTTCAGATGATCATGGCTCTCCCCACGTTCTTTATTATCTGTAAATAGCTTTAACTTCCCAAGCCATCTTTCCTCGTTATTAATCTGCTTGTCGCCATTTTTTGTGGTAGAACTAGTTCTATGTGTCATGTTCCGTCAGGATGTGAAGGATCATGGCGCTTCACAACTTTCTGTCCTTTGTAACCTTTAGTAACATTATTTTTTTGCTATATCCTAAACACTGATCTGCCAACCATTTACACAAGCTCGTAAGTCATGGGCCTCTCTCCCTTGTCACGCTTGCCTTCAATATGTCTTATGAGTGTCAAATTTTCCAAGCCGTCTTTCCCCGTTATGTCCCCTAAAGCTTTTCAACTGTCTGTTCCAGATTTTAAATATAAGTGTACTTTTTATTTCCATTTTCTCTAAAAACTTCATCGTTGCTCACCTGTTCTGTCCATGATATTCTATGGTATTCTCAACATCCTTCTGTAGAACCAAATTTCTTTTGCTTCAAGTCTCTTCTCCATCTGTGATCTAGAATGGTCGATATTACATAACATTTCGTTAATGCTTTATTTGTTTCTAACGAAAATATTCATTTTCTTAATAGTTGGTTCATATGTATTTTAAACTCTGAAAAGATTTCCCGCCTTTCCATACAAATATCAGTTTAGGAGTTTCTTAATTGTTTGGCTAATTAGTCCAACAAAAACAGTTTATCGACTTGTTTATACAATTTGGTTAGTCACACATTTTTTTAGTTCCTTATTCTTATCAGCAAAAGGATGAGCCCAAAATGCAAATTAAAAATTAGTGATACTAAAATCAAACAAGTATGGAAATTTAAATATCTGGAAAGTGTTCTAACAGAAGAGGCAGAGTGCTACATTGAGATCCGAATACGTATTGGGATGACCAAAGACACATTTCAAAAGCTAAGCAAAGTATTAAGAGACAGAAAACTTCGTTAGAAACCAAGAAAAGTGTACTGAACGTGTACGTGTTATCCGTCCTCCTGTATGACAGTGAATGCCGGACAATTTCTTCAAAGAGGAAGTGACTTGAAGCAACAGAAAGATGCTGAGGATACCATGGACCGAACATGAGAATCAACGAGGTTTTGGAGAAAAAGGAAACAAAAAGGAAACTTATCCTTAACATCAGGAAGAGACAGCTGAAATTTCTGGGACACGTAATGAGAAAGGACGGCTTGGAAAATCTGATACTCATGGGACAGACTGAGAGAAAGAGTGACTGCGGAAAGCAGCGCGTAACATACTTAAAAAGCTTGAGTAAATGCATGGTAGAAATAACAAAAAGACAAAACTTATTAAGAGCTACAAGATGTGGAGGGCCATAACCGCCTACGCTCTGAAGAGACACGACACAAAAAAGAATATGACGTTTCGTTATTTTATGCTACGCACAAATTTAACACTGCATTATTTCAACCTAACCCGAAACCAATATTTTCAAACTTTATTTTTTTTTATCTCTTAGCACACTTGGACCTAGAGTTAAACTTCCGCAGAGCCCTTAAGTTATGAAGGTCAAAAATTGAGTATATTTTTGTAACAAAAAAAAAAAGTACAGCTGTACCGTCTTTTTTTCCCCATCACAATCGGTGAGACTACTGCGAAAACTCCACACACAAAGCACAACCACTCTACTCGTCGACTTATGCAAATTTCTCTCGCTCGTGCTGGGAAATTTGCATAAGCCACAAATTCGTCTCGCGAAATCTCTGAGCTCCGACATCAAGTTGTTCTTAGATTGCAACTGCTGGATCGGCCATATTTTCTGTCACGTATTTTGCATGCGAGACACGTACGAGCACGTTTTGTTCCAAGAGTTAAGCCGTTTTCCATTCCATGACTCTTTTTTATTTATTAACAATAAACAATTTATTATAATTTGTAATAAAAAGAAAATAATTAAGATTCCTAAAAAAACAAAACAAAAAAAAAACATCTTTTAAATCATTTAATCCCAGTCAAGGCGATAATGCCACTAAGACGCAGAGGGAGTGATAGAGAATTAAAAGACTTTAGCGAGGAAAAATGAGGAAATGACAGTAAAGAAACATGGTTCAGAAAAACAGATGACGGCGATTGACGTTGCATTTAAATTTTTGAAGATTATTATGTGTCAATGAAGCAAGAAATTGGAAGGGAGTTACGCAGATGAGAAGTGCGAGAAAAGAAAGAGTTTGAATAGAAATGGCGGTTGCATCTATCTAATTCAACAGTAAAACGGTGAGACCTAATTGCCAATATAGTAACACGCTTAAATGCATGTGATCGAGACAGCAAGGAAAAAAGATCATCAGAAGAGTAGCCATGAAAATATTTGTAGAAAATAAGTCACGTCACGTCGGTGAGAAAGTGACTGAAGTCGAGATACCAGGTCAGGATTGATTACATGACAGATCCTTCTTTGGATTTTGTCAAGAATTTCGAGGTATACACCAGGAGCACCAGAACAGATATGGCAGTAGTATTCCATGCATAGACAAATGGTAAACTTATAATTCTGCAAGATAAATTGTGACGAGAAAACTTTTTCTGGTTCGACACAGCGAGCCAACTTTCCTATCAGTAGATGTAGCAATTAGTTCAGTAGGTTCACTTCATGTCAATGGAAGTGAGCCGAAGGCGTAGTGTTGCTCTCCTGGTATTTAGCATCAGTCATGCTAATAGGAAACAGGAAATGTTCCCTGTAGTGATTAATGAAAGCAATTTCCTTTTGGAGGCGTTAAAATTTACAAGCCATTTCTTGCCCACTGATTGAGGTTCCTTTTCGAGAACAGCTGCCAGGTTATACTTTGTCGAATCTAAGATAGGAGTAATTGTTTGTGTCATCTGCATAAATAACTAGTTGGGAACTGGTAAAATCGAGGTGGGTGTATTGATAAACAGTCTAAGTCCAAGAATAGAGCTTTGGGGGACACTTGAAGTGATCTGGAAGCGTTCCCGTTCAACACGACCTTCATTACACGATTAGTTAGGAACGGTTAGTTAATTGGATTAAACAAAATACCCACCCCGTGGCACCGTGGCCCTTGGGCTTCCGGTGAAGATCAGAATGCTCAACCCTGCCGAACGCTTTTGAGATATCTAGGGACAAAACCAGAAGTTCGTCATTGTAATCTAAAACTTGATAGACAAATTCAGCAATGGCTGTTAACACATCAGCGGTATACTTGGCGAAATGAAAGCAATATTCTCTGTCCGAAAGAAGGTTGTACGAAATAAGATGCTTAACCAATTCGGCGTTGATTAGAGGTAAGGGACTAATATGGCGATAATTTGAAGGGTCAGATGTTTCCCCCGGAGTCTTTAAAAACAGGAACTACAAAGGAAGGCTTCCAACAAGCTGGAAAGCAAGAAACAACGAGACATTTGTTGCAAAGTTTAGGACAGGGGCCAACCCAGGAGCACATTTCTTTATAACAGGGATCCCGTCATATAATAGCAGAAACCAATGATGGGGTTATGCTCATATCACTTAGTAGAACCACATTTACTCCAGATGAGTCAAGAGAGGAGTTGGAAGAGAATTTACGAGCAAAACACTCTGCTTTATCTGCAATAGATGTCAATACTTCATATTGATTGAAGAGAGGTGGGACTGAAGATTTGCTATTTTTCTGTCCATTTATTTTTTTTTTTTATTTAATAAACAGAAAAATAAATAAATGCCAAAAAATTTAGCATTTAATGAGATATCTGGGTTTTGAATTTTTTTTTTACAATATCTACACATCCGGCATAGACGGTGTTCCAGCCATACAAATACTGGGGCAGGAAACTCAAGACAAGTTATTACAATTGAAGTAATTATCAAGACGAAAATATCTTTTTTCTTTGAGTAGTCGATAAAATAAAAACTGTTCTATGATTTCTTCTTTGACAAATAAATCTAATAAATTCTAAAAGTTGGGGTTTATCACTGATATCAGATTCATCCAACTGAATTACAAACAAGTTTATTTCTTTAAGATGAGATATTGCTTGAAATTCTATATTTTCATAGAAATCCTTAATACTCTGAGAATTTGTACCATATGAGAGCGGAAGTTTTTAAATTTCCTTTTCGTATTCTTCTCCAAACATTGCTTTTACAATTGCTCAGCAAGCCGGAAAAATTGTATGTTTTTTTCTTTTTCTTTCTTTGTTACAATTTCTGCAACTGCGTAACTCTGATATCGTTGCATATTTGGTCCATATTTTTGCTTGTTTAGTATTACTAAACAAGCAAAAAATATGCGATTAGTTTCAAATATTCCACCGGCTTTTCAGACAAGTGGGAATGTGTGGAATGTAAATGCCTCTAATTTATTAGCAACCATAGGTTCATTTGCTAATTCTTTGCCACAAATTAAGCATGTACGACGTGGTGGATTTCCTTTACTACATATGAAACCGAATGATGAATAATCTTCATTATATTAACTGCTTTTTTATTTTATTTTAATTTGGTTACTGATGTACTGGATCAAGCAGTGTCCGACGCACCGGCGTCGTCTTCTAAATTCTTTTTCTTTAAATGCCATACGTGTATACACGCTTAGGCGATCATGTATCTTTCGATACATAACTGACGTGGTAGATTTTTTCCAGCAGTAGGTTGCCATTTCCTTCTGCAGTAGACAAGTTACCATCAAAAGCTATAGAACCTAGTCTCAACTGCTATTTACCCATAACTGGGTGAAGAAGAAGAGAATTCATACCTTTGCCAAGAGTATTAGCATGTAAATGAATGTAATGGATCCACCTGGAATTCGAACTCGGCTCTCCGATTCCTCAATCTGAGCCGCTATCCATTACTCTATCTTGTTTCTTAATTAAAAACTTAACCAATTTAATTGAACGTTATGTAATAGAAATAAAAAAAATACGTTCCTTACCAGCTACAAGTCCTTACTTCTTCGGCTACAATACAATATGTGTACAATGAGGGATTGCTGAGTCATCCCCAAGATCAACTTTAGATGATTTCGTCATATATTGGTGTTCATCGATAAGTCCTTGTCAAATCGTGCCATCCATGGACGGTCGCGCGACCTTTTATATTATGCGCGACCTTTTATATTATGTATTTTATTATAACAATGTTAATTTAAAGCGTTTTTTTTTGTTTTTGTTTTTGTTTTTGTTTTGTTTTTTATATGTACACTTATTGTGCTTTGGAATACTTTCGAAAATAATTAAATAACTGATCTTTAAAAATTTTCGCGGCACACCTATTTTCTCAGATGGATAACAGACCTGAAGCAGCAGAAATGTGGTCCTACATACGTTTTATAGCCCCCTCATGTTGTGAGATCTTGGTCACTGCGCCAATTTGATAATAAAGTTGCCTTTTTCTCTCACACGGCTGGTCATCGCTAGTTGTTTTGCTTCCGGAGATAAAAGAACTTCAACACAGGGAATTTTAAACTTAACTTTTAGTAACGTTCCTGTCAACATGTTCTGTCTAAGCAGTGGAGTCGCTCCTTCACTGGGGAGCCGTTTCAGACACGAAAGATAACACGTCTACTTTGACAGTTCAGAAACAGCTCACTGAAAAACCTTTTTCGACATCTATCGTTCTCACGCTCGTTCAGCCAATCAAACCGACTTCCTTGTTTTGTCTTCTATCTGACCCCTACGATCAACCTCAGGAAATCCGAGCAGAGGTACACTTCCTCTAAAAAGTAATAGTTTGCTAGACTATTATTTAACACAGAAGGATTCGGAGAATACTATGGACTGAACATACGAGCAACGACAAAGTTACAGAACATGGATGCCAAAAAAAAAATAATTATACTTAACATCAGGAAGAAACAGTTTAAATGTCTACGGCACATAATGAGGAAAGAGGGCTTGGAAAATTTGATACTCACATGACAGATTGAAGACAAAAGAAACAGCGAATAATATTTCCTCGGATGCACGTATATACGTGTGGTGGGGTCTGTGTAAAATTATGATAGGTAAAAATTGCTATTATTTTTAATTTTTTAAAGTTTATTTCTTATTATTTTAAAGCTGTTTATATATTAGAATGGATTTTTTTATTTATCCAACAGATTTTGTATACCTTTAAACGTTATTATTAGTGAATACTTATATGTGACTGGGCGCTCATCTTTTTAAAGAAAAATTTGCACTCTCCAGCAGGATTGAAACGTGCTTTTCCCAGGGCAGAGGCGGCTACTGTCAGATCGGGCACGCTACGTAGCTCGGCTGGTTAGAGCGTGTCGTGTCTAACAGTAGCTACATCTGCACTGTGGAAAACGCAGGTTCAAATCTTACCGGAGATCGTAATTTTTTCATAATATTTCTCAAATATTCAGGCCGGTAGACGAAAATAAATAAATATACTGTTTAATAAATAAATGGAGGGCCGAATCAACTATGAGTATCTACTAAAATAACATTTAAAGTGATATATATATATATATATATATATATATATATATATATATATATATATATATATATATATATATAGAGAGAGAGAGAGAGAGAGAGAGAGAGAGAGAGAAAGAAAGAAAGAGAAAGAAAGAAAGAAAGAAAGAAAGAAAGAAAGACCGGGAGAAAATAATAAGATTTAAAAGTGCACCGGATGTGTGCTATATTTATATGCACTATTTATAATATATGTAGGTTTTCAGAAAAAAATATTAAATTGTTTTACTTCACTGGTTATGCTGTGTAGCTTTTCAAAAGTGTTTTGAAATATTTATAAGATTACCACGTTGGGATAAAAAAAAATGTGGCGCAGCTGGTTTTATATCTGTCGCTTACATCGAGATATCTATTTTTTTTATTTTTGTCTATTTCTTATTCTAAGTATAAGTGTCCTATTTGTTTGCATTTTTCTTAAAACTTCCTTATTGCTGACATGCTACGTCCATGGTATTCTCAGCCTTCTTCTGTTGAACCACATCTCTAATGCTTGTCTCTTTCTGATTCTAAGTATAAGTGTCCTTTTTGTTTTCATTTTCCTTAAAACTTCCTCATTACTCAGATGCTCCGTCCATGGTATTCTCAGCCTTTCTTCTATAGAACCACATCTCTGATGCTTGTCTCATTCTGATTCTAAGTATAAGTGTCCTTTTTGTTTTCATTTTCCTTAAAACTTCCTCATGACTCACATGCTCCGTCCATGGTATTCTCAGCCTTCTTCTGTAGAACACACATCTCTGATGCTTGTCTCTTTCTGATTCTAAGTATAAGTGTCCTTTTTGTTTCCATTTTCCTTAAAACTTCCAAATTGCACACATGCTCCGTCCATGGTATTCTCAGCATCCTTCTGTAGAATCACATCTCTGATGCTTGTCTCTTTCTGATTGTAAGTATAATGTCCTTTTTGTTTCCATTTTCCATAAAACTTCCTCGTGGCTCTCATGCTTCGTCCATGGTATTCTCAGCCTTCTTCTATAGAATCACATCTTTGATGATTGTCTCTTTCTAATTCTAATTATAAGTGTCCTTTTCTTTTTCTTTTCCTTTTTCCTTAAAACTTCTTTGTTGCCCATATGCTTCGTCCACGGTATTCTCATTATAATCACATCGCTGTCGCTTCGAGTCTCCTCATCATCTGTGAGGAGACTGTCCAGCATCCACTGCTATTTAGACGGATAGATATTGCATAGCAGCTCAGCTTTCTTACTAAGGAATCTTTCCTGTTTCATAAGACATTCTTTATTTTCTGGGAAGCTTATTTCGCTCTCCCAATGCACCTTCGGATTTCTGTGCCACATTTTCGGTCCTAACGGGAAAGAAACATACATCCATTACTCGAAGGACACAATTCTTTATTTAATATCTCTCCACGGCGTCCCGTCATTTGCCGCCCTGCTCAACATTTGTAGCCTTACGATCTCTCCTAGACTCTGATCTATCATTCATTTTAGCAAACTGATTAGGTTGGTTACTTGCTGTTTACCTCTGTCGAATGCATGTGAAATTCTCTAATGCCTCTTTCTTGTTTTATGTGCCTCAGAAATTTCAAATGCTTCTGATTGTATGTGTACTTTCCATTCCAATTTTCCTTGAAACCTCTTTGTTCTTCATGTGCTTCGACCAGGTTCTTGATGTTCTTACCCCATCTCTCGTCCTCTTCGTTTGGTGGGAAGTTGTTCAACATTCACTGCCATATAGGAGGACAGATATCACGTTACAGTTCAGTACACCTTTCTTTATTTCTAACGAAATTTTCTTGTTTCATTGCTTTCTGGAAGCTATCTTTTATTGCGTCGCCAGATAGTAATAAAATTACATTCTTCTTCCACTCGTCTACTTCCGGTCGAGTGGCAAAAAGTTTTGGGATCCAGAGATGGAAAAAACTTCAACAAAGGGAATTTTAACCTTATTATTTTATTAAACACGTCGACGTGTACATTTATATCTCACTATTTAGTGGTGTCGCTCTCTCATCCTGGCTGTGGAACAAGTTCCCAGACACGAAGGAAACACGTCAACATTGTATGACGTTTTAGACTCGACTCCCC
This sequence comes from Acanthosepion lycidas, assembly GCA_963932145.1. Taxonomy (NCBI): domain Eukaryota; kingdom Metazoa; phylum Mollusca; class Cephalopoda; order Sepiida; family Sepiidae; genus Acanthosepion; species Acanthosepion lycidas. The sequence goes on along the minus strand of OZ010599.1, from coordinate 58,078,413 downwards.
GAAAAACATTTCTATATCTACACATTCCTACACTACTTCAGCCAATCAAAATCGACTTTCTTTGTTTTGTCCTGTATCTGAAGTCAAAGCAAGAAACACTCTTCTCTAAAACTTTAATAGCCTGTTAAACTATTATTTAACACTTTTGCTATATCAAGCTCCTTCGGATTATAACAGGGTTCATCTTGGTTCAACGTTTTATCGTATCAGAATGCCTAATGACGATTTGGATCGAGAAATATTTAGACAATTAAACAGTGAAAAACACTCGGAAACTAATTGTGTTGAGGAGAATAAGGAAAGAAAGAATGGGTTAAAAGTGATAATTAGAAGCCATAACATGAGTTTGGAGAAGGTATAAATATATATTTCTTAGCAGGAACCTTTCCAGGAAATCATTACAATCAAAGATGGCGGTAAATAATTCGTTTGGACGATAGCATTAACTTGCCGGGGTGTTTGCATTTCATTGCGAATTTTATTAACTTTGGAACTGTTTATACCATTAAACATATATTTACAAAGACTGAAATAGTTTTATTCGATAGATAGGAAGCACGAGTGTTTGTGTGAATCTGTTAATTGCGACCTATATTATGAATATCTGTCCACCCAGCTGTTACGACGAGCTTTGAAAATTGATGTGTTACTATTGGTATATTCTCCATTATCCGTGTAGTCACAGCCGGCTAAAGTTCTATTCTTTTTTCTTAAAGGAGACTGATCTTAGCATCGTAAACACGTGCGGGTGCACACATAGATAGATAGATAGATAGATAGATAGATAGATAGATAGATAGATAGATAGATAGATAGATAGATAGATAGATAGATATTAGGTTGGTGCAAAAATAATGTCGTTTTCTCACATAGTAACATATGTGAGAAAACGACATTATTTTTGCACCAACCTAATAGATAGATAGGTAGATAGATAGATAGATAGATAGATAGATAGATAGATTGTAAACATAAAAATCAACTTCATGGCAATTATCAGACATGAGTGATAATCAGAGTATCTACAAAGATTCTACCCCGATAGTGAGCACTCTTTCTCCATCAATGACGGGCTCAGCTAAGCGGGATGATTATTTGGTTGGTGCAAAAATTATGACGTAATAATGTCGTTTTTTGACGTATTTTTTAACGTCAAAAAACGACATTATTACATCATTATTTTTGCACCAACCTAATATTTTTTTCAATCAGTGTCACCCCAAAGAAGGCAGTACAGCCACTAACATGCAAGGGGTTACAGAATGATGTGGGCCCAAAGTCGGAAAGGAAAACACGGAACACGGATTAGAGGTAAGAAAGATATATTAAACAAAAAGGTTACAAAGATAGTGTAAGCTGAGCTTACTATGTGCTAGTGTCCAATATTGGTAGTCGTACGCGGCTGATACTACGGTATTAGAATACTCTCTCTCTCTCTCTCTCTCTCTCTCTCTCTCTCTCTCTCTCTCTCTCTCTCTCTCTCTCTCTATCTATCTATCTATCTATCTATCTATCTTTCCTCCTCTTCTCCTAGAGTGTTATATCGCATACTTTATATAGTCCTGGAAGAGTCCATGTTGTAGGTATGTTACGGTCTCACAACACAGAGTGTGGAGGAATTAGGAACAGAAACATTATTATTGAGTAGAAAGAGAAAAGCGCAATCATGGGGTGGGTAGATAGCGAATGACATTGCATTTAAATTCTTGTAGATTAAAGTTGATCGGAAAGCATGGAGCCATAAAGGAGTTCCACAAGTGAGTAGTGCAAAAAAAAGAAACTGTTTGCTTAGAAGTTACGGCTACATCTAGCCAACTCAACAGTAAATTGATGCGATCTTGCCTCCAGTCTAGTATTGTGCTCAAATTCATACAGTCTAGGTACCATAGCAAAGAGCTCATCTGAACAATTACCATAGAAATATTAATAATAAAAAAGTGGCACAGAGTGGCAAACTTACGGCGATGGCAAAGTGACTGGAGCCGAGCCACCAGATCAGGACCCATAATATTGCTGATTCTTCTTTGGATTTTAGCAAGGCGCTCCAGGAAAATCGCGGGGAAAAAGTTCGTCAGAGCAGTTGCCGTAAAAATATTTGTAAAAAAGACAGAGGGAAGACACGTCGGTGAGAAAGTAAGCGAAGTCGAGATACCAGGTCAGGAACGATTACATTGCTGATGCTTCTTTGGATACTGTCAAGAACCTCGAGGTGAATAACAGGATCGCCAGACCAGATATGGCAGCAATATTCAATGCACGGACGGATAGTAAATTTGTAAATGTGCAAGATGGACTCTAACGAAAGATACTTTCTGTAATGAAACAGTGAAGCAACTTTCCTTGCAGTAGATGCAGCTATTGATTCGATGTAGTCGTTCCACATCAAGTTAGTGGAAAACATGAGGCCAAGAAGACATATTATGTTGTTCTTCTGGAAATAATTTTCTATGATGTTTAAAGGAAGTGTTAAAATTTACAAGCCATTTCCTGCGCCAGTTAAGCAGTGATTGGAGAGCCTTTACAAGAGCAACAGCCACGTTTACTTCCGCACTGGGGTTGATAAGACAGGCAACCGATATCCTCGTCTGCCGAAATAGGCTATTCCCTATATGAGATAATCTTGGATTTATTTGTTTATTATATATATATATATAAATATATATATATATATATATATATATATATATATATATATATATATATATATAATACACACTACACCTTTCTGAGCATAGGTCAATTAGGTCTCATTTAAATATTCATGAAGAACTACCAGACGCTATTAGTAACATAATTGTTGACACAACGAATATAGTAGCACCCGCTACATGCAAAAAAAGGTTAAAAATAATGGAAGCCTTATTAATAAAAACAAAAAACCGACACTCAATAATATCTTCTATGAACATGGACAAAATATCTTGACCGTGTCTTGTAAATGGAAACATTATACAAATACATACATACAACAATCCATTTCTTGCTAACAGTTAATATATTTCAACCTTGAAAATGGATAAATGTACAGCCGAAAGCGCTAGGATAAAAAGAATAATTGGACAGTTTTTATATAATTTATCACCCGAAAAGAAAAAAATTATTAGATCACATGAGAAATTGTATAAAAAAAGACTAAATCAAAACACCTCTTCTGTCGTATTCAATGAAATGTTCATGAAACGCACACACACACACACACACACATATATATATATATATATATATATATATATATATATATATATATATGAGATAACAATATATAAATATGTATATCATAAAAACAATTTTGGAGGAAAGATTTATGACAAATATAAGGACTCCATCGGATTAGATTTGTTTACGTTGGTGTGATTGCACATGCGCACGAACGAGAGACCCTGGGAATTTTAAATTTAGACATTTTTCTTTTAATGTCTATTTGGGGGTATATAACCTAGCCAATTTCATTTAGATTCTTTTTCTTTTTGTTTTCATCATCTTTGTTATTAAATATCCCACATTGTGATAATACAACATCTGCAAAGAAAGTTGAAATATTGAAAGTACCCGGACACAAATGCTTAAAAAACATTAGCAAAATTGATACCTTTCTGATGCAATCACAGTTCAGATGGGCTAGCGATATCAACAAAATGAGTGATGATCGGATGCCGAAAATCCTCATGTATACCCAACATTTTCATGATAGGCCGTCTTTGGTTACGCTTCAAGGATAAACTTAATACAATTTAATTGCTGCAAACATCTCTAACGAGGAATTTGAACTTGCATTTGAAAACCGGGCAAACTGAAGAAATATCTGGTACCGAGGTATGAGTAACTTTCACAAAATCGTCTCAACCATCTGAGAGAATTAAGAATTAACACTAAATCTCGGGCTAATATATCAGCCTATATGACAGTCAACTCTTCATATATATATATTGTTGGAGGTACAAAAACATAAGCAAAGAGACTGTCTTCTTGGACTTCACATTATTAGACTCTATTGTCTGTGAATCATACATTTCCCCCTCCCCTTTTTTTTCGCTGCGCAAATTCGCGTTGTTTTGATTTTGGTATTCCCTCATACCATTAATCATTTCAATTTTTAATGTTTTAATTGTATGTAGGGTGTTCGTGGGAGTCAATGTATCATTGCAATAAATTATTAATCTGTCCCTGATGAGCTTGGGATCGAAACCGGTTGGTCTGTCTTGTAAGTGTTTTCATTTATTATTTTTTTAATTTCATATTTCACAATGCCAATAAGAAAAAAATCATTTCTTTTCCTTTATATATATATATATATATATATATATATATATATATATATATATATATATATATATATATATATATATATATATATATATATATATATATATATATTAAGAAATGGACAAAGTCCGACAATTTATTTATTAAAGACATTTTTTTATGTTTAACGTTCTTTTTATAAATGGTATTATCAATCCACCCACGAGGATTGAATGTGGCACAAGGCCTTTTTAATGTGGGTATCTCCGAGCCCGTAGGCTCAGCCAAAAATAAATAACCATCCAAACCCCCCGAGGGGGGCCAGTTCCGTCAACCTCCCCCAACGAAACCCTACCCTTCGGCGGAGCTTCGTCAGGGTTCCTCCCTGCAAGCAGAAAGTTCGACAGACACCCGACTCGGCAACTCACAAAGCACAGATACTACACTTTGATCCTAGCCACCGGGCCGAGCGGGTATGATTTTTTTAGATGGTATTTATCAATCCAACTACGAGGATTGAATGTGGCACAAGGTCTTTTTAATGTGGGTATCTCCGAGCCCGTAGGCCCAGCCAAAAATAAATAACCATCCAAACCCCCCGAGGGGGGGGGGAATTCCGTCAACCTCCCCCAACGCAACCCTACCTTTCGGCGGAGGTTCGTCAGGGTTCCTCCCTGCAAGCAGGGAGTTCGACAGACACCCGACCCGGCAGCTCACAAAGCACAGATACTACACTTTGATCCTACCCACCGGGCCGAGCGGGTATGATTTTTTTTGATGGTATTTATCAATCCACCCACGAGGATTGAATGTGAATAATGTTTTCTTTTTCTCATATTCTCTCACACACGGAATATTTTGTATTGTGGATTTATTGCCTTTCTTGATGCGAAATGATAATAAAATAATAAGAAAATCTGATTTTTTTATGATATTCACCAACTCTCATTGAGAATGTATTCCCAAATTAATTCTTGTTATATTTTCTGCTTGAGTAATCTAAGATTTTTATATATATTTTTATGAAAATATATGACAATTAACTTTTACCTAAAGAATTTAAATAAAATTTTATATGAACACAAAAAGGATATTTTATAACATATTTATTACATACTCAATGCATTATTTGCTCGCCGTAATGATTCTGACCATAAGATATCGATCTGTAAATTCTTAACTGAACACTTTATTTACTCTACGGGATTAGACTGTTCTCATTCCACTGCAGATATCCAAGGTTTCTTAACCTGGGTTCATAAAACTCTAGAGTGTCTATGTCATGGGTCCTTACCTATAACTACAGAATGAACTCTTCCTAACACTATGTATACTACGCCTCTCAAGAGAGAGGGACGTATCAAGTCAAGCCGGTAGTAGTTCACTCCAAACCAGACTGACAGTCATACTAACATCTTCCACATCTTGTATTATTATTTCGTGTAATATACCTTCGTTATTTCTACTCTTGTGCTTGTGTTGTTCTTCCTTGGTTCTAACCTTGAACCATAACAGTCCATGGACGGGTTTCAAGAGCATCAGATAAAAATTAACATTTATATTCGATACCAACAATTTCCCATCGAAAAAAAAGGAAAATGCAACCTGCCACTACTTGAAAGAAAACGCATCCAGCCAGAACTTACAGTGTCGACCGCTAGGCGTCATTTTACTTGTTGTGGGGTCCATGTTTACCATTCAATCGTGTGGCATCATTCTCTGCACGACCGCCATCTTTTTTCCACTCCATAAGAGCAAGTGATGCATATACAAATGTTGTGAAAAACAAATCAGACTGTGAATATCTGCTTGTCTGTCTACCTGGCTAGTTCTTATAGGGGTCCGTGACTCAAGGGATCCGTAACTCAAAAAAGGTTAAGAACCACTGGTTTAGTTTTTATTTCTAGTACTGATCAATTATATCCAAATACACTCTACCCAATATGTTTGGCTATGAGGATCTCCTGAGTAGGCCTAGCATACTAATGAATATGATATCGGAGCCGTTAATAAAGAAAGAAAGACAAATAATCGCGAAACTTGAGTAGTAAAACATGACGTACAATTTATAACTACTTCTAAAACAATAAAAGACTTAATTAATATAAAAAACAAAATAACGATAAGCTCAATCTTGGAAGAAGAATTTAGCTGTAATAATTGCCATAAGGAATATATAGTAGAAACCTCAAGGATTTGGGTGGGTTGGTTAATTTTGTTTTATCAAACCTTATGAGTTATTTAATGCCGAAATCTAAATATTCTGATCAGGATTTTATGGCTTCAACTAGATATTTACTCTGTCTTCCCACTAAGACGAGTTATGATACAGGTCTTTTTTAAGGTGGGGAACCGAGCGCGTACACCCGGGCCAGGAACAAAAATTGAACGCAGCCCCCGCAATCGTCGGTTGCGCTGCCATCGGTGCGAGTACCGGTCCCTCTCTCTGGTGCAATGAGAGGGCGCGACCTCGGACAGCTGTTCCCCAGGCCTGGGCACCGCTCAGTATAATTTTCCTCGGTTACGACTCTGTCTTTGATGAAGCCCCCCCCCCATCCCCTGAGCGCACTCTGCCCAAAGAGAAAGACGTAATTGAGAGACGATAAATAAACGTGTTACAAACCACTCGAGAGAGTAGTTTACGCACTTAAACTAAATATATTTTGAACGCAATGGTATACCTTCAACTACAGATAATATGCATTGTTGGTCATTTTACTATAAATATGTATTGTTGGTTATTTTTTATAAAACAAAATGTATTGCTTGTATTTTTACTATAAAATGTATTTTTATACTTTCATAGTGTTTTGTTTTTGTTTGGGGTTCACTATTTACCCATAGATGGGACCCTAACAAGTGCTACCACACCTGATCAGAGCAAACCTGGAAACAACAGCAATTGAGAGTTGGCTCTACGCTTCTCAAAACCTCCAATGACCCGATCAGAGGCCATTCTACTGGTAGTAGTTTATTGATATACCCAGAAGCCTCAAGGCTTCTGAGTATAACAATGAACGATTATATGAACGATTCATATAAACGATTATATGAACACCAAAGAGATCTTTTACAGAACATAATACACAATGCATTAGTTGCTCACAGTAATGAGTCTGACCATAATTTCGATTTGAAAAATGTTACTTTAATTAAAGAAGTGAGTAATTTACTAAGATGAAAGTCTATATAAAGTGTTTTAACCGCTAGATCATCAACAGCAAATTTGCATTGAGGTTCTTACAACATTTCACCTTTTCGGGGGACAGAGCATTTATATACGATGTGGTATACTCAATAGGAAAATCGATAAAAACATAAAACAAATAAAATAAAGGAAATCGACTAATGGGGGTACCATGCAAAAAGAGAATATTTCCAATCAAAATTTCGTCATTATATGCACTACTATATCCGTGATATAACAGGAGGATTTCTATGGTGACCAAGAAAAGAAACAGAAGGGTCTCCATTTTGACAAAGAAAAGAAACCGGATTTCTATGGTGACAAACAAGAGAAACAGGAAGATTTCTATGGTGACAGAGAAAATAAACAGAAGGATCTCCATGGTGACAAAGAAAAGAAACAGAAGCATCTCCATGGTGACAAAGAAAAGAAACAGAAGGATCTCCATGGTGACAAAGAAAAGAAACAGGAGGATTTCTATGGTGACAAAGAAAAGAAACAGAAGGATTTCTATGGTGACAAAGAAAAGAAACAGAAGGATCTCCATGGTGACAAAGAAAAGAAACAGGAGGATTTCTATGGTGACAAAGAAAAGAAACAGGAGGATCTCTATGGTGACAAAGGAAAGAAACAGAAGGATCTCCATGGTGACAAAGAAAAGAAACAGGAGGGTTTCTATGGTGACAAAGAAAAGAAACAGAAGGATTTCTATGGTGACAAAGAAAAGAAACAGAAGGATTTCTATGGTGATAAAGAAAAGAAACAGAAGGATCTCCATGGTGACAAAGAAAAGAAACAGAAGCATCTCCATGGTGACAAAGAAAAGAAACCGGAGGATCTCCATGGTGACAAAGAAAAGAAACAGGAGGATTTCTATGGTAACAAAGAAAAGAAACAGGAGGATTTCTATGGTGACAAAGAAAAGAAACAGGAGGATTTCTATGTTGACAAAGAAAAGAAACAGAAGGATCTCCATGGTGACAAAGAAAAGAAACAGAAGTATCTCCATGGTGACAAAGAAAATAAACCGGATTTCTATGGTAACAACGAAAAGAGTACTGAGCTTCTACGCGACATCTGTCCTCCTCTACGGCAGCGAATGTTGGACGGTATCCTCAAGGATGAAGAAGAGACTCGAGGCGCCGGAGATGTGGTTCTACAGAAGGATGCTGAGGATATCATGGACCATGCATGTGGACAACGATGAAGTCTTGGAAAGGATACAATCAAGGAAGAAGCTTATGCTTAACATAAAGAAGGGGCAGATGAAATTACTGGCACACGTGATGAGAAAGGAGGGTCTGGAGAATCTGATACTCACGGGACGAATAGAGGAGAGAAAAAAAGACAGGGGAAAGCAGTGCATGACATACGTGGCGGGTATGGGCAGGTGGATAGCGGATCGTGGTTTGCGGGAGTTGGCAGAAATACAAAACCTGTTGAGAGTCACAAAGGATAAGGAGAAGTGGAGAGCCATGATCGTCTACCTCCTGAAAGGACACGGCACATAAAAAGAAATCCGTGATATAGCATAATAAAACGGGCGAAACACAATAACTGAAAGAAAGACATGACAAACATCCATTGTACTCTGATATTTTTATACTGATATATATATACCTGTCACTAGCTTGTCTCACACAGAGAAATTATAACATAAATCTATATAATGAAGTGTGAAAGTCGCGAAAAGCGAGAATATTTACTTGTAAAATTTCTCGAAGGGGAAACGAGCACGCCGATGGTGTCTTATGTCCGTGGTGTGAACATGTGGTTTCCTCTACTCTCTTAACTACTATGGGTAAGCTTGTCTTGCTTCTCCATTGTCAGCATAGCAACTAGGTAAGCAAACATATCTTGCCTCTAGGCATGCTAAATAGCAACTAGGGTTCATCACTATGAATTGATGTTTACTTAATGACAGTCACGTGATCCTAGAGACTTCGTCTCAGCCAAACGGAAATAATCACCCGTTCACATTCCTACAACACAAATACATATTTTAAAAAATATTTAATTTAAAAGTTTAAAATTTTCAGTGTCGCCTCTCCTTAGTGCGCATGCGGAGAAAGATGTAGACATCACTTTAGTCCGATCTAGTCCTAAAAGACGAAACATGAAAAAGTTTTTCCACTTTGTCATAGATTTTCATAAAATTGTTCTGATATACAAAAATGTATACATCTTTTGCTCATATATTTATATATATATACTCGATTGCAAGCAAGGCGGCACAAAATAATGATTGGCGGGTTAAATAAGACACTAAAAGTGTGTGGTAGAAAAGTAAACCAGATATTAAGTTTTAAAGGTTTCTTATTCTATGTTGCTGTTTATTTTAGGGGTGGGGTATCTTACTCTCTCATAAAATGAACATTTTTTGTAATTATTAGTCAGTCACCAGTTATCTCCTGTTAATTCCCCTGCCTTAACCGTGTATTGAACTCACACACTTTAGGTGCTGTCAATGGATCTAAGTAACGTCTTTATCCACTGTGCCATGTGTCCTGGAGGTTTTGCTAATATATATATAGTGTGTATGTGTGTATATATATATATATATATATATATATATATATATATATATATATATATATATATATATATATATATATATATATATATATATATATATATATATATATATATATATATATATATATATATATATATATATATATATATATATATATATATATATATATATATATATATATATATATATATATATATATATATATATATATTAATTAAATACGGATTAAATATATAAACTTGTTATATATATATATATATATAACAAGTTTATATATTTAATCCGTATTTAATTAAATTTGAGGCATTTTTTCTTTGTTCTTTACTGACCTCTGAACTTGCTGACAGGTAGAATATACGTTCCGTGTTCAAATGTTTTTTCTCCTATATCTTACGCGTAAAGTAATATTTTTCAACACTTCTGTTAATTAATCTTCAATTTTAATAATTTCATTTTAAATATATACCTAGGACATATATTTTATTTTTTAAGAGGTTTTTAAAGTGTCTTAAATTTTTTTTTTTCAATTTAAATGGCGTATCGATAACGTAAGAACGTTTTAAAAATGTCTTAAGTTAAAACTTCATTGAAATGCGTGAAATTAGCTTTCTTTTCTTTATAGATTAGCTTTGATTATTATCTTTCAAGCAAAACCAAAATTTTACTGAAGAAGAGATGTATAAATTATTTTAAATGTGGTTTGAAGGTTTCATTGCTCAAATTTTAAATTTTCGTAGTGCCCTATCACAGGGCCGGTGCAAGGGTGTTGTGCCCCAAACTCGCACCCCTGATCGGGAGGTTCGGAGGTAGTACGCACTGGCCCTGTTCTATCACCTTTTCGATATAAGTTAATACTTTAAAAAAATAATATGAAATTTAATACTGATTAAATACCTTAATAAAAATTCTTCCTTGACAGTCTACATATTATAAATTTGAATCATATGTATTTACCATTTTCTGTAGATATACGCGATATATATATTTTAGGGCTAGCGCGTACTAACCCCAATCCTCCAGACCAGTGGGAGGGGAGCCTCGTTGGGGCTCTAGGGCAGTGCTTTGTAACCCTTGCTATCTTATCAACATTTGCTTTTTTTTCTACCTACATTTATATACGTCACAAATTTAAATAAGCACAACTGGTTATTAATAAAATGGATGAAAAATTTTCGCGGGTTTTGACGTCATTCTAGTCTTCTTTTTTTCTTTTTTTGTCGTCCAAATCCGGGAATTTGTTTTGTTCATGCTAAGTCTCAAAAAAAAACTCTATGTAAAATTCACTATAATTTTTATCCATAATGTCGAATATGTTAAAATTCTTCAACTTTTTACAAGAAAAATCTCAAGTTGATGTCTAAAATTACCGATAAGATGGAGTGATTTAATATGACATGTCTCTAATTTGTATTTAGATACATTGTATTTATTTTCTATTTTTCTAGTTGAATTGTTCACCTATATTGCATATGATCCATTATTGTACATAATTAGTTTACAATAAAAACTGTATTTTATATGAATTATTACCTTATGAAAACCTGTACTCTCAAGTGGTATGCACATTCTGATACTTACCGGTCACTGCGCTGGTAGTATCACAGCTATGACTAGCTTGGACTGGCTCTGACCAGCTTGGACCAGCTATGACTAGCTTAGACCAGCTCTGGCCAGCTTGGACAAGCTAAGGCCAACGGCCCGAGTGAAGACACTCGGTTCCCCACGTTAAAAACCAACCTTGTGTCACAACCTAACTCAGTGGGTTTTCAAGTAAATCTAAACTACCTTATGAAAATTGAGATGTTGTTGAGTGCGGAGGTGTATCATATATTCAAGGGCAGGCACAAGACCCTTACGCCGGCCCTAATATGACTAACAACGAACTAAAATTTTTCATATCTTATTTTTCTCCATATCTTTTGCATATCCGATACATGGTTAGACATATATTTTTAATGTCCATAAAACAATATAAAGTCTTTTATTTTCACTATTCATATTCGGACTATTGCCCTCCTTTCTGTTGCTGCTACACAACGTTTTGACCGTTGTTCCCTCCGGCCTTCCTCGAGTGTATATCGCTCTGGGTAACCTACAGGGAATTATTAAAATCTCGAGTAGAATGTTTTCGTTCCACTGCTCATGTCTATGGATATCGATATAAATTGTTCATCTATATTGCATATGATCCATTATTGTACAGAATTAGGTTACAATAAAATTTGTATTTTATATGAATACTGCCTTATAACAATTGAGATTAATAGAGTGGGGAGTATTACAGATACTTCAGGAAACCAACGAGACTCTTGCACCGGCCCTGCTTACCATAACTCTTGAATTCTTGATTTTAGAGCGTATAATTCCTACATCAACGCAATATATTTTACATTTATTTTAACATTTTCTTCTTATTGGTATTTCATAGATATTCATTTTATTCACAACTATTTTTAATTTTAATGACTGGTAAATTTTCCAAAAAATATTAAATTAAATTAACCATAGCGTTTCTAAGTAACAAAATTGCCATGGTAACTATTTTTCGTTAATTATCTTCAGTTTTTTGTTTTTGTTTTTCTGGTAGTGTTCTTATTGAACGAAACCTTGTAAACAGAACAGACATTTAAACATTCAAGTGGTTTTTTTACGTATTTCATATACTTCTTTTCGTATATATATCGGCCATTGTACCATTAGTTAATTTATATAGCTGTACATTTGCTCTTATTTAAAATAAGTGACGTTAATATATATTTACTGAGTTCATATAGTAATGCGTAATATTAGACAAATAAATGCTGACATATGATTTCTTCAATTTATATTGCAACAACAACAGCAACAACAGCAACTAAAACTTCAGATCAGGCCGTAAATAGATGCATAATAAGCTTATAGTCATTTACTCTCACGTCAAAAGGACAGCAGATGTCTTCCTGTCGATTGGCTGACATTAACTACAACTCTCTCCTTTTCTCTCTCGTTTTCTCTCCCTCTCTCTCCCCCCTCTCTCTCTCCCACCTCTCTCTATCTATCTATCGCTTGTTTTCTCTCTCTATTGATCTATCTGTCTATCTGGCAGCATCTCACTTTCAGCAAGTTAATATTGATAGATTAAATATGACGACAGCTTAATACGGATCCACCTCATTCAACTTACTACAGCTACATCGGAACTATTTTCTACTGTGTTTGTACGAGTTTCATTTTAGATTTCTCCAAAACGGCTCTCCGGGGAAGACATACGCCCCTTCACTCCACTGTAATCGTGGATGATGAGGGAAAGCCGCCACCTAGGAGTTCACCATTGATGTATGCCTTCATCTCGGCGGTTTATATAGTTTTATCCTTACTTATTGTCGCAATCATTTATATGTCCACATGGAGTTAAAGTCTCGTGTGATGACGATTGGCATTTGGATATTGATGAAGGTTAGTCATTTGTTTCCTATCTTTTTCTTTCCTTTTACTAAATTTGTAAGGTTAGACTTTTATTTTATTCCATTTTAATTTCAGATATGTTTCTATGTGGTTTTGAAAAGTTTCAACGAAAAGAAAGCTGTGTAATGCATTGAAAATCTTGTAGCTTGTTCCGAAACTTAACAATAATTATTTTTTATTGAATGTATACGCTAATACTGTCCGTCAAACAGCGTCAGCCTTTACGTGTGTGTATGTAATGTATATGTGTGTATTTGCATTGAACGTGAGCGACTCATATGTGTTTCTTTCATTTAATGTACACGCACATACACACAAAATTTGACTAAGTTTGAAATAAGATATTGAAATTCAGTAGAACTACCCAAATCTGAGCATAGCATAATTTAGCTTTCCTCGAATTAGACTACAACGAATTCGGACTCATCTTCAAATCACAACTTTTGTATTGACATAAATATGAAGCTTTTTCTTCTTCAAATCAGAACAGTACCTTCAATATCAAACATCTCGGATTTTCGGTTTAGAGGAGTTGTACTGTATATCCTTAATTTTGACTTCCTTTACAGATTGTAATTGTTTATGAATCAGATATTTCATAAATTTTTAAACATTTCATAAAGTGGTTTAGTGTTTCACTAATCACAATATTTGTTTAGCACAAATTTTTTTCATTACTATTTTTTATCAATTATTCAATCTACAATTTAAATAAAAACGAATCAATGTTACAAACCACCATTGTATGCTAAAGTCTGAAACTTAATAAAAAATTTAAGCTTGCCACAGCAACGGTTTCTTTCTCGTATCCAAGTACCCTCAATACCAAACATCCGAGATGTTCGGTTTAGATGTGTTGTACTGTAATACATGTCCCCTCACACTCAGTCTGGACAACATTTACCCTGAGCTGAGCAAAGTTGGGGACAAAAAAATCTTGATTTCTTTTTAAACCTTAAAAAAACTCAGATAATCATTTTATTGAATTTTTTGGAAATTATTTGATAATAAGTAGAATTATTCTTAAAGATTTTTTATTTTTATTTTTTTATTTTGTAAAAATATTTTTTAGATATGTTATTGAATTAAAATATACATTCAGCGTACACGCAAAATATACAGCGTACACGAAAACTTACATACAGACATTTCGAATGAAATTGAAATAAACATCTATAAGTAACAAGAAATGTGTGTAAGCCGAAAAATGCGTCCTTTTGGAAACATTTTTATGATGCTTTCCGTATTTAAACTGAATATATTTTCGAATAAATGCATGTTAAATTGGCAATCTAGATTTTGGCATAAGCGAAGCGACAGATACGGAACTTAGGTCTTGTCAAAACTGTCACATACTTAAATATTTATGCTAAATACTTCCTATTTGTTTCATAAAAAATAACATTAAGTTTTATTTAATTCTGTAACAATAACTGATTTTAAACAACCATTCTGAATAGCAAACGTAATACGAGACCTGTCCGAAAAAATATATAGCCATTTTAAATATCTCAAGAACCAGCTTTGGATGTCATCTGGGAAACAATCGAATCGAACGTTACTACGCATGTGTGAACAGACGTTGCCTTATGGGTTTACTCAATCAGCACATACACACCACTCAGTGAGTGTGTGTATTGCGCGGCCGCCGGTTTCACAACGATCAAACTAATAAATAAGTCTTGTAAAAGTACCCCCCACCCCAAAACATCGTATCACCTAGTTATGTCATCCAGACCCCACCTACCAAATTTGTAGTTCCGATTTCGCTCTCTGCACGTTCCACTTTTCCCAAAGGTAAAATCGTCGTTGTACTATAAGAGATTTTTGACCATGTGATGAGATGTTAGAATCATGCGATGAAAAAGCAGCTGATGGTAATCCCAGACGAAAATTTTGCAGATTGTTTTGGAAAGTGGAAGTGAGAACAAGATAAATATGTGAGGTATTGACTTGAAAATATGAAAAAATGACTGTGTATATCTCTGAGATAAAGGGTTCAGTATTCCAATCACCTGAAGAAGGCCGGAGCGTACAACGGCCGAAACGTTGTGAAAAAATGAATCGGACGTTATGCATGGCATCCCTATGAGAGTCTAGATTTGGCAAAGCTACTTAAGAACAACTCATGTTTTCATTACTTACATTATTCCGACTGTTATCCTCATCTTGATTGCCATATTCACAACGTTTCGGCCTTCTTCAGGATCTGTCTATATCTCTGAGATGAGGTATTATGATTACTTACATTATTTACATTATTCCAACTGTTATCCTCATCCTCATTACCATATTCACAACGTTTCGGCCTTCTTCAGAATCTGTCTATATCTCTGAGATATTGCCATACCTCAAAGAAACATGGCCCAGTGAATAAAGGCGTTGGTTAGATCCAGTAACTAGACTCAAAGTGTTGTGAGTTCAATACCAGGCAACAGCAGTGGTGAAACAAAAACTTGGAGAGTTGAGTTAAAGGGAAATAACTACGACACCCGGAAGAGGCACGGCACGTGAAACTAGAACAATTTATCCTGGTGGACGAAATAAAGGGTTCGGTTCGAAATTCCAATCATCTGAAGAAGGCCGGGGCGTACAACGAACGAAACGTTGTGAATATGGCAATG
>OZ010599.1:58017380-58057380 GCA_963932145.1 Acanthosepion lycidas | reverse complement strand
TATCATGTAGAAACGCGTACAACTGTCAGAGGAAGTAATTAAGTTAATGAAATGTCTAAATCTTTTTTTAAAGAAACACTATTTAAAACGATTAATTAAAACCTATATATTTTAAACTACTATAAACATTTTAAAACATTTGTGCAGTATTCATAATCAATTTTATTAAGGGTTCGTTTCAATTTTTAATATAGATATCTTCATTAATTTTTAGTTTATGTTAATTATTTCCATGAAAAAGTATAGATGTCTTTTCAACAAAAATTCTCCTATATTGCGAATGTGGACAGGCATATATATATATATATATATATATATATATATATATATATATATATATATATATATATATATATATATATATTAAATCATTAAGCCCCAAGCATGGTAATAAAGCCACTACAGCACAAGGGTGTTATTGAGAGTGAAATGAAATGAGAAAACGTTAATGAGGAGAAAGAAAGATAAAAGAACAGTTATTAAGAAGACAGAAGATGGCGATTGACGTTACATTTACATTTTTAGTAAATCACAATTAACAGGAATGCAAGAAGCCGGAAGATGGTCTCGCAACAGAGAAGTGCGAGGGAAGAAACTATTAGAATAGAAATTACTGTTAGGTATATGTATTTCAGTATTAAAATAATGGAACCTAGTTGCCAATCTAGTACTGCGCTTAAATTCATGAATCGACGTATCGATGGGGAAAGGCCATCAGAACATCTGCCATGAAAATATTTATATAAAAGATACAGCTAAGCTACGTTACGGCAGTAGGGAATGAGTGAAACCGAAATGCCAAGTCAGGACTGATAATATATATATATATATATATATATATATATATATATATATATATATATATATATGTGTGTGTGTATAGAGAGAGAGAGAGAGAGAGGGAGAGAAGGAGAGGGCGGGGCGAAGGAAAGAGAGAGAGAAAGAAAGAGACAGTTCGCGCTCCAAAAATGTACACCCACTTCAGATAAGGAAAAATCGTCTTTCGTAGTTTTTAGAATTTTAATTATAGGGGATCCTAAAGAAGTTTGTGTATCGCCCCCTAAGACAGTCCGATGTCATGTTTAATTTAATTCTGTCACCACCTGCGACAACATCAATTAAAATCCCATTTTATTTGGTTGATTATTTTTTGACGAAAAGCTCTTGGTGATAGATTGCAGACTGTATCAAGGTGATGAGAATCTTTTGTTCATCTGTTAAAATCAGCCCTCTTAATTTTTATTTATTTTGTAGCACTTGTGTACTATAGTCACTATTTTATTTGAATTTGTACAATGTTTTTTACAGAAGAAATATTTTCTTTGAATTTTGTATCATACAGATGTGAAAGTTAGAAGTTTCAATGATTAATTAGTCCTACAGTTCTAAGTTGATTCAAGGGAGATTACTCACAGTTTTAAAGAAAGGTTTGCCGAAACCGCTTCACCTTTTACAAGAAACCAAAGTCAACACTTCCAATTTATTAATTTAATCTAAAAAAAAAATTCTATCAATTTAAAGAAAATCTTTGTTCTGTCAAAATTCTCAAAAAAATATAGTTTCTTAATTTAATTGTGATTACGTGTAAATACTATTGTTGTTTTGAATTTATCAATTTAAATTTTTTAAATCGATTGTTCTTTCAATTAAAAAGAAACTTTGTTCTGTCAATCTAAGTTATTCAGTAAGGTTAAATTTACTTATCGGGACGATGTCAAAAAAACTTTTTTTAAAAGTCTGGGGACCTGCAATCTAATACGACAATTTATTAAGAAACTTCAGTTTAGACCTACTCAAATCTCAACCTGTGGGCTCTTGTGACTCACTACATTGAATTCTATCAACATCACAACTCGGATGACCAAACAATTTTCAATTGCTGGAATTATTATATTTATTTTTATTTATATTTTTTTAGTTGTGCAATTAATGTAATTAATGTATATTTCTTAATATATATATATATCAAATAGCTCTGTTACTTAAGATTAAGCACTGTTTTTTCTTACCCAATAGAGTATTTATATATGCATTTGTATACGATCGATCGCTCGTATACCTACCTATATTTACTCATTCGGTTATATATATATATATATATATATATATATATATATATATATATATATATATATATATATATAGGGTATCCCAAAAGTCACCTCGGAATGCATCTTCGACAGCCAACCTCTGAATCTGGACCGAGTAGTTTAAGCGTTTTTAATATGTCGGCTGCAACTTCTGTACAAACTACACCTTGTATGAGTACAGGTGCAAACCTTAATATGCAACGCAAGGATGCTCGGGGACATTTTCAATTGGTCAGGACGTCTGCGAATCTTTGGTCTGGATTTTGATCAATACTGCCTCGCACATGTTCACGGTTCATCTGCGAATGGACTGGATTTGTTCTTCCACGTTGTTTTCTGACATAGAAGTGTCGGCAGTATTTCTCTTTGGGCATGAATGGTGGATTGGTTAGGTCGAAAGTACAATTCCACGATTTTCGTTCTTTGTTCAGTTGTAAATTTTGTCAAGGGTAATTTCCTGATGTTAATCTAAGTTCTGAAAAAAACGTATGAAAGATCTGACTTATGACATTTTTAAATACCTAAGTGACTTTGGGGACAATATATATATATATATATATATATATATATATATATATATATATATATATATATATATATATAGAGAGAGAGAGAGAGAGAGAGAGAGAGAGAAATGAATTAAGTTCAACAATTCTTTTAATATATTATCTGTTTATACGTTATTTTATAATACAATTTATTTAATTAAATTCTGGGGTTTTTTTTTAATGTAATTAATAGTGTTTAATTAAAAACAAAGGATTTGCTTAAATAAATTGTATCTATAAAAATAACATATAAACAGAAAATATATATATTTCCTGTTTATACGTTATTTTTATCGATGTAATTTATTTAATATTTATAATTTATTTAATATTAATTTAATTAATATATATATATGTATATATATATATATAATGAAAAGTTGGACAGAAAGAAAACATATATGTATATATATATATATATATATATATATATATATATATATATATATATATATATATGCACATCTCATTGAATACAACAGACAAATTGCTTTGATTTAGCTTTTTATACAATTTCTCGTGTGATCTAATATTTTTTCTCTTTTCAGATGATAAATTATATAAAAACCGTCCGAATGTTCTTTTTATCTGAGCGGTTTCGGCTATACATTTAGCCATTTTCGTAACATACTTGTTGACAACACAAGTATAATAGCAGCATCTACATGCAAAAAAAAAAGGCTAAAAATAATGGAGGCCTTATTAATAAAAACAAAATGCAGCACTCATATCAACTACGAACATGGACACAATATCTTGACCTTCTTTTGAAAAATGAAAACATTATATAAATAGATACATACGACATACTAATTCTTGTTAACAGTTAATATATTTCATCCTTGAAAATGGCTAAATGTATAGCCGAAAGCGCTTGGATAAAAAAATTAAAAAAATACTCGGACAGTTTTTATATAATTTATCATTTGAAAAGAAAAAAATTATTAAATCACATGAGAAATTGTATAAAAAACTTAATCAAAGCGTCTTAGTGGCTTTATTGCCTTACTTGGAGTGAAATGATGTCGCTGCAGTTTCAGTAGAAAGTAGATTAATACTAGGAATTGTGAGTAGAATATGAAATGTCGAATTCAATGAAATGTACATGAAAAACGAATTGCTGCCTAAATACACAAATATATATATATATATATATATATATAAGAGGACACTGTGTGGTGACAGTCTGTTTCATGTTTGAACGCAATTTTCAGCATACCTTAAAACTATATTTCATCATGTATGTGTGTCTAGTTTTGAATTCCAGTCGAGTTTGTTCACCCTTTTCTATTACATATATATGGCAAAATATCTAATCGCTATGTTTAACGTAAAAGAAAGCAAGTGTACCTCTAGTACACTTGGATAAACCATTTCTCCATAACTAGCAACCTTTGACAGGCCATAATAACAATACAAATCTGATATACCTATTCTCAACCTTGACACGAGCCAATCATATAAGATTCATATTCACCCGTTTATCTTCATCTTTATGAAAATGTCTCACGTTTTAGTAAAAATATTTTTTCAGTTAAATATCCAAGCATTTTAATTTTAACGCCTCGAAAACGGAGCTGTTCCTTTTTTGCCTCCCATCGGTATGGCTGATGCTAACCTCCAAGAAAGAGACTCATTTCGCTTTCTCGTTTTTTCCGCTGCCATGAAATGGAAAAATTATATTGAATCAAGCTGGTTGACTATGTCGTGCTAAACAATTTTTTCGCCAGAATCTATCTTAAGTATTTATAAGTCTATCATTCCTCCACGCTTTGAATAATACTGTCATATTTAATCTGGTGCTTCTGTTATGTCTCTAAAGATTCTTGGCAAAATCCAAAGAAGAATTTGCAATGTTATTGGTCCTGACCTGGCATTCAGTCACTTTTTCATTGGTACTCGACTTTACGAATATAAGCACAGTACTAGATTGGCAGCTAGGTCTCATCATTTCACTTTTGAAATAGCTGAATGTAACCGAAGGTTCAATGCTAATAGTTTCTTCTCGCTTATGGAACTTCTCGCTTGTGGAACCTTCTTCTTCTCCCTTGTGAAACTCTCTTCTTCTCGCTTGTTTAACTCTCTTCTTCTCCTTTGTGGAACTCTTCTCCCTTGTGAAACTCTATTCTTCTCGTCTGTGGAACTCTCTTCTTCTCCCTTGTGAAACTCTCTTCTTCTCCCTTGTGGAACTTTCTTCTTCTCCCTTGTGGAACTCTCTTCTCGCTTGTTTAACTCTCTTCTTCTCCTTTGTGGAACTCTTCTCCCTTGTGGAACTCTCTTCTTCTCCCTTGTGAAACTCTCTACTTCTCCCTTGTGGAACTCTCTTCTCGCTTGTTTAACTCTCTTCTCCTTTGTGGAACTCTTCTCCCTTGTGCAACTCTTTTCTTCTCCCTTGTGCAACTCTCTTCTTCTCCCTTGTGAAACTCTCTTCTTCTCACTTGTGGAACTCTCTTCTTCTCGCTTATTTAACTCTCTTCTTCTCCTTTGTGGAACTCTTCTCCCTTGTGCAACTCTCTTCTTCTCCCTTGTGAAACTTTCTTCTTCTCCCTTGTGAAACTCTCTACTTCTCCCTTGTGGAACTCTCTTCTCGCTTGTTTAACTCTCTTCTTCTCCTTTGTGGAACTCTTCTCCCTTGTGGAACTCTCTTCTTCTCCCTTGTGAAACTCTCTACTTCTCCCTTGTGGAACTCTCTTCTCGCTTATTTAACTCTCTTCTTCTCCTTTGTGGAACTCTTCTCCCTTGTGCAACTCTCTTCTTCTCCCTTGTGAAACTCTCTTCTTCTCCCTTGTGCAACTCTCTTCTTCTCCCTTGTAAAACTCTCTTCTTCTCACTTGTGGAACTCTCTTCTTCTCGCTTGTTTAACGCTCTTCTTCTCCTTTGTGGAACTCTTCTCCCTTGTGCAACTCTCTTCTTCTCCCTTGTGAAACTTTCTTCTTCTCCCTTGTGAAACTCTCTACTTCTCCCTTGTGGAACTCTCTTCTCGCTTGTTTAACTCTCTTCTTCTCCTTTGTGGAACTCTTCTCCCTTGTGGAACTCTCTTCTTCTCGCTTGTGAAACTTTCGTTTGGCTTTTTGCTTCCCAGTCACATTTGATCTTGAAAAATTGAAATGTAATATCAATCATTTTATGTTTTGTTTTCTTAATTCCTATTCTTTTATTATTCTCTCTCCTTAATAGTGTTAATCTTTTTTTCTATACTATTTCACAATCATTGTGAAATTACGTTGAACTTAAATTACGTCTTAGTGGCTTTATTGCCTTACTTGGAGTGAAATGATGTCGCTGCAGTTTCAGTAGAAAGTAGATTTTTTGGAGTTTATATACTATCCACACACTCAGTCTCACTTCAAAGTTGTTCTTTCCCTAATCTAGTTGCCAAGCAAGGCTAGAGAGCCTAGTTTGTTCTGTTATTTTATGGGTTCATGCCTTTCCGAAGAGCATTAATACAATGTGATCATAAATTGTCTTAAGTGGAATTTGAATTCGATCCCATTATCTTTCGTAGATAACTGTTTATTCTACTCACAATTCCTAGTATTAATTGAGTAGAATAAACATCAATATTGACCTGGTACAACATTGCTTATCATTGGTAAGTAATTACCAAGCTAAATATAAAGCTTAGCACTAATAGTATTTGTTTGGATTGTTTTACTAACGATATATCAACACTTGAGTTATTTAATGCTGAGTATATTTATAGGACAAAATTCGCAATGAATTAATAGATAGGTAAGGATCTAGTTAACACTAGAGTCAGAAAAACAAAGGGCCGATTATCACCAGTCAATTTACGTCAGAGTCACAAAGATTTACATTACAGTTAGAAAAAGGTATTAATAGATAAAATCCTATTTACACGATATATATATATATATGTAGACATAGTCCTATTTTCATTGGTCTCAGTAAGGTATACATAGTCCGATTTACACTGGAGTCAAAAAGGTAGACAAACGTTCGGTTTGCACTAGCTACAAAAAGGTACACATAATTTGATTCACCCTTGAGTTAAAATGGATGCTAAAGGTCCTGTTTACACTAGATTAAAGCAGATGAATATAGTTCGATTTACACTGGAGTCAAAAAAGGGAGACATAGGTCCGGTTTACACTTGAATTAAAAAGATATACTAGGTTCTGTCTACACGAGTCAAAAAGGTAGGCATAGGTGTGTTTTAAACTTGAACAAAAGAAAGTAGACATTGGTCAGGTTTACCCCTGAATGTGCAAATTCACACCCGGAGGGTTGCCTCTTTGAGAAAAAGCCTTACTTCTCTGCAGTGCATGCATTCGGCGCATTCTAAACTCCCGATAATTCATGCATATATATATATATATATATATATATATCTTATTATAAAACGCAGATTGTGTGTGTGTGTGTGTGTGTGTGTGTGTGTGTGTGTGTGTGTGTGTGTGTGTACGTTTATATATTGGATCGGATTTCCTAAATTGTTCAATAGATTTCAACAAAACTTCACAGAACTACGTAAAATTACCTTCCGGTGGTTCTGACAGTGCCAAAAATTGGAAAAACACAATTGTTTTTGCACGAAATCAATTTGAAAACACGATTAAGAGGCATCGCTGTCGAGAATGAAAGGGGGACAACTCATATCGAGTTATACTTATTATAAAACCAAGGTTGTTTGTGAGTGTGTCTGTGTTCGTTTATATATGGGATCGGATTTCCTACATTTTTCAACCGATTTCAGCAAAACTTCACTTTTTTTGGCAGGTAGTGTTTCTTATTGTCTTGCACACTTTTCTCTTTATTTTTACATTCAGAATGCTTTAAAAATTTCATTTACAAGACAATTGTTTATAATAAAATTCTATTCAATCGGTAGACTCATAACGATTGAAAACAATGTTTTTGTTTGAGTTTGGGTTTGACCAATTCGTAAAAAAAAAAAAAAACTAATTAAGACATGCGTGTCCATCAACCTTAAACAATAATCTTTGTCAATTTTATTTTTCAGTCTTTATGATGGTCGATACTTGATCTATCTCTTCCTGTTACATCCCCGGGCAACGCCGGGCTCTCCTGCTAGTATATATATATATATATATATATATATATATATATATATATATATATATATATATATATACGATAGGATGAACAAATAGAAAACGTTTATAAATCTAACATGTTTAATTTTTATTAAGGCTTGATCTGAGAATGATATATGGAAAAATATTTCTCATATTTTTAGTTTTGTATTTGATTTTCATTGGTTAAACAAATTTCACCTGCATTTGACTTGTCAAGCAAAGTTCGTGTGTATAATTTGTGTGTGTAGGTGTATCATAATTTAAATTTCTCTATACCAGATTCGGACGAGAATGTATGTGGGGGGGTGTCTAGTAGGCATTATTTATGCTTAACAATTGTTGGTATGTTGATTTGGGGATGTTTTTACATCAACATCGGGTGTGGCAGATAAACATACGTTAGATTCTTTGAGAAAGGAGTTAATATATAATATTGGTGATATAATATAGTGTTTTTGGCGTGTGTTTATAGTTGCCAAACATTTTATCAGAACGCCCTCGAAGTATTTTTAACGTAAAAATTATGTACCTTTTTTTTTTTAATTAAAGTGGCAAAGTCATGGTCAGTCTTGATCCTGTGTATTACAAGCTAGTTTAATTGGTTGTCCCAACGTAGGTCCCCCTTGTGTTCACATATGCAGGCTTTTAGATTTCGAGACGTTTATCCACTGGAAGTGTATTTACATAGCAAGAGTGGCAAAGTCATGGTCAGTCTTGATCCTGTGTATTACAAGCTAGTTTAATTGGTTGTCCCAGCGTAGGTCTCCCTTGTGTTCACATATGCAGACTTTTAGATTTCGAGACGCTTATCCACTGAAAGTGTATTTACATAGCAAGCACCTTATCTGATAAATCCCAGCATCAGAAGTTTCTCTTTATCCTATCATTCTGTCCGATCTTTATTTGATCCAAATTCATATATATACAATTTATGTGTGTGTGTGTCTGTAAAATTTCTGATAGAATATATCTGTAAAAGGACAGTATGAATAAAAACAAAAGAAATGTTATCTTAGACGTCGCCATTCCTCCTCTGAATAAAATTAGTATTTAAATTATTTTAGTTTGGATGAATTTATGTGCAATATATTTTAAGTAATGAAGTTAGAAATTTAACCATTTTCTTTTAAGATTTTATCATTTTTATACACATGCCTGTTGACTTAGGAAAGTAGTAATTCTTTAAGGAATGGACATCTTTGAAAAGCTCCGATGCTCAGATTCTTATTTTGATAAGATTCGGTAGCGGTACACTCGTGGATTTTCCAATTAAGTATGTTACTTTATCTTTTAATAAGTGAGGCATTCTTTAGATCAAAGTTGTGGTTAATTTTTTTTCTATGTATTCAAGAACATCATTTACTCACTTTCATTTAATAGACATTGAATTGTGTCACGTGTCGTCCTCCATAACTTGCCTGATTTTCGGTTAACCTAATGAATATTTATGAGCGTTCTTAAATTTAAATTTTTTAAAACCAATAACATTTTTGCCATATATATATATATATATATATATATATATATATATATATATATATATATATATGCTTTTACCTGTTTTATTATTATTATTATTATTATTATTTTCCTTTTATGGAAACCCTTTATATATTTCTTTTCTTTTTTATGGTGTTTTTCCTTATGTCTTTTAAAAAAAATTGAATAATGAAAAAAGGTAAGTGATGTTTCATAAGTAGCATTTTTAAATAGAATCGTTTATAACCAACTTTGTTCCTCACCTGTCGAAATGTGTTCGCATCGAAACAAAAATGCATCTTTGTCGTGAGTACTTGTTTGTCCGTATGCAACATCTTTATAATATATATTTGTGTGTGTGTGTGTGTGCGTGCGTGCGTGCGTGCGTGCGTGCGTGTGCTTGCGTCTGCGTGTGTATAAGGTTAGATTGGGCTTTCTTACCTTGGCTGACAACCAGCCTACGAGAAATAAAACCTCTGAATTCAACAAAGTTCTGAAGGTCATATTGAAGTTCTGCTACTCTATTACTTGTCTGTGTATATAGCGGGTTGGGTATCGAGGTCCCTCGGGGATTAAAGGAAACGCCACCTACGAAATGGTGAATCATCTTCCCTCTCTTCCATTAGTTTATGGTGTTTCTCCTTGTCTTTTTTTTAAAAAATGACTAATGAAAAAAAGTAAGTGATGTTTCATAAGTAGCATTTTTAAATAGAATCGTTTATAACCAACTTTGTTCCTCTTTGTACCTGTCGAGATGCGTTCGCATTGAAACAAAAAGGCATCTTTGTCGTGAGTACTTGGTTGTCCGTATGTAACATCTTTATAATATATATATATATATATATATATATATATATATATATATATTCTCTGCCTGATCGTTGAAATCTACTGGTATTAAATCTGAGTCAGACTAATTCAAGTTCATAAATATCAGCCCCCCCCCCCAATACACACACACTTAAAACAATGGTTAGCAACTTCAACTCACTGACGTTCATTTCTTGCATCTTTTTCGATTAGGCTACTAGCATAAATAAATAATAATAGCCGGTTACTCGATTCCGAGAACACCGATCTGTTTGGGCGGCTAGCCAATTCCTTATTGCCGACCCATGCTGAGGCACATTAGTGTTTTTTTCAACATCCTCAGAGCCCAGTTTTGGTTTATTCTCCAACTATGCTATGCCGAATTTAGTTAAAGTTACTGGGAGATATCGCATCATCTGGTGTGATCAAGCGTTTGAATAAGTACCTCTGTCACGATGACTTGGGCCTTATGTGCAAGCACAACCGTCAACGGTTCAGTCTCCTCAATGTCACTCATAAAGTTTGGGCCAACCGGTGGTATGGTTTTCAGACACTTTGGGATCAAGAAATTACCTTTTTGACAAATAGGCCATGGTGAAATTCGAACACGGTTCTTGTGGTCGGAAAGTGAAATTTCTAAATACTCGGCAAGGCATAAGCTATGCTAAGCTTAGTAAATCTGTCGACTAATTTGTGACAAATTTCTCACCAAAAATATTAATTAATGGCTGGCCCCTCGTATCCGAGGATGCCCGTCTACCAGAGCGGCTAGTTGCAGACGCCTGCTCAGGTACATTTGTGTTTGTTCAACGCCCACAGAGCCCATTTATGCTGAGTAGACCTTAGTTACACTTTCTGGGAGAGAGCGTATTATCTAGCGTGATCAACTATCTTGAACAAGGTCAGCACTCTCGAACCCTTGGTCACGATGACTTCGTGCTAGAACAGCCATCGACGGCTCCTCAAGTGTTCCGTCTACCCAATTTCATTCACAAGGCCTGTGAGTTGATTTTCAGACACTTCCAAAAGTGCCGCACTCTGGGATCGCTTTCTCCAGACCGATAACATCAAGAAGTCACCTGCTTGACAAATCGACCATGGTGAGACTCGAACCCAAGTCTAATGATCAGAAAGCGGCCTATAACTAACATAACACGTTATCATGAAGCTAAAGTACTTTCTGTTCAAATACCAAATATTCTTACGTCCTGGGTATGACAATAAATGACATCCGGCAGCAAGGCCTCCCTCTGATCGGGAAATTTGAGGTTTTCAGAACGTGGAACCACCTATTAATTGCTGTTGTTCCCAGGTCCACCCTGACCAGGCGTGGTAGCCACTGTTATGGTCCCAGCTATGGGCAAATAGTTAACCCCCAAACTGGTGTCAAAACCCTATGAAAGTATAAATAATACATCTTTATAGTAAAAATACCAGCAATACGTTTTCATAGTAAAAAATTTCAGCAATGCATTTTTCTAAAAAAAAAAAAATAAAAAAGGAAATTTAACAGCAATACATTTCTGTAAGGAAAAAATATGTTACAAGCAATACACTTTTCTAAAAAAAAAATTACTAATGCTCCCAAGAAAATTAAATTTCAGCATTAAATGACCCATAAGGTCTTGATATGCCGTTAAACAAACAAAACAAACATAACATCTATATTAGTTCTATAAACTATATATCTATAAAACATATGTTTACTTTGAAAGTATAAAATTGGATAAAAAATATTATATTTAGATTTCGCCATTAAATAACCCATAGAGGTGTTGATATGCCTTTAAACAAAAACGACTAATTAAATAATTTAAAATTTAAAATATGTGTTGGTATTTGGATTTAATTAACAGACTTATATTATTTGACATGGCTAATTTGGATATCCTTGTATTGTACAGTGGTTACGATACCTACGTAGTCAAGTGACCTGTAAATGGTTTTATTCCGGTTTGGAACGATTTGTGGTTTTACGACAATCAATGTGAGAGTTTCTAAGTAATCACCCAGAACGAGGAAAAAAGAAATAAAATGTATAAATAAATAAATAAAAATGAAAACTTTCGGGAGTAAGTGCCACTCGGTTGGTAGATAGGAAACGGCGGTCATGGGGCTATATAATTAGGCCGCTTTTTATTAGACTGGTGCAAAAAATAATGACGTATTAATGTCGTTTTATGACGTTAAAAAATACGTCAAAAAACGACATTATTACGTCATTATTTTTGCACCAACCTAATAGAATGAGGGGAAAGTCACGGGTAAACAAAGAAGAGATGTCATATTTAGAGTAAAAGAGATATAGTCAGACGGAGACGAAGTTCTCGTTGGCCAAAGGGAAGATCTGGTCTTTTAGTCAGTCTGTCGGTACAGAATACAGAAGTACGAGCGGAGATGCTCCAAGTGTCACTTATCTACACTAATCCATAAATAAAGAACTCTGTTTAATGGTACCAAGATAATTCCTGTTTTTCTTAATAGAGACTGTCGTATTCTAAACTTTTTTCCCCGTGCGATATCTCGCCTTCAGTTTCTTTGTTAAACGTACACTGATCCTTTACCAGGTTTATTCACAGCATCACAACGAAAATCGAATCATGGCGTGTGACAAAAACTAACTAGTCGGTGAAAGAAAAAAAAAACAGTCCAATGGAGCCCGGGCTTATATTCACATTATAGAAACGGATTAAATATCATATTAGAGACGTAATCAATTTTTTTCAACTTGCGATATTAACTGTTTATATATATATATATATATATATATATATATATATATATATATATATATATATATATATATATATATACTCCTCTTGAAAAGTATTGAATCATATCAAAACTGAAAATCGATATTTATCAGCTCATATCGACAGTTATTCTTTTATTTTTTGAAAGCCTGCTGTGTACAAACCCACCTGTGGTTCATGACTTCATGACTTTATGAAAAAAAACAAAAAACAGGACACATTAAATCTGACGAAAAAAAAGAACGAAATTATACAATTTTTAATTGGCTTTACTGTAACCTGAAAATATATATTCGAATTCAATTATCACTACTTTTAAAATTGACTCATCAAAAAAAAATGTTTTGATGGGTTATCAGCTTTCACGGTTGAAACTTTGGCATTGAGACGATGTTTTCAAACAGTATATTCTAACCCTGAAACTTAATGCAAGCTAAATACTTCGCTTTTATTTCAAACAAGAAACGAATTTATGCTCACTATATCAAGACGAAAAGCGATATTCATGCTCAGAATGTTATCAGAAAGAGCAATACAAATGCAGAAGGACGTGTGCCTGTGTTTCATAGACTACGCAAAGGTGTTCGACAAAGTACGACACAAAGATCGGTTTTAACTGCTCAGCAACCTTGATATATTTAGGAAAGATATTAAAATAATCAAGAACCTATGCTGGCAGTAAACGGTCTGCATACGGACAGAAAATGAGTTCAGTAGATATACAAAAACAGAAAGGGGAGTAAGGCAAGGATGTGTCTTCTCACCGGACTTATTCAACCTATACAGCGAGACAATTCTGAGAGAACTGGAAATCCTACCAAGACTCTTCATTGGCGGCCACAATCGTAACAACATAAGATATACAGATGACACAGTGTTGAATAGCAGACACAGAAAGGAAACTACAAAACCTTCAACAGAAAGTATCGAAAGAGAGCGAGAAGAAGGGACTAAGCATAAACTACAAGACAAAATGCGTGGTCATCTGTTAAAAGATTAGCCCGAAATCCGATTTAGATGTCGGGGACACTAAAATCAAGCAGGTGCAGAAATTTATATATCTGGGAAGTGTTCTGACAGAGGATGGTAGGTGCGATGCTGTGATTCGAAGACGTATTATGATGGACAAAGACGCCTTCCAAAAGCTAGGCAGAGTATTATGTGACAGGAGGATTTCTTTGGTAACAAATAAAAGAGTACTGAACTGATACGTGATCTCTGTCCTCTTTTACGGTAGCGAATGTTGGACGCTCTCCTCGAAGAAGAGACTCGAGGCAACGGAGGCTAAGGATACCATGGACCGAACATGTGAGCAACGATGAGGTTTTGTAGAGGATGCAAACAACGAGGAAGCTTATACTTAACATCAGGAAGAAGCAGCTGAAATTTCTGGGACACGTAATGAGGAAGGAAGGCTTGGAGAATCTGATACTCACAGAGTGGATAGAGGAAAAGAAAGACAAGGGAAAGCCAGAAAATGCATCGGCCAAAACAGCAAAGGGGGAGATATAAATCGGTCATAGTCTTAGTCCATACAATAATAGCAAAGTTTCATCACAGAACTAAGACGGTTCAAAAAACGATTAAAATATAGTTACTGAAACAGCAAATGCTAGTCCAAATAATGTATCCATTACTACTACTAATACTACTACTACAACACCCATCGACGGCTCCTCAAGTGTTCCGCCTACCAAATTTCATTCACAAGGCTTAGGCCAACCTGTGAGATGATTTTCAGACACTTCCAAAAGTGCTGCACTCTGGGATTGATTTCTCCAGACCGATAACATCAAGAAGTCACCTGCTTGACAAATCGACCATAGTGAGACTCGTAATGTACTACTACTACTACTACTAATAACAATAATAATAATAATAATAACTAATCCAAAACATAATAAAATGATTTCCTAGATATAAAAATGCGCTAAAACTTCCATTATTAGAATTCATATTCTTTGATTCTAGTCCTGAGTATGACGTTAAACTACATCCAGCAGCAAGGTCTTTGATCGGGACCACCTCTTAATTGCTGATGTTTTCAGGTTCAGGGGGTGGTAGTACCTGTTAGGGTTATAAATAATGAAATTCGAAACAAATACAAAACACTATGAAAGTATAAAATATAGTAAAATTACCAGCGATACAATTTTATAGAATTACCAACAATACATTTTATCGTAAATTGACCAACAATACATTTTATCAGTAGTTGAAGGCATACAGTTACATTTAAAATATATTTAGTTGAAGCCATAAAATTGTATTGAATTAAATAAATCCCTAGAGGTTGAGATGCCACAAAACAAAATCAACCAAACAACCAACATGAAAGAACTCTTTCATGACATTAATTTATATAATATCCTAAAATTTCAAACTGTACTGCAAAATACAGTACTCTTCAACAAAACTACAACATAAAACACATATCACTGCCTGTTGCAATTATGTTCCCACAAACATGTATATGCACAAAAGTTGAGTGCCATCTATCATAATTGTGAAAACATGTTATGGTCCAGGTTAGGACCAAGGAAGAACAACACGAACACAAGAGTATAAATAACGAAGGTATATTACACGAAATAATAATACAAAAGTTGAAAGGTGTTAGTATGACTGTCAGTCTGGTTTGGAGTGAACTACTATCGGCTCGACTCGATTCGGTATCTAGCCAACCCCCCTCGTCCGGGTTCCTCTCTGCTCAGAAGCAGAGAGTTCGACCGTCAAGCCGAGAAGCTCGCCTTGATTCAGTATCTAGCCACCCCACCACGAGGGTTGCATGTGGCACAAGGCCGAGTTTAACTTGGGTTTTCTCGAGCCCGTAGGCTCGGCCAAAAAATGCCCGTAGAACCCGTATAAACGGGATCGGATTGGTCAACCTCCCCGAACGAGACTCTGCCCGTCAGCGGAGCCTCGTCCGGGTTCTTCTCTGCTCAGAGGCAGAGAGTTCGACCGTCAAGCCGAGAAGCTCGGCTTGAATCGACCCTCTCTCTTGAGAGGCGTAGTATACATTGTGTTAGGAAGAGTTCATTCTGTAGTTATAGGTAAGGACCCATGACAAAGCAGAAACCAAAGAAAATTAAATTTCGGCATTAAATGACCCATAAGTAGTTGACATGCCGTTAAACAAACAAATCAAATGGAATCACTCGCTAATTATATTATCGGCCTTAACTAAGCACACAGCATTTCAAAAAACTTTATTTCAACAAAGAAAGCTAAATATTTCAAATTATCTCTCTTTATCTATTTTGAATGTATGCAACCGTATATCCCTTCTGTGAACAACGAACTCTCTTACCTTTGTTTTAAACATTTTTAATATTGTTTTGTGTCAGATTATTTAATGAACATTTCCTCTTCATGACAATTCGTTGAAACTACAGAATTTGAAAATTTCTGATTGATTTTTCCTTACACGAACTACTGACACAAATTGAAGCGCGTAAATTCCTGAATAAATTCTTTTGTTAAAATTACCCTCGTCATTATCTGCCTCCATTAATCTTCTTAGTGTGGGTAAAGAAACTGTTCATTTTAACCCCAAAGTCCCACAACACTATAAATGAAGTATGTAGGTCCTACGAGAACCATCCTGCATTGAACCTGGACTGGCGCTACACAATCGCAAACAAGGAATTGCATTAAATAACAAAAGCCGCATCAATGGAAGACTTTCACTAACAGTAGCAATACTTAAAATGTATATCACATGCAACTTGGAGAGAAAATAGTAACATAATCGATATACTGACGTTCCACACTACTTCAAACAAATAATTAGGAAGGAAACCGCCATCAATACTGGAAAGAACGATGACAACGGACTTGGGGAATTTTTTTTTTTTTTTTTTTTTTTATGATTATTTAAATATTAGGTTGGTGCAAAAAATAATGACGTAATAATGTCGTTTTTTTACCTATTTTTTAACGTCAAAAAACGACATTATTACGTCATTATTTTTGCACCAACCTAATAGAAAGAATTTATAAATTTCGACCGAAATTGGAACTGACTGGTCGATCAATGAACGCCAGATGTTTCCTTAGAGGGAATAATACTAATATTACTACTGACATTGTTGAATTTGATTGAGTCTTTTATATGAGTGTTTTTAATACTGGAAAGAGAATTTGTTAATAATTGTGCTGGAGTCGGCCGTAATATAATACATATCAACCTTGACTCTCAATGTTTTTTTTATGATGCAATGCTTGTTATAATGAAACTCTGCTCTATTGTTTTTTATCTGAGGATTTTGAGATGTCCTGTTAATATCCAGTGAATGTTTTCAATTATCATCATCTTCATTATTGATTTTAGCTGAAACTTTGAGATGAGTTCTTAATATTCAGCGAATGTTTTCGACTACTCTTATCCTTATTACTGTTTTTGTCTAAAACATTCAGATGAGTTGTTAATATTCAAGGCATGATTGGTATTACTTCTACTGTTATTGTTGTCTTTGAAAATTTGTGATTAGGTGCCTGTGTTGAATGAATATTATTACAGATTTCCTATCTTAATATTCAATAAATGCTTTCAACTATCGTCATTTTCATTGTTGTTTTTGTCTGAGGCTTTGAGATGAGTTAGTTTGTTTTGCTTTGTTTTGTTTTACGGCATATCAACCTCAGCGGGTTATTTAATGCCAACAACATTTTTATTGCTGGTAATATTTTTTTTTCTAAAATGTATTGCTGGTTATTTTACCTGGTATTAATTTTTTTCCAAAATATATTTCTGATATTTTTACTATAAAAATCTATTTTTACACACTTTCATAGTGTTTTGACCTCATTTTGGGGGTTAACTATTTGCCCATAGCTGGGACCCTAACAGGTACTACCACCCCTGGTCAGGGTGGACCTGGGAACAGCAACAATTAAGATGTGGTTCCAGGCTCCTAAAACTTCCAATCTCCTTGCTGCCGGATGTAGTTTATCATCATACCCAGGACCAAGATTGGTTGGTCAGATTCAATAAATGTTTTCGACTATTTTCATTTCCACTGTTGTTTTTGTCTAAGACTTTGAGATGAATGCAGTTAATGACTTGTGCTGGTGTCAGCCGTAATACAATGCATATTAACCATGACTCTCAAACTATTTTTAGTTCAAGGTTCATTTTAGGTTGCAATGTGTGTTATAATTATTTTTCTTCTCTGTTGCTGTTTTTACCTGAGGCTTTGAGATGAGTTATTAATATTCAGTGAAGGTTTTTGATTATCATCATCTGCTGTTTCTGTTTGTAACGTTCACTTGTTAATATTCAATTAATTATTTGTACTTTTTTTTTTTATTGTTGTCTTAGATTAAACGTCAATATTCGACGAATATTATGGATTTCCTCATTTTTCTTGTACAGTGCAACCCGGATATAAGAGAGTTGCCGTGATCGGAGAAGAAGTCTCTTATATCCGGGTTTTTCTTATATCCGGGTTTGGTCTATCTTATATACATTAACACAGGCTCTAATCTGGGACCAGAGAAAATCTGTCTTATATCCGGGTTTCTCTTATAACCGGGTCTCTTATATCCGGGTTACACTGTAGTTGTTTGAGGCTTTGTTTCAATATCCAGTGAATGTTTTGGACAATTACTATGATTTTTTTTTGTTTTTTTTTTAAATACCGGAAGAAGATTTTGTTAATAACTTTTGCTGATGTCAGCCGTAATATAAAGACTTCCGTTTCTCACTGGCTGCCTCGTTGCTATAGTATATATCTATCTATCTATCTATCTATCTATCTATCTATATATATATATATATATATATATATATATATATATATATATATGAATTTATTTGTTTAAACGTTATTTTAAATGGATGCTCATATCTGTTTTTAGGTATTTATTTACATCTACCGGCCTGAATATTCGAGAAATCTTGTTCAAGCCTGTAGATGTATTGTAAATAAATAAATATACTGTTTAATAAATAAATAAATAAATAAAACCATCTACTCAAATATGAGTATCCATTAAAAATAACGTTTAAACAAATAAATTAAAAATATGTCGGATTTAATACATTTCTTTATATATAGCTGTGATACAGCGAAACAGTACTGTCTGCGAATGACATACACACACACACACACACACACATATATATATTATATATATATATATATATATATATATATAATGTCTAAACTTTGGACCAAAATATATTCGTTATTATCTCAAATTAGCATATCAAATAAGTTGATGTTAAGATCCCTTTTTACATAAAACAAATGAATAAATATTTTAATAATACTAATCCATACCATATACTATAAAAGAGGCTATTCATACCCTGACTCATATAAAATCCAAATGATTAGCTTTTCTTTTCCTTGAGATAAGCATCTTATACGTGATTATAAAACACTCGCTCTCCCCTGCTCAAGGCAATGATTTATTCCATCCTCTTCCAACAGAAGTAAATGGCATTGTAATTAATGAAACCTGCGTTGGATGAATTTTATGACGTTCTTTAATCCTCTCGTGAGCTACGATTACACACTCTGCTTACATGTCCCGTAAAACGTTTTGTTTTTGTTTTTTGTTTTTTTATTTATTGTCATTCAATCCGGTTTTTACTTGGCCAACCCAGATTGATTTTGAGAATCAATCGATCGCTTTAAAATAACTTGCAGCTGGAGAACGAATAGCAATTATTAAAAATATTAAGTATTTTGATCAAGGGGAAAATGAACTGGTTACAATTTAAAAAAGAAGCATTGTTATTGTCTGCTATAAAAATTAAGCAAGCAAGTTTCGACCGCCAATTTACTGGTGTCTTGGGTTCAATCCTTAATAGGTACATCACAACAAATGAAATTTATTATTATTATTATTATTATTATCTACATTATGAAGGTCCTGTCCGTTGAGTAGTGGTTAGAAAGAGGCTACTGTAATATGCTAATATTCCTGAGTTCGATCCTCGCTCGGTACCTCACTTTAGTGGCCTTCTCTCAAACTAGGTTAAGTTTAATCAATATCTAGTATAGGAAGTAATTGCGACTGGTCCCAATAAGAAGGCGCCCAATGGAGATTAAACTCACTA
The DNA here is from genome assembly GCA_963932145.1 of Acanthosepion lycidas. Taxonomy (NCBI): domain Eukaryota; kingdom Metazoa; phylum Mollusca; class Cephalopoda; order Sepiida; family Sepiidae; genus Acanthosepion; species Acanthosepion lycidas. The sequence goes on along the minus strand of OZ010599.1, from coordinate 58,037,568 downwards.
CACTCGCATATGGTCTGCTTACTAATCATTGCCCTACGGCTAATGTCCTTGCTCGATTTGTTACTGAAAATGCATACAAGTTTTACAGTAAGCAAAAATCTGAGTCAGTGACTCGAGGTCATTTGGGGATGGTGGGTTTTGTCTGGAGGGGTTACAGAGTTTTTGAGTGGGGTTTTGCTTTGAGTTACAGGGTTTTGTTCAGAAGGTAACAGGATTTATGGTGGATTACAAGGTTTTATTTCGAAGAATTATTGTTTTCTTTTTTAGGGGGCTACAGTGATTTGTGTGGAGGGCAACAAGATTTATGGTGGATTACAGGGTTTTGTTTGAAGGGATAACGGTGTTTTTTTAGGTCTACTGGGATTCGTTTGGAGGGATTACAGAGTTTGTTTTTTCAGTGGGGGAATTATAGGTTTTGTTTGGAGGAATTGTAGGTTTTTTTTTTAGGTCTACTGGGTTTTGTTTGGAGAGATTACAGAGTTTGTTTTTTTCGGTGGGGGAATTATGGAGTTTTGGGAGCGAGACTACAAGGTTTTTTAGGTCTACTAGGATTTGTTTGGAGAAGTTACAGTTTGTTTTTTTTTTTTCAGTAGGGGAATTATAGGGTTTTGCTTGGAGGATGTTTTGAAGTTTTTACTGTGTTTTGTTTAGGGGGATTACAAGGTTTTTGGAGATCTACTGAGTTTTGGTTGTAGGGATTACAGAATTAGTTTTTTCAGTGGGGGAATTATAGAGTTTTTGTTTGACCCGATTACAGGGTTTTTAAGGTCTACTGGGTTTTGCTTGGAGGGGTTACATAGTTTTGCTTGTGGGGTATAGGGTTTACGTAGATTGTTGCGTTGCATACCAAATCAAACAGGTTTTTTAACTTAACTCCATTAACACTTGCTGCGAGAGTTCTCTCTTTGGTTGTGAGGTGTGGACATTTTTCAATAAATATGTAATGGCTCCTGGAACATTTCTCCCGCAAACAATATTTGACGGACTCATGGGAATCCGGGTAAAAATAAGAAAAACAACACACCATGGATTTTGAAACAAACGACAATTAAATGCATGCATTACAAATAAATTGCATTACTCTGTACATAACTGAAAGTAAAGAAAAAGATATTAAAAACTTAGCTATTAAGAGTGTTTTTGTATGTGTGTGATACGCATGTGTGATACACACGTGTTCATCAAGTTTCTCAGATACACACATGCATATATATATACCTATATATATATATATATATAAACACACGCATCCATATATATATATATATATATATATATATATATATATATATATATATATATATATGGTGAGACAAAGGGAAAAGTTTATTAATGAATGCGTTTCGCCGAGTGCGTATGCTCTCTTTGACGCAGGTTAGAATGAAAGTAAGATAAAAACTGTGCTGAGGATAAGTAGGGACCATAAAGCAAATTAAATTACATCATCTTATCAGCTCCCAATATCCAGACTCAAGAGAATGTCGGTTCGCCGGTTTGTTTGTATTTTTGTTTTTTTGTTTTGTTTTTTTTTTTTATCTATATCCATATTGCAGCCGTTTCGTATTGTTAGATTTTAAATAAAATGGCTCTAATATATGTATATGCCCGGGTGGGTGTGTATGTATTTACACGTATATGCAAGTATACATAGAAAAATTAAAAAATATAATAAAAACAATTCCTCTTTTAATATTCAAATATCCCAAACGGTTCCAATATAAATATAAGTGCTATTATACATCCTACAAACACACACACACACACACACACACACACACATACATATATATATATATATATATATATATATATATATATATATATATATATATATATTAAGGTATAATCTTTTTTGGAGTTTTTTGGGCATTTTTTTTTTTTTTTTTTTTTTTTTTTTGCTTTCAGCCATGACGACGGTTGACGATAACCGAAAGCGCTCGGCGAAACACCAGGGACTAGAGTTTTATTTCAACAGCATAAACGCAAATATTAAAAAATTTGCGAGAAAGCAAGAAAAAACTGAAAAAAAAAAATATTATTAAACGGAACACATGCCTTAATAACGACATGCTGCCAATATATATACATTAAGAAATGGACAAAGTCCGACAATTAAAGACATTTTTTATGTTTAACGTTCTTTTTATAGATACAAGTATTTAAGTAAATGCTCTGTTTATAACAAACAGTATTAAATAACATTTACCAGCCTGAACGCCCGAGAAATTTTCATAGAAAATATTCGTCCTTGGACAGGATTCGAACCTGCATCCTATACGGAACCGTCATTTACGCTGACGCGCCTAACCGCTCGGCCACCAAGGATCGTTCGGTAGGCAAAGGTCGAATTTACTGCTTATAAACTTCAATCTTCTATGACGGTTTGGTGTTAGTCCAGAGTGTTAACACTCTGGATTAACACCAAAGAAGTCATAAACTTGTTTACCAACATCGACAGTAAGCCCGAATGCACCCTAATTCAGTTCGATATTGTCGATTACTACCAGTCAATATCAAAAGACCTCTTCACGACTGCCCTGGAGTTTGCTACAGTATATTCAGACTTAACTAAAGAAGAAACAAACATAATTCTCAGTGCAAAGAAATCTGTCCTCATCCATAATGGGGACCAGTGGATTAAAAACACCAATGACAACTTTGACATCACCATGGGATCTCTAGACTCTGCAGAATCTTCGGACCTTGTCGGTCTATTTATGCTGTACAATCTAACCGCCCACCGTGAACTAGACGTTGGGGACATCGGGCTGTACAGAGATGACGGGCTCATGGTAGTGAGGAGCTCCACAAGCTTTAAAACAGAAAAAATTAGAAAGATAATTTACAATGAATTCGGGAAACTAAATTTAAAAACAATAGTCAACACTAAATTAAAAAAAGTAAACTTCCTAAACGTAACCCTAGACTTAACTAACAACGTTCACCTACCTTACAGAAAACCTAATACTAATCCCCTGTATGTACATCCTAAGTCAAACCACCCTCCATCTATAATCAAGCATATACCCACATCAATAGAGAAAAGAATAAGTATGAACTCAGCAAATAAGGAAATATTCCAACAGCACAGTAGTTTTTACAACACAGCCCTGAAAAACAGCGGATACAAAAACTCTGACATAACCTATAGAAACGATAGCACCAATAATAAGAAAAACAGGAAAAGAAAGATCATCTGGTATACCCCACCGTACAACCAAATGGTCAGCACCAAACTAGGCCATAAGTTCCTAGCTTTAATTGAAAAGCACTTTCCCACTAATAACAAACTTAGCAACATCTTTAACAAAAACACCTTGAAACTGAGTTACAACTGCACTGAAAATATAGAAAGAATCATAAAAAGACACAATAAGAAAATCCTAGAAAAACACACATACCAAAACAGTAATAAAACACATAAACTAAAACTGGATAAAAACAACGAAAAATTATGCGATTGTAGAAACCCTAAAAACTGCCCGTTGGAAAATAAATGCCTAACAAAATCCGTGGTATACCAATGCACTATCTCATCCATTGAGAGCCCTAACACTGATGGGATATACATAGGCTCAACGAAGAATAATTTTAAAATTAGATGGAGGCAACACAAGAGCTCCTTCAACAATATTCAAAATAGAAATCAGACATCTCTATCCCTATATTTCTGGCATCTAAAAGAAACGAATAAAACACCAAAAGTAAAATAGAAAATAGTAAATAAAACAAGAACTTGTAAAACCTGGGATGACCCATGCCCTTTATGCTTACAGGAAAAACTACACATCATTAAATTCCTAAATAATGAAAAATTATTAAACCATAGGCAGGAGTTAACGGTTTTTTGCCGACATCAACAAACTTTCGCATTAGATAATTAGCATGAAAAACAACAAAAAAAAACAAAAAAAACATAGCTAAGTAAAATTCTAAAAAGCTTAGCCAAACCTTTAAATCGAAAAAAGCCTTTTTGTAGTCGTCAAAAAACAAAAAAACAAATTGAAATTCAGTGCAATGCAATCTGTATATAAAACACCCACTTGAATAAACAAATAAATAAATAGATAATCAGATGGACAATAATAAAAGACAATTCTCCAGACACATAACGATTGTAGGCGCGCCATAAAAATATCCTTCACTGGGAACCAACTAAAGGATGACCGCAAACATTAGCCTTGAAATAGATACCCTACCCAACCTTAGCAAAACCTCTCAGAGGATGATGAATCTATTGATAAGAATTAACTCCCTGACCACTTAACGAAGGAAAATAGTCTAGCCACTCCCACAATAACAAATTCTGTAACGGACTGTACCTAAAAATACACGTAAACCGAGAGATAGCTTATTTCTAAAATTTCGCTTGAAGATGAAACGGTACTAAACACCACAATTCAACTTAATTTTAATAATTATTTGGATGATTTCGGCTCTCGTTTTTGAAACATGAGAACTCTTATGTAGCGAAGGAATCATATTTTTAAACAAAAAATATTATTATAATATAAGCTCGACTTCTGTATGGAGCACTTGTCTTCTTAAAAATAAAAACAAAAATACTAAGGAACCCCGGATTATGCACCCAACGTGTTCTTTTCTATTTTCTGCATACCTGCACAATGATATATATATATATATATATATATATATATATATATATATATATATATATATATATATATATATATATATACACTGTCTGCCAAATTATTATCGAGATAACTTTTTTCTAATATTTCAAAAACCGTCCAATCAATTCACACAAAATTTTCACACAATTTTGGCAACACTCACCTGCGCAATCACGGAAATTTTCGTACTGATCTGCGCAATTTAAACAAACTGGCGCCATATATGTTATCGGCACGGTGATTTGAGCGTGCCAAATTATTAGAAAGGTTTAGTAAAATTCCCAGAATTGAGCAAACGAAACGTTTATTAATGTTGCACGTGAATGTTTATGATCAAAAGAACCTAATAAATGAGATAATCAAACAAATAATAACAGATACAAACAAAGGCACAGTTTTAAACAAATTAATAGGAAATGTGCTTTCCCTATTTTGAAATTACTTGAAGAAGTCGACGATCCATAGAATTTGTTAATTGTAGGATGTCATCTGCTGTAATGCCGTGAGATATGTCAAGAATTGCTTTCCACAACTCAGCGTTGCTCCTGAATTGTCGTCCGTAGGCGTACAGTCTTCGCTTCATGATGCTCCAAAGGTTTTCGATTGGGTTCAAATCCGGAGAATTTTCTCGCCACTTCATTTTTCGAGGTCCATCGAAGCCTAACTGTTTCAAATATTCAGTAGTCTTGTGAGCAGCATGTGAGGGAGCATTATCTTGCATAAAAAGAATGGCCCTTCTGAAGACAACTCTTTACCTTTTCATCCACGGTTCAAGATGCTCCTTCATAAACGCTATGTATGCATCAGCATTCATTTTGACGCCATCTGGTACTCTCCATGGGCCCACTAATGTTTTTTCCAATGATACCACCCCAGATCATTATGCCTCCACTGCCTTGTTGGCGTCTCAAACGATGATGGCAATTCTGTCCGTTCATTACCCAGCCTTTGCACCATCTATCTGGCCCATCAAGTGTTGCTCGCGTTTCGTTTATGAACAAAACTTTAGAGAAGTCAATCTTCATATTGTCTTCGGCCCATTTCAATCAATTTTGAATGTGATTTCTCGTCAACGGAGGCTTCGATACAGGTTTGACTGTTGATGCTATTTCCCTCAGATACCAACACCGAGTACTTTTAGACACAGTAGGATCCCCAATGCGACGGAAAAGCTCTTGACTGGTAAGTCCAAGGTTATTCGTGGCCTCTCGTTTAAGTCGTGACATGAGACAACATGAAATAACCCTTGGCTTGCCTTTATCTGCCATTTTGCGTACTTGTGTAGGGTCGGCGGTGAACTTTTTCACTGTTTGATGACACCTCCCTATCATTTTAGAAATTTATAGGGTAGATTTACCTTTTGAGAGTTCTGAGGAGATAGTTTTCTTTTCAGCATCACTTAAACTGCTTTTACGGCCCATCTTTTCACTAAATTCTTACACTTTTCTAATAATTTGGCACGCTCAAATCACCGTGTTGATAACAAATATGGCGCCAGTTTGTTTACATTGCGCAGATCAGTACGAACATTTCAGTGATTGCGCAGGTCAGTGTTGCCAACATTGTGTGAATTGATTGGACGGTTTTTGAAATATTAGAAAAAAGTTATCTCGATAATAATTTGGCACGCAGTGTATATATATATATATATATATATATATATATATATATATATATATATATATGTTGTCCTTTCATTGAATATTACCGCTAAGTCTGGCTAAGCCATAGCAGGAGCATCAGACCAGACTTAGAGATACCTGATGAAATCCAACGAAGAATTTGCAATGTTATTAGTCCTCACTTGGCATTTCGGCTTCAGTTCGTTTTCCACAGTCGTAACGTAGCTTCTCTGTGCCTTTTCTATAAATAATTTCATGTTTATTATCCTGATGAATTTTCCGCCATGATAACTAGTTTATGAAGCGCAATACTAGATTGGCGGCATGGTCTCCTTATTTTACAGTTGAAATGATTAGCTGTAACCGTAAGTTCTATGCTAACAGTTTCTTCTATCGTAGGTTACGCTTGTGGAACTCTCTTTCGGCTTCTTACTTTCTTATCAATTTTGATCTTCAAAAATTTAAATGCAATAGCAATCATTATCTTCCGTGTTCTTAATTCTTGTTCTTTTATTAAATATAAAATTAAATAGAATTAAAATGTAATATAAAATTAAATGAGAATATAAATGTAATACAAATGAAATATGAAAAATATAAAATTAAATATAAAATATTCAATATATTTATATAAAATATAAAATATTTAATATAAAATTAAATAAAATTACACATAAAATCATTAATATAAATTCTATTCAATCGTTATCTTCTGTATTCTTAATTATTGTTCTTTTATTGTCTTTCCTCCTTAATAGTAGTTTTTCTCATATTCTCTAATAGTCAGTAACCCTTTTGCGTTCTAGGGTCTTTATTGCCTTGTTTAGGATGAAATTATATATATATATATATATATATATATATATATATATATATATATATATGAATTTTATCTTTAAACTTTAGCAACTGAGATCATTGTTTAATATTTTGTATATTATTATAAGGTATTAATAATCCAAAAGTTTCAAATAATTGATGTGAGTAGAAAATCGGTTACTGTAAAATTATTCAAATTATTTATTTGTTGAAACAAAATGGCTATTTTTGTAGTGATTTTTTTACTTATTTATGTTGTAATTTTCGAATAAATTATATTTGCTCTACTCTGTATTGAGCACTCTTTTGAGAATAGTATTTTTGGTTATTGGAATTTATTCCGTATATACCAATCCTATATATATATATATATATATATATATATATATATATATATATAGTTTTTTTAATTATATTTGAAAAGAAAGAAAGAAAGAAAGAATGAAATCTTGTTTTTTGTGTTTCAGTTTTACTAATGGAAACCCGAATGATATTTTTGCTTATTTGCGGAGCTTTCTCTGGATTTTGTTTTGTGGTCGGCTGTACGGCGTCCGTCATCAAAGCCGTGAGGTGAGTTTGAACTTTCCAGTCCGATATTTGCTTTCATTGTTAGCCTCATAAAATGTGTTATGCTTTTAATGCATCTATTATAAATCTTAGACCAAACGTGTGTGGAGTCGACTTTTGTGAGCCTTGGAGCAAAAAGTGGAATTGAAAAGAACGTGGAAAATCTAGACTTGAGAATTTCAGAAGGGGCTCGGGAACTAAAAGACGCTCTGACCTTTGCAGGAAAAATGTTTCACAAGTTCAAACTTTGCAATTGATGGATCTGCATTGGTTAATTTAAAGACATGCCGAAACGGCAAACACAAATCCTTGTGGAGGAGTAAAGACATGAAAAAGTTTTTTTGTTTTACGGACTTATTGTTAAGGGGTCCACCCCTTTTTCATACAAGTGAACTCGCCCAGTGTGTACTTGTACTGCTGCCGGTGAATACCCGGAAGTCAGAAAGTCAGAGGGTGAGAGAGTGAGTTAACTGCTTTGTAGGAGACGCAGTTGCGAGCACGTAGACTCAGAAGGAAGTCATACTTCGATACTGACTTTCCCAGACTGTATATATATTATTATTGCTACTAACCGCATTTCTGGATCTACTAACCGTATTACCAATTGTATTATTACGTCAATACATTTATTTGCTATATATCATTCCTGTGTTTGTCATTCATTTGAGACCGGATTTCATCCCGGATTCCACAACACTTATCACAGTTTAAATTTAGAGATATGATTAGCCACTGTTGACAGTGAACAGTTGTAATAAGTTATTTGTACCTTTAAGCCTTCGTAATGCACTTTGGGATGTACAATTTGCTATAATGGATAACGGCTCGGAATGATAAATCTAAGAGTCAAGTTCGAATTCCAAATCCTACTCTAATGTGGGTACTTGCCATATTTATAAGTAGGAGCAGTTCATTCTCACAGTAAGTGCAGGAAGCCGAATCATACTTTACGATAAATACTATGCTCAACTTCCGGAATAAATCAATGCTAATGAAGCATCTATATAAATTCAAATCAATTGGAACATTTAATAAATGAAAATTAATTACAGAGCCAGCCACTCAGAGATGAAAATATAAGTAAAGACTGAGTAGTAAAAATATTCTGTAAAATGCTTGCAAAATCTAATTAAGACAGTGTGTAGAGTAATTGGCCATGGTTAGATGGCATTGGCAGAAATGCCCAACAAATTGACAAAGTTTTCAATAAACAATAACAAGAGAAAGAAAAGAACAAAAAATATTAATAATATTGAGCAAACAATATATAAGGCAAGGCAACAGTAATAAGGCAAAAATGTTCACAAACTAAGAATGTATACAGACAAGTGATTGCAGCATTCTGACTTCAAGAAAAGAAAGAACAGAACGAAGTCAGATGAGACCGAGTAGTGGCCTACCTTATTGGCAAGGAAAAAATCCCAACATGCCTCATTGTGTTTTGTCTATAAATTTGTGGAAGGGGGAAGTTTTTGAAGACATTCCTATGCCGACTGGAACCAATACAGTGTTTCGTTGTAAAGCAATTATCCCAGATATTGTCGCATGGGTTTTCACATAGTCGTTGAAGGATTATATTTAACATACAAATTGAATGAAACACATGTGTAATTAATATTTTATAAGAATACCCAACTTCCGGAACAAATCAACGATAATGGAGCATCTGTATAAATACAAATCAATTAGAACATTTGATAAATGAAAATTAATTAGGGAGCCGGCCACTCACATAATAGGAGAAATTAAAGCATAAATAAAAAATGTGAGTAATAAAAAACATTCTGTAAAATGCTTCTAAAACAGTGTTTCATTGTAAAGTAATTACATAACATATTTTGGTATGTGTTTTTACATCGATGTTGAAGTTGGTGAAAATCGACAAAAAATTATACTCCAATAAACGGTGTTCCAATAACTTGTACCGATTTTAAATGTGAATTAAATCTAAGCGTCTAATGATTTTTTTTTTTCTTTTTCTTTCAGATTTAACAACTTAAGTCTTTGGCAATTTCACCCATGTTGAGATTAACAATCAAACAACGTGTTGAAGTCATCGAAGCCTGTTACAAAAATGGACGTTCAAACAGAAATGCGTTTCACGCACATTCACGATTTTTTGGGTCAACATAATCGACCAACCAAGAGTGCATTTGAAAACGATGAAACTTTGTTGTGGAGAGGTTCAATTTCTGAATGCGATGATCAATAGAGGTGTCTGGGTTTTCGGACACATTCTTGTGCACTGTGGTATGTTTTCAGCTGAACGGCGTAAACGAGCTCGCAATGGTGTTTTCACATCTGCTACTGACCCAGTTTGTTTGAATTTACGAACAATATTTCCAGTTGCACTCTTGAAACTTTAACACCTTGTTTGATCGTTAATCTTTACACGATTGAGATTGCCAAAGACTTACGTTGTTAAATCTGAAAGAAAAAGAAAAAAAATCATTAGATGCTTAAACTCTTTCGTTCAGATGTTTTTTATTATCTTAGACTGATATAAATAACGCATGCGCAAAAAGTAACATGGAAGCCATCATTGCAAGAATTGAAAAAAGAACTTTAAAATAAACTCAGCAGCAGATACTATTGGAAGTTATCATCGATTTTTTTATACATTTATTTTATCTCAGATTTGGAAATATGTTGTTCTTATCATTCAATGATTTTTTGAGATATTTTCTATTTTTACCATGAAATTTCAATTGGTTTAGTCTCTCGACTTCAGGAGGAAAAATCATTGAGAAAGTTTTTAAAAATTCATAAAAAAATATCCGATTGAAATGGTGAAAATGTAAGGGAAACAAATTCGATGAGGATAGTCCAAAACATTCATTGAATATTAACTACAACTCATCTCAAAGTCTCAGACAAGAACAACAATAGAAAAGATGGCAGTCTAAAATATTCATTGAATATTAACTACAACTCATCTCAAAGTCTCAGACAAGAACAACAATGAAGTTGAGAACAGCCAACGCATACACTGAATATTATTAACAATAAAAGGAATTTTCCCTGTGACGGTGTGGGAGAAGAGAGAACGTCACCTCTCTTAATCCTATTATAAGGTACATACAAAAACAAACAAGACTCAAAACTCTGATATAAAAATTGAAAGGAGCAAATATTTATTACATAGACATGAAAAACAAAAAGAAATTTTGGAAAAAATCATACTCAAAAATTTCGTTTTGGTCGCCTTAAAGTAAAGTAAAGTAAAGGCCAGATAACAGATGAAAAAAGGATTATAAGCTCTTAAAAAGATGTACAATTCTATCTTCAAATAATGAAAAAGAACTTGAGAAGTCAATACAAAAACTTTAAATATGGTTCAAAACACCCTTTCAAAAACAAAAAAAAAATGCCCACCTAATTAAAAGATGAAAAAAGGATTCTATTCACAAGTTTCAATTAATTCGGTTCTTTTTCTCGTTTGCTTTTTCTGTGACTAACAACCAACCTTATCCATAGGTGACAGCCAAAATAGCTTTTCCTTCTAGAATCTTAATTTTATGCCTTCAGGTCGAAATTTCCATGCCTTCTCGTCTTGTGACTTCGTCGAAAATTTCGCTAGCTTCCAGTCGAAAATTATTACACTAAGCATTATCCGCTGACCTGTCTTCTTATATATCCTCTAAAGAGGCTCAGACGAGTCACAGTTTTTAAATATTCGCGGGTGGAAGCCATCCTTCTGATTGGAGGAAAATCCAAAGTGTTTTTTCAGATTTGAAAATAAATCACCGTCTACCGTGACCGAATTATTTTTCTGTCGTTCTTTTTTAGCCAATTCTATATTTATTAGGTTGGTGCAAAAATAATGTCGTTTTTTGACGGTAAAAATACGTCAAAAAACGACATTATTTTTGCACCCACCTAATAATTACTTTAACAGGTATGTTCTACCTCTGAGAGAACGCGTCCGTGTCGTACAGTAGAATAGTCTCGAAGACAGTCAGTTAAGGCAATTAAAACGGCAGGTTTATTAAGAACTAGAATGGTATTAGGTTGGTGCAAAAATAATATCGTTTTTTGACGTTAAAAAATACGTCAAAAAACGATATTATTTTTACACCAACCTAATAAAACTAGAAAAGTAATAAATATATATAAGACTTGTTAGTCTGAAAATACAAATAAACAAGGTTAAGAATAAATAACAAAAGCAGCTGGAAGCGAACATAAAACTAAGAGCATTTGTCTATTACAGCCTTTCTCAACCTTTTGCACAACTTTAGGGTTCCGCAAAAGGTCCCCAAGGGTTCTGCGAGAACAGGTGAGATAAGCTAACGCACTTTTGATTTTTTATTTAATTTCATATTACATAATATTACTAAACACGCAAAATATATTCTTGGTTATTGTAATATTTTAATATAGACATCATCCTCTCTAACCTATTATGTTATTAAAAAAATATAACAATCATTGTGAATATATTTAGTGATGTCTGTAAGGCGCCATTGTGAAACGATCTTCACTAGTCAGTTCCCAATCAGTGAACAGGATCTGTACTTCAAGTTAATTATTTCTTTGTTTTTTATTTGTTTTTACAGAAATGGCTAATCACCCTTTAACGAGTATCAAGAGCAAAGACAAAAATTGTCTCCTCTCAATTGAGAATCAAATCCGTGTGTGTTTATTTAACGTTCGACTTCCAATTAAGTATTTGTGTCACAAAAGAAAGGCACAGGCTTCACATTCTAATGTTTCACTTTATCAAATGGCTATAAAAGTAACATTTTCTTAGCCCATTTATTGGTTCAGATGATATTTTGCCTTGATTTACCTTATGTCTTTTCAACATTGCCAGTAAAGGATAAAGAAAACTAAAAAAAACTGATGCAGCAATTATCTGCTTTCGGTCTGTTTACATTTATATTATAAGTATAAGATATTGATTACTTATGTTTATTTTTACGTTTGAGTTTAGAACTTGTGTGTGTGTGAACGAAAACTCCCTGATGAAGTATTATAAACAAACAGTATAAATTTTATTTTGCATTACCGAAAAATTTGATAAAGAAGTATTAATTTGTCCTTAAACCAGTTATTCAAATTATATCCTATTATATTTACTTCAAATTAAACCAGTTATTCAAATTATATCCTATTATATTTACTACGTGAACTACGATTAAAATAAAATGAGAAAGATATGGTATATAATTTTGTTTTTTGCGCAGGGATTCCTTGAGTCGTAATTTATTTTAAGGGTTACGCAAGGGTAAGAAGGTTGAGAAACGCTGGTCTAATAAATGGGTAAAAGAAGGAATCAAGTACTTTGTATACATGAATAAAGTTTGCTACGAGAATACATTCCAAAGTTGCAGTGAATTCGTGAAAAGAAAGCTAGAAGAAGGTTACATTTTGCAACAGCGTGCGTGGACACGTGTTGAAAGCGTTCTACACACAGAGATACAAACGTTAAAAAAAAATAAACGTATGAAATCAGGCCACATTAAACAAATGTTCAAACAATAACACGGAAATAAAATAGACAAAGGTAGAATGAAAGTTAACAAAAAGCTACAAACCAATGCTGGTTAACTTTGGGGGGTTGAATAACGAGGATAAAACTACCGACCACATGCTTGGTGTGATGCCTTTATTGTGTTGGGTTCCTCGTGCTAAAGGCTAACCGGAATTGGTAAAAACAGTGACCAATCTAAAAAAAAAAGTACCTAACCTAAAATGTGACAAACAAAGGAGGAAATAAACAATATGGTTTCTGTATTGTGTAACGGAACAAGGCAAATGTATCACATCAAATTTATTTTTTATTAACCGACTGGTTTTCATTTTAAATACACTTCTCTTAAAAGTAAGTGTAGAAGAAAACCTACACTATTATACTATTTATTTATTTATCTACAATTTTTATTCATTTATTTTTAATTATTTTATAGTACTTTCTAATAAAAAAAAACACTATAACAAATCCTTTTAAAGTTTCCAACAAAATCTGCGCTATTAATTTCATGTTTAATTTATTTTATTATTCAAATAATGAAATCATAAAACAATATTTAAAATGACATTTTGTCCTAAATTAACCGAGTAAATTGTAATAACAAAGACAGCAAGAGTAGGCTTAAGGAAGCTTTATTCTGCTTAGAATAATTGATACCAGTGTAGTGACTATTTCTAATCCTCTACAAACGAAAGATTTCACCAAAGGGAAGTAATCATAAAACAAGGGACATTGCTCCCGATTACTTTATCACATAAATTTTCATGATTTTTCCTCATAGTAAATCTCTAAATCCCCTTTTGTTTTTCAGAGATCGAAAACGAATCCTGAAAAATAGATCGGAAAGAGGTCAAGTTGAAGACAGAGACAATGAATTGATAGACAGCCAATCAGAAAATCTCCACAAATCTTTGACGAAAGGTGGCAGCAAAACAACCGAATGTCGAAGACATGATTTCAACAATACAGAACGCCAGAGAAAGCCAGGAATTTCAGGTATTCCAGTCAATGAGAAGTTGGAAATAGATTATGGATCTGTCGAAACGTCTTTTCATTCTTATTCACATAATGTAGGGAATTTCGAGACACAAACGTCAGATATTGAAAAGAGTTATGGCGCTCACTCACAGTCGACAAACTTAGTATTAAATGACGAAATATTAACCGACGAAGAAAAAGACAATGAAGACTTCGAAATTGACAGCAAAGGCGAAGACGATAAGGAATTCTGTAGAAAAGAGATTCAGCAAAACAATAATGGAAGTAGTGGAACCTTTTTGGTGGATACGGACACGCCTATAGAACGAACCAAATCTTACCAAGCAGCTATGGTTACGAACGTATTTCTGGAGTCTTCTCTATCTAATACCGACGTCGATTGGTCGTCAAAAGAAAACATATTGAAGACATGTTGTTAGTTGACTGACAGAAAGTGTGAAAAAGTTGAAAATTGCGATAAAAAAAAGATTAAGATACGTATTTAGATGAGTAGCAAAGCCAAAGTATATAGATAAATATATTTAGAAAAAAAAGTTTGATACTTAGGGAATAATTTTTATGGACTCGTCTCTTAGAATCCGTTTAAACAATCGTAAATGGCGACCGATTTAATTACTGGTCATGCTCAAGCTCGTGACTTCAATGAAAAGAGGAGAACTGCTGTTTTCAGTGTAACTCTACAGATTTTGTTGTTGTTGTTGTAGCTTTTTTATCACTTTACTCCAAGCAAGACGCCAGGGATTACTAGAAATGAAAGAGAATAAAAAAAAAACTTTAGAAGAAACCGGAAGCCCAATCCTAAACTGAAAACAATGTATAAACTTTTACTTCAGTTCAAAAGACCTTGATGGAGTGTGAACTGGGCGATAACCAAACCTATCTACCCCTATTGAAATTGGTTTAGTTTTATTTTGTTTTGTCGTAATGGTCAATAAAACTTTCTCAGCGAAGAAGTATTTTCTTATAGACAAATTCCGTTGAAAACAGCGGTTTCCATCCAATCAGCGAAGTTTAACAGAGTCGAACATGGTCAGTAATTAAATAGGTGATCACTTATGGCAATTTAAATTATGTACATAGTGGAAGAGTGCTCATCATCGGGGATACAGCCTTTGTAAATATAAAGAGTTTAGACGTTAAAATCAACACAGAATATTTAATTTTCCTGTCATAAGGCGTAAAACCAAATCATCATGCAATGTTGGCGTCTATGTTCACACTGTTTCTATCTAGAAAGGCTCTATCCTCGATTAATATAGCCTATTTTAAATATATATATATATATATATATATATATATATATATATATATATATATATTGAATGTATTATTAGTTAAGACTATAAACGTTATTCAAATCAGCATAGCCACTAAATATAACGTTTATAGGAATATATATATATATATATATATATATATATATATATATATATATATATATATATGGTGGGGCAAAAATACTTCCCACATAATAGTAAGATATTAGTGGCAATGATGTCGTCATCTAGCTATGTTACTATTATGTGAGAAACATTTCTGGGAGGTATATGATGAAGGTCTTTCTGTCGCACCCTATATATATATATATATATATATATATATATATATATATATATATATATATATATATATATATATATATGTATACATATATATATACATACATATATACATATATATATATATATGTTTCTACAATTAATTTTAACTAAATTGTAGATTTGTCTTTAAAGCCTTGAGCATTTTCGCCTTATTTTTTCATATTTTTTACACGTTTTGTTTAAACACAAAACGTGTAAAAAATATTAAAAAAATTTCTTATCTATTGGCATATAAAAACACCATGATATTTCTATCTATCTCTATATATATGTGTGTATTGGTCAAATTAATGAATAAACAATGAATAAAGGGATAAACGAAGGAATAATTTGATTGCGAGAGAAATTCACCAAAAATCTAATTTAGCGACAATGGTTAAGGCCGCTTGTTACCTACACCGTAGATACGTTATCCAATCCAGTTGTAAAAAAATTAGAAATAATTCTTAGTTGATGTGAATGAAAAGAACAAAAACTCCGTTATTTATAGAAACAATATTACAATCCCTAACAACAATAGATGAAGTCAAAATTTCAGGATTTCTTTCTGTCGTTTTATACAATGTGCGAAATTATCCCATAAAAAAAGTATATTCCATATTCATTAGTACAGGGTGCCTCACAAAAAACAGGAAATTTGGTACAGTTTATTTATTTTGGGAATTTTTGTTACAGTTAATTGAAAGAAAAACAAAGGCTAGAAATTTAGTAGCCTTAAAACAGAACAAAAATACAAATGTTAGATGTGGTGTTCAAACTAAAGAACTCTGGCAAAATTTCTTGGCATTTTTTAGTCCCTAAGTTGGATGTTCTTTCGTAAAGAGAACAATCACCCCACGTTGAAAATTTGATAACTGCTGCATCCTGGGAAAAGAAATGGTTAAACATTTATATGTTAGTTAATTTTTTTTAGTTCATTCATGTAGTAAAATATATAGTTATTTTTTTTTTATATATGTTAGTTAGCTTTTTCATCATATACCAGGTTTTTCGTGGATAACCCTGTAGAACAACGGGGAATATTTTTCAACAAGTTGGCCATTTCTATGGTAATTTTGATACAAGCATAAATTTCCTAGTCGAAATTAGTATCCGTATAGTCGTCAACTCTTAAGAACAATACAAATATTTTTTTAACAATTTTGGGTTTTGACTTACAACTACTATCATTTTGATTCACACAGAGATTTCAGATACTCAATAAGTTTCCATTCGAGTTTCTACTTTATTATTAAAACTCTCAAAAACCCTCTAAGATTCATCGAGCATATGTAACATAAGTAAACAATGGTTTTATTAGGAGTATTATCAAAAGGAGATAATATCAAAAAATTAATATGAGTAAATATTTTTTCCATATTCCATATTCAAGTTCCGGAAGCAAGTCGGAACAACAGAATGAATTTAATATTTTTAAATCTCCATAAAATTAAAGCTCAAATGTCAGCGATGCTGATTTGGTTAATATATATATTTCCTCTTCAATTAATATATATATATATATATATATATATATATATATATATATATATATATATATATATATATATATATAATGTCTGCATGAAAATAAAAACTGACATATTGTCCAGCTGACAGACTGTGAATTTCTTACATAAAGCATTATGACTAGTATTAATTTTTCACTCGTGTTTCTATCATCTTATTATCGAAACTCTCAGCAGATCGTTATTCTACAGCCATTAAATGACCAACACAGATTGAAAATAAGGAATATTTAACTGTCGCAGACTGACGATGTGAGAGTTACAATAAATGGCAAGAGAAATACAATGATATAAATATGAGACATAAATGAATAATACTTCTGATGATTTATTCTGTAACATACAGAATTGTGGCAATGAATACTACTTCTGTCTCATAATATTTGTGTTACATTTGCCTCCATATTTCAAATTGCAAATGTAACAATTATTATGGGACAGAGATAAGTAACTGTTACTGTTATACATTGCTTTTTAAGAACGAATTTGAACTGAGTTCAATTCAAATCATTTCTCTAATAGCAAAATGGAAAATAAGGGATTTGAACTGAGTTCAATTCAAATCATTTCTTAAATAGCAAAATGGAAAATAAGGGATTTGAACTGAGTTCAATTCAAATCATTTCTTAAATAGCAAAATGGAAAATAAGGGATTTGAATTGAGTTCAATTCAAATCATTTCTCTAATAGCAAAATGGAAAATAAGGGATTTGAATTGAGTTCAATTCAAATCATTTCTCTAATAGCAAAATGGAAAATAAGGGATTTGAACTGAGTTCAATTCAAATCATTTCTTAAATAGCAAAATGGAAAATAAGGGATTTGAATTGAGTTCAATTTAAATCATTTCTCTAATAGCAAAATGGAAAATAAGGGATTTGAATTGAGTTCAATTCAAATCATTTCTCTAATAGCAAAATGGAAAATAAGGGATTTGAACTGAGTTCAATTTAAATCATTTCTCTAATAGCAAAATGGAAAATAAGGGATTTGAACTGAGTTCAATTTAAATCATTTCTCTAATAGCAAAATGGAAAAAAAGGGATTTGAACTGAGTTCAATTCAAATCATTTCTTAAATAGCAAAATGGAAAATAAGGGATTTGAATTGAGTTCAATTTAAATCATTTCTCTAATAGCAAAATGGAAAATAAGGGATTTGAATTGAGTTCAATTCAAATCATTTCTTAAATAGCAAAATGGAAAATAAGGGATTTGAATTGAGTTCAATTCAAATCATTTCTCTAATAGCAAAATGGAAAATAAGGGATTTGAACTGAGTTCAATTTAAATCATTTCTCTAATAGCAAAATGGAAAATAAGGGATTTGAACTGAGTTCAATTTAAATCATTTCTCTAATAGCAAAATGGAAAATAAGGGATTTGAACTGAGTTCAATTTCTCTAATAGCAAAATGGAAAATAAGGGATTTGAACTGAATTCGATTCAAATCTAATTTTAAATATAAACATTGTAAAATTATCATTTTCGATGTCAGATCCAAAGCTGAACACTGTTATTTGGTCAATAACTGTTTATATTTTAACCCAAATCATCAGATTTGGTGATACGATTTCTTTAATTGAATATTTTTACATTTTGGGGGGTTGTTTATAGATGATGACGCTGCTGACAAAATGGCGTGGTCCATATGATTCTGTATTTTTTTAACAACGATTCATTTCTGTCTTTAATAATTTAACGTAATTCTGCTGATTTGACAGATGTTGATGCTCAAAAGAATGTCTACACGGTTTTATGTCTATGTTATATTTAAACCGTAACCTAGTGGTTAGAAAATTAAATTTCCATCCATGAGATCTGTGTTCCAATTTCATCATAGTAGATTTGCCAAGGAGGTGATTATAGATTATATCGGCCTGGAGAGCTGATCGTGGTGCACGACAACGTTGGGAAGTGTGTGAAAACCGCACCACTAGTTGACTCATATCTTATGAGTGAAATTTGATAAACGAAAGTACTCGTAATATAGGGTAACCCAAAAAAACGGGAACTTTTTAACGATCCAATAAAACCAAGAGTGATAGAAGAAAAATATGTTATTCATAGTAATTGAAACCTTAAAACATGCCATTTAAGAAACAATGATGGAATTTTCATTTTTTTAAAATTACGTCCTGTACATGGCGTCCTCCTATACGAATGCATTCTTGAAATCTGCTGTTGAGATTCCTCATTGACTGCTGCAACATCTCAGCTGGGATACTGTGAATTTAATCTTGAATTCTAAATTTCGCATGTTTACTTGCTCGAGGTTACTGTCTCGCAGTGTTGCCACTTGCTCATATCTGGCAATACGCACTTAAAAAAATCCCCGTTTTTTTTGGTCATCCTGTAGTTGTGGTGGTATGAAGTCACTAGTCATCGTGACCAAGATTTTGAGCATACTTGCTTCGTTCAAGATCCTATCAGATTATGCACGTTCTCCAAGGTACCGGAGCAAAGGTCCGCTCAGCATAGTTGCAGTATAAACCAAAGGTTGGTTCTGAAGATGTTGAGGAAATATTAATGTTCTTGAACAGGCGTTTGCAACAATGATCAGCTAAGCACCTGAGTAACTTCATAGCCTCCTGTGAATGATATCTTATATATATATATATATATATATATATATATATATATATATATATATATATATATATTGGGGGCGGGTTCCTTAGACCAAAACAAGGACAAAATTGTCCGCAAATCCTTCGTTTTTGAGTTATTAAGTTAAAAGAAAGTTTACGATACATCATGATGATACATCTAGACTAGGTTACATTTGTCATTCGTGTACATTTGTGGCTAGTCTGTCTTCAACGTTTAGCGTGTTTAGTAGTGAATTAACTGAGAAGTGTTCTGCTTAACAATGGCAGGATATTAGTATCGTGAGCAGGCAGTTATGATTTTTACATACGGCCTCGCGAATGGTAATGAACGCGCTGCTGCACGGCTGT
>OZ010599.1:57909880-58014880 GCA_963932145.1 Acanthosepion lycidas | reverse complement strand
CAAAATAAAATATTAATATATTAATATAAATTAATCAATATAAAATATTAAAAAAATAAAATATTAATAATAAAATTAATTTAATATATAAATTTTATAAGGATTATATATAAAGGAAGCATATACATTTTCTATTTCTATAATACAATTCCTAAATTTATCTATTAGTAAAAAATAAAACAAGCTTTTTTTTTCATCGAATGGTTATAGGGGTCCACCAAAAAGTATTAAGTGTAAAAGTGGTCCATAGATAAAACAAGTTTGAAAACCACTGATCTATACAGTCACTTATGGTTTATTATTTCTAATTCTGCTCTTTTGAAGCGTTTAAAATAATAAACATATCCAGAGAGATGACATGAAACAAGAGAAATAAAAAGAAATATATTCACAGCCTGAACTCTTCTATTTACTAATGCGATATTCGCTTATTGGAGTCGAGTATTGGCTCTTGTTACCATATTAATATTTCATAACTAAATAAAGGAGATCAGGCTGCGTGACTGATAAATGTAAAAATTCACACGGTGTTTTATATTATAGAACATGTGTTATTATGAGTTCAATGAAAAGTCAAAGGAATTTCATATCAGACACAAGGAAATGCAATATAATTTTTACTTATATTATTTACATTATTCAGACTGTTATCCTCATAATAATTACAATAATGTAATAATTATAATAATATAAAAGTAATCATAATACCTTATCTCAGAGATATAAACAAAACAATTTTTGCTGTTTTTTTCCTGGGACAGATTTCCTATAATTAAATAAAATATTCATTATGTGAAATGTCTTAACTTCGTTTTTCAGAAGCCAAGACAACAAACTGATTTCCATCAGGAAAGACTTTACGGGCTTGTTAATTCATAGTAAAGTTTTCGTCAGACATTTTCTTTCAGACCAGGAATACTTCCTTAGTAGTTATGGACATTGCTTCCTCATTGCGATTTACAAAGAGTAGCATAGATGTTTCAGAAGGCCGGAAGTACCCAATGAGGTTCCAATACTCTATTTAGTCGTAATTGTTCTAGCGAGGGAAACTTGTAATCAAAGTGCCCCTAACTTTTAAAATATACGTCAAAATAAAATCGTTAACAATTACAAATCGTTCTTCATGAAAGGATTATTTGATCAGAAATAATAATAATAATAATAATAATAATAATAATAATAATAATAATAATAATAATAATAACAATAATAATAATAATAATAATTAAGAGAAGTGTATGATTTAAAAAAAAGAAAAAACACAGTGTTTAACAATGTTAAACAATATTTCAACAGAATGTCTCTCTTAATTCATTAAATTACTATTTTCCCGCCTCGGGAGAATGAACAGAATGACAGGAGAGTTCCATAAGATTTATACTAAGTTGTTTGATTAATTACAAAATGAACAAGATCATCATTATATTAAGAACATTTCAGTTGCATTCCTTCACGCAGGCAGCGTTTCATTCGTTTTGACGCGTTCATTACCAGGACAGCCATTTTTTTTTTTATTACAAGACAAGCAACGTTTGTACAAAGACTTATAATTTTTTATAGATTTATATATTTTTATACTTGAATCTTTTTTAAATATAATTTGAAGACAGGCAGACATTCTGTTGAAATATTATCATTGTCAAACACTGTTTTTCTTTCCCTTTTCTTAAATCGCGCGCTTTTCTTAACTGTTGTAAAATATTGGAAGAATATTTGGAAGAATTACTTTGTTTTTTAATAATAATAATAATAATAATAACTAGCATAGTACCAATCAAAAATGATATAACTATTTATATATGAACTGACTCTTTTATTTGGATTAGAGCATTTGTATGCTGTGCTTAGAATCGAAATGTCACTTCCTGATATATAATACCAGTGTGCTATCTGCGCGCTCCGTGAAAAATGTTACACATGCACATAATACAGCCTATCTATTCATTTAGACACGACGACAGAGTAGATAAAAGCAGTGTAAAAGAGGAAGGATTCAAAGGTGTTAAGGGAGAAAGGTAGAAGGTAAGAAAAGAAGCTAGAAAACAACGAAAAAGAAAAGCGAATGAATTGAAAAGGGGCAACGAAATAGAGGAAACGTTGGGAACGGTTGAGAAAACTAGGGAAAAACGAAAAGAAAACAAGTGAAAGGAGAATGGGAGTAAGGGATGAAGACAAAATAGACGAAAGGTTAAGTAAAAAAAAAGGAAGGGAAAAACGAAAAGAAAAGTGAGTGTAAAGAAATCGGGGTAAGGGATGAAGACGAAATAGAAGAAAGTTTAAGTAAAAAAAAACTATGGAAAACCGAAAAGAAAAGTGAGTAAAAGGAGAAGGGGTAAGGGATGAAAACAAAATACATAAAAGGTTAAGTAAAAAAAAGGCTAGAGAAAAACGTAAAGAAAAGCGAGTGAATCGAAAAGAGGCAAGAGATGGTGACGAAATGGGGGAAGGTGAAAGGTAAATAAGAAAGCTATATAAAAAAAAAACGAAAACTAAAGCGAAAAGAAATAGCGAAGAATAAAGACGAAAGAAAATCATACACAGACTATTAACACTATTTACATTATTCGAACTATTGTCCTCATCTTTGTCGCCATATTTATTACAACGAATAATGTAAATAATACCTCATCTCAGAAATATAGACAAAGACTATTATAAGGCCGTCAATGTTATTACTCCTTTGTTATTTCAAAATCAGTTAACATTTTTTTCTTTTGAAAGTGACATACACTTGACGTTGGAAAGATACGTAGAAACTACTACTTTATTAAGC
Organism: Acanthosepion lycidas; assembly: GCA_963932145.1. Taxonomy (NCBI): domain Eukaryota; kingdom Metazoa; phylum Mollusca; class Cephalopoda; order Sepiida; family Sepiidae; genus Acanthosepion; species Acanthosepion lycidas. The sequence goes on along the minus strand of OZ010599.1, from coordinate 58,012,107 downwards.
GAAGCAGTACGGAGCACTCGATAAGGATCGAACTCACTATTCAGTCATAATTGATCTAACGAGACAAGCTTGCTAAGCATAACAGAACGTTGAAATGTCGCTATCGTGTCAATACACTGACGGAAAATAAAATTGCAGCATCCTCAACAACAAGATGCCGATTTTGACCTGAATGCATGCTAGGAGATAATTTCCTTCTATAAGTCATGTCTCTTCAGGACATAGGCGAGCATGACTCTCCACGACTTTCTATTCTTTGTAGCTCTAACAATGCTTATTTCCTTCCAGTCCATCCATTTATACACGGTTCTTAAGTAAATTACTGACTATTCATTTCTGCTCCTCTTGCCTTCAGTAAGTCCTGTGAGCGTCAAACTCTCCAAGCCCACATTCCTCATTATGTCTCCCAGAAATGTCAACTGTTTCCTTCTGATACTAGGCACAAGTATCCATTTCGTTCCCATTTTCCTTAATAACATCTTCGTTGGTCATATGACCCGACCATAGTATTATTCTCAGAATTATTCCTTCATCTTTAATCTTCAGGACTTGAGCGATAATGACTCTCCCATATTTCCTATCGTTCGTAACTCGTAATAATATTTGTATCCTTACTATTACTCACAGATCTTGTTCTGCTATCTAATTATACAAGTTCATTGGGTATATTATTTCATGTTTCACCTCTGTCCCTCTTGCCTTCAATAGGGGCTGCGAGTCTCAGGTGAACAATATATATATTTCATCACACCTCAATATCTATCGTAACATTTCAACTTTCCCATTCTCATTCTGAGTATCAGCGTCATTTTTGTTTCTATTTTCCTTAGAAATTCCTCGTTGTTCGCATAATCTGTCCATGGTATTCTCAGCCTTCTTCTATTGAATCACATCTCTGATGCTTGTCTCTTTCTGATTCTAAGTATAAATGTCCTTCTTGTTTCCATTTTCCTTAAAACTTTCTTATTACTCACATGCTCCGTCCATGGTATTCACAGCCTTCTTCTGTAGAACAGACCTCTCTGATACTTGTCTTTTTCTGATTCTGAGTATAAGTGTCTTTTTTGTTTAAATTTTCTTTAAAACATTCCTATTGCTCACATGCTCCGTCCATGGTATTCTCAGCATTGTTCTGAAGAACCACATCTCTGATGCTTGTCTCTTTCTGATTCTAAGTATAAGTATCCTTTTTACTTCCATTTTTCTTTAAAACTTCCTCATTGCTCACATGCTCCGTCCACGGTATTCTCAGGCTTTCTTCTGTAGAATCACATCTCTGATACTTATCTCGTTCTGATTCTAACTATAACTGTCTTTTTTGTTTCCATTTTCCTTAAAATTTTCTTATTGCTCACAGGCTCCGTCCATGGTATTCTCAGCCTTTCTTCTATAGAATCACACCACTGATGCTTGTCTCTTTCTGATTCTAAGTATAAATATACTTTTTGTTTCCATTTTTCTTAAAACTTCCTCATTGCTCACATGCTCCATCCATAGTATTCTCAGCCTTCTTCTGTAGAATCACATGTCTGATACTTGTCTCTTTCTGATTCTAAGTATAAATGTCCTATTTGTTTCCATTTTTCTTAAAAATTTTTATTGCTTGCATGCTCCGTCCATGGTATTCTCAGCCTTCTTCTGTAGAACCTCATCTCTGATACTTGTCGCTTTCTGATTCTAAGTATAAGTGTTCTTTTTTGTTTCCATTTTTTTTTAAACTTCCTCATTGCTCACATGCTCAATCCATGGTATTCTCAGCCTTTCTTCTGTAGAATCACATCTCTGATGCTTGTCTCTTTCTGATTCTAAGTATAAGTGTCCTTATTTGTTTCCATTTTTCTTAAAACTTCCTCATTGCTCACATGCTCCATCCATGGTATTCTCAGCCTTTCTTCTGTAGAATCACATCTTTGATACTTGTCGCTTTCTGATTCTTAGTATAAGTGTCCTTTTTGTTTCCATTTTTCTTTAAAACTTCCTCATTGCTCACATGCTCCATCCATGGTATTCTCAGCCTTTCTTCTGTAGAATCACATCTTTGATACTTGTCGCTTTCTGATTCTTAGTATAAGTGTCATTTTTGTTTCCATTTTTCTTTATAACTTCCTCATTGCTCACATGCTACGTCCATGGTATTCTCAGCCTTTCTTCTGTAGAATCACATCTCTGATGCTTGTCTCTTTCTGATTCTAAGTATAAGTGTCCTTTTTTTGTTTCTATTTTTCTTTAAAACTTCCTCATTGCTCACATGCTCCATCAATGGTATTCTCAGCCTTTCTTCTGTAGAATCATATCTCTGATACTTGTCTCTTTCTGATTCTAAGTATAAGTGTCATTTTTGTTTCCATTTTTCTTTATAACTTCCTCATTGCTCACATGCTCCGTCCATGGTATTCTCAGCCTTTCTTCTGTAGAATCACATCTCTGATGCTTGTCTCTTTCTAATTCTAAGTATAAGTGTCCTTTTTTGTTTCCATTTTTCTTTAAAACTTCCTCATTGCTCACATGCTCCATCAATGCTATTCTCAGCCTTTGTTCTGTAGAATCATATCTCTGATACTTGTCTCTTTCTGATTCTAAGTATAAGTGTCCTTTTTTGTTTGTATTTTTCTTTAAAACTTCCTCATTGCTCCCATGCTCCATCCGTGGTATTCTCAGCCTTTCTTCTGTAGAATCACTTCTCTGATACTTGTCTCTTTCTGATTCTAAGTATGAGTGTCTTTTTTGTTTCCATTTTCCTTAAAACTTTCTTATTGCTCACATGCTCCATCCATGGTATTCTCAGCCTTTCTTCTGTAGAAGCACATCTCTGATACTAGTCTCTTTCTGATTCTAAGTATATATGTCTTTTTTGTTTCCATTTTTCTTGAAACTTCTTTATTGCTCACATGCTCCGTCCATGGTATTCTCAGCCTTTCTTCTGTAGAATCATATCTCTGATACTTGTCTCTTTCTGATTCTAAGTATAAGTGTCATTTTTGTTTCCATTTTTCTTTATAACTTCCTCATTGCTCACATGCTTCGTCCATGGTATTCTCAGCCTTTCTTCTGTAGAACCACATATCTGATACTTGTCTCTTTCTGATTCTAAGTATAAGTGTTCTTTTTGTTTCCATTTTTCTTTAAAACTTCCTCATTGCTCATATGCGCCGTCCAGTATATTCTCAGCCTTTCTTCTATAGAATCACATCTCTGATGCTTGTCACTTTCTGATTCTAAGTATAAATGTCTTTTTTGTTTCCATTTTCCTTAAAACTTCCTTATTGCTCACATGCTCCGTCCACGGTATTCTCAGCCTTTCTTCAGTAGAATCACTTCTCTGATGCTTGTCTCTTTCTGATTCTAAGTATGAGTGTCTTTTTGTTTCCATTTTCTTTAAAACTTCCTTATTGCTCACATGCTCCGTCCATGGAATTCTCAACCTTTCTTCTGTAGAATCACATCTCTGATGCTTGTCTCTTTCTGATTCTAAGTATGAGTGTCTTTTTTGTTTCCATTTTCCTTAAAACTTCCTTATTGCTCACATGCTCTGTCCATGGTATTCTCAGCATTGTTCTGAAGAACCACATCTCCGATGCTTGTCTTTTTCTGATTCTGAGTATAAGTGTCTTTTTTGTTTCAATTTTCTTTAAAACTTTCCTATTGCTCACATGCTCCGTCCATGGTATTCTCAGCATTGTTCTGAAGAACCACATCTCTGATGCTTGTCTCTTTCTGATTCTAAGTATAAGTATCCTTTTTACTTCCATTTTCCTTTAAAACTTCCTCATTGCTAACATGCTCCGTCCACGGTATTCTCAGGCTTTCTTCTGTAGAATCACATCTCTGATACTTATCTCGTTCTGATTCTAACTATAAGTGTCTTTTTTGTTTCCATTTTCCTTAAAATTTTCTTATTGCTCACAGGCTCCGTCCATGGTATTCTCAGCCTTTCTTCTATAGAATCACACCACTGATGCTTGTCTCTTTCTGATTCTAAGTATAAATATACTTTTTGTTTCCATTTTTCTTAAAACTTCCTCATTGCTCACATGCTCCATCCATAGTATTCTCAGCCTTCTTCTGTAGAATCACATGTCTGATAATTGTCTCTTTCTGATTCTAAGTATAAATGTCCTATTTGTTTCCATTTTTCTTAAAAATTTTTATTGCTTGCATGCTCCGTCCATGGTATTCTCAGCCTTCTTCTGTAGAACCTCATCTCTGATACTTGTCGCTTTCTGATTCTAAGTATAAGTGTTCTTTTTTGTTTCCATTTTTTTTAAACTTCCTCATTGCTCACATGCTCAATCCATGGTATTCTCAGCCTTTCTTCTGTAGAATCACATCTCTGATGCTTGTCTCTTTCTGATTCTAAGTATATGTGTCCTTTTTTGTTTCCATTTTTCTTTAAAACTTCCTCATTGCTCACATGCTCCATCAATGCTATTCTCAGCCTTTGTTCTGTAGAATCATATCTCTGATACTTGTCTCTTTCTGATTCTAAGTATAAGTGTCCTTTTTTGTTTGTATTTTTCTTTAAAACTTCCTCATTGCTCCCATGCTCCATCCGTGGTATTCTCAGCCTTTCTTCTGTAGAATCACTTCTCTGATACTTGTCTCTTTCTGATTCTAAGTATGAGTGTCTTTTTTGTTTCCATTTTCCTTAAAACTTTCTTATTGCTCACATGCTCCATCCATGGTATTCTCAGCCTTTCTTCTGTAGAAGCACATCTCTGATACTAGTCTCTTTCTGATTCTAAGTATATATGTCTTTTTTGTTTCCATTTTTCTTGAAACTTCTTTATTGCTCACATGCTCCGTCCATGGTATTCTCAGCCTTTCTTCTGTAGAATCATATCTCTGATACTTGTCTCTTTCTGATTCTAAGTATAAGTGTCATTTTTGTTTCCATTTTTCTTTATAACTTCCTCATTGCTCACATGCTTCGTCCATGGTATTCTCAGCCTTTCTTCTGTAGAACCACATATCTGATACTTGTCTCTTTCTGATTCTAAGTATAAGTGTTCTTTTTGTTTCCATTTTTCTTTAAAACTTCCTCATTGCTCATATGCGCCGTCCAGTATATTCTCAGCCTTTCTTCTATAGAATCACATCTCTGATGCTAGTCACTTTCTGATTCTAAGTATAAATGTCTTTTTTGTTTCCATTTTCCTTAAAACTTCCTTATTGCTCACATGCTCCGTCCACGGTATTCTCAGCCTTTCTTCAGTAGAATCACTTCTCTGATGCTTGTCTCTTTCTGATTCTAAGTATGAGTGTCTTTTTGTTTCCATTTTCTTTAAAACTTCCTTATTGCTCACATGCTCCGTCCATGGAATTCTCAACCTTTCTTCTGTAGAATCACATCTCTGATGCTTGTCTCTTTCTGATTCTAAGTATGAGTGTCTTTTTTGTTTCCATTTTCCTTAACACTTCCTTATTGCTCACATGCTCTGTCCATGGTATTCTCAGCATTGTTCTGAAGAACCACATCTCTGATGCTTGTCTCTTTCTGATTCTAAGTATAAGTATCCTTTTTACTTCCATTTTCCTTTAAAACTTCCTCATTGCTAACATGCTCCGTCCACGGTATTCTCAGGCTTTCTTCTGTAGAATCACATCTCTGATACTTATCTCGTTCTGATTCTAACTATAAGTGTCTTTTTTGTTTCCATTTTCCTTAAAATTTTCTTATTGCTCACAGGCTCCGTCCATGGTATTCTCAGCCTTTCTTCTATAGAATCACACCACTGATGCTTGTCTCTTTCTGATTCTAAGTATAAATATACTTTTTGTTTCCATTTTTCTTAAAACTTCCTCATTGCTCACATGCTCCATCCATAGTATTCTCAGCCTTCTTCTGTAGAATCACATGTCTGATACTTGTCTCTTTCTGATTCTAAGTATAAATGTCCTATTTGTTTCCATTTTTCTTAAAAATTTTTATTGCTTGCATGCTCCGTCCATGGTATTCTCAGCCTTCTTCTGTAGAACCTCATCTCTGATACTTGTCGCTTTCTGATTCTAAGTATAAGTGTTCTTTTTTGTTTCCATTTTTTTTTAAACTTCCTCATTGCTCACATGCTCAATCCATGGTATTCTCAGCCTTTCTTCTGTAGAATCACATCTCTGATGCTTGTCTCTTTCTGATTCTAAGTATAAGTGTCCTTATTTGTTTCCATTTTTCTTAAAACTTCCTCATTGCTCACATGCTCCATCCATGGTATTCTCAGCCTTTCTTCTGTAGAATCACATCTTTGATACTTGTCGCTTTCTGATTCTTAGTATAAGTGTCCTTTTTGTTTCCATTTTCCTTAAAACTTCCTCATTGCTCACATGCTCCATCCATGGTATTCTCAGCCTTTCTTCTGTAGAATCACATCTTTGATACTTGTCGCTTTCTGATTCTAAGTATGAGTGTCTTTTTGTTTCCATTTTTCTTTAAAACTTCCTTATTGCTCACATGCTCCGTCCATGGAATTCTCAACCTTTCTTCAGTAGAATCACATCTCTGATGCTTGTCTCTTTCTGATTCTAAGTATGAGTGTCTTTTTTGTTTCCATTTTCCTTAACACTTCCTTATTGCTCACATGCTCTGTCCATGGTATTCTCAGCATTGTTCTGAAGAACCACATCTCCGATGCTTGTCTTTTTCTGATTCTGAGTATAAGTGTCTTTTTTGTTTCAATTTTCTTTAAAACTTTCCTATTGCTCACATGCTCCGTCCATGGTATTCTCAGCATTGTTCTGAAGAACCACATCTCTGATGCTTGTCTCTTTCTGATTCTAAGTATAAGTATCCTTTTTACTTCCATTTTCCTTTAAAACTTCCTCATTGCTAACATGCTCCGTCCACGGTATTCTCAGGCTTTCTTCTGTAGAATCACATCTCTGATACTTATCTCGTTCTGATTCTAACTATAAGTGTCTTTTTTGTTTCCATTTTCCTTAAAATTTTCTTATTGCTCACAGGCTCCGTCCATGGTATTCTCAGCCTTTCTTCTATAGAATCACACCACTGATGCTTGTCTCTTTCTGATTCTAAGTATAAATATACTTTTTGTTTCCATTTTTCTTAAAACTTCCTCATTGCTCACATGCTCCATCCATAGTATTCTCAGCCTTCTTCTGTAGAATCACATGTCTGATACTTGTCTCTTTCTGATTCTAAGTATAAATGTCCTATTTGTTTCCATTTTTCTTAAAAATTTTTATTGCTTGCATGCTCCGTCCATGGTATTCTCAGCCTTCTTCTGTAGAACCTCATCTCTGATACTTGTCGCTTTCTGATTCTAAGTATAAGTGTTCTTTTTTGTTTCCATTTTTTTTTAAACTTCCTCATTGCTCACATGCTCAATCCATGGTATTCTCAGCCTTTCTTCTGTAGAATCACATCTCTGATGCTTGTCTCTTTCTGATTCTAAGTATAAGTGTCCTTATTTGTTTCCATTTTTCTTAAAACTTCCTCATTGCTCACATGCTCCATCCATGGTATTCTCAGCCTTTCTTCTGTAGAATCACATCTTTGATACTTGTCGCTTTCTGATTCTTAGTATAAGTGTCCTTTTTGTTTCCATTTTTCTTTAAAACTTCCTCATTGCTCACATGCTCCATCCATGGTATTCTCAGCCTTTCTTCTGTAGAATCACATCTTTGATACTTGTCGCTTTCTGATTCTTAGTAGAAGTGTCCTTTTTGTTTCCATTTTTCTTTAAAACTTCCTCATTGCTCACATGCTCCATCCATGGTATTCTCAGCCTTTCTTCAGAAGAATCACATCTTTGATACTTGTCGCTTTCTGATTCTTAGTATAAGTGTCCTTTTTGTTTCCATTTTTCTTAAAACTTCCTCATTGCTCACATGCTCCATCCATGGTATTCTCAGCCTTTCTTCTGTAGAATCAAATCTTTGATACTTGTCGCTTTCTGATTCTTAGTATAAGTGTCATTTTTGTTTCCATTTTTCTTTATAACTTCCTCATTGCTCACATGCTACGTCCATGGTATTCTCAGCCTTTCTTCTGTAGAATCACATCTCTGATGCTTGTCTCTTTCTGATTCTAAGTATAAGTGTCCTTTTTTTGTTTCTATTTTTCTTTAAAACTTCCTCATTGCTCACATGCTCCATCAATGGTATTCTCAGCCTTTCTTCTGTAGAATCATATCTCTGATACTTGTCTCTTTCTGATTCTAAGTATAAGTGTCATTTTTGTTTCCATTTTTCTTTATAACTTCCTCATTGCTCACATGCTCCGTCCATGGTATTCTCAGCCTTTCTTCTGTAGAATCACATCTCTGATGCTTGTCTCTTTCTAATTCTAAGTATAAGTGTCCTTTTTTGTTTCCATTTTTCTTTAAAACTTCCTCATTGCTCACATGCTCAATCCATGGTATTCTCAGCCTTTCTTCTGTAGAATCACATCTCTGATGCTTGTCTCTTTCTGATTCTAAGTATAAGTGTCCTTATTTGTTTCCATTTTTCTTAAAACTTCCTCATTGCTCACATGCTCCATCCATGGTATTCTCAGCCTTTCTTCTGTAGAATCACATCTTTGATACTTGTCGCTTTCTGATTCTTAGTATAAGTGTCCTTTTTGTTTCCATTTTTCTTTAAAACTTCCTCATTGCTCACATGCTCCATCCATGGTATTCTCAGCCTTTCTTCTGTAGAATCACATCTTTGATACTTGTCGCTTTCTGATTCTTAGTAGAAGTGTCCTTTTTGTTTCCATTTTTCTTTAAAACTTCCTCATTGCTCACATGCTCCATCCATGGTATTCTCAGCCTTTCTTCAGTAGAATCACATCTTTGATACTTGTCGCTTTCTGATTCTTAGTATAAGTGTCCTTTTTGTTTCCATTTTTCTTAAAACTTCCTCATTGCTCACATGCTCCATCCATGGTATTCTCAGCCTTTCTTCTGTAGAATCACATCTTTGATACTTGTCGCTTTCTGATTCTTAGTATAAGTGTCATTTTTGTTTCCATTTTTCTTTATAACTTCCTCATTGCTCACATGCTACGTCCATGGTATTCTCAGCCTTTCTTCTGTAGAATCACATCTCTGATGCTTGTCTCTTTCTGATTCTAAGTATAAGTGTCCTTTTTTTGTTTCTATTTTTCTTTAAAACTTCCTCATTGCTCACATGCTCCATCAATGGTATTCTCAGCCTTTCTTCTGTAGAATCATATCTCTGATACTTGTCTCTTTCTGATTCTAAGTATAAGTGTCATTTTTGTTTCCATTTTTCTTTATAACTTCCTCATTGCTCACATGCTCCGTCCATGGTATTCTCAGCCTTTCTTCTGTAGAATCACATCTCTGATGCTTGTCTCTTTCTAATTCTAAGTATAAGTGTCCTTTTTTGTTTCCATTTTTCTTTAAAACTTCCTCATTGCTCACATGCTCCATCAATGCTATTCTCAGCCTTTGTTCTGTAGAATCATATCTCTGATACTTGTCTCTTTCTGATTCTAAGTATAAGTGTCCTTTTTTGTTTGTATTTTTCTTTAAAACTTCCTCATTGCTCCCATGCTCCATCCGTGGTATTCTCAGCCTTTCTTCTGTAGAATCACTTCTCTGATACTTGTCTCTTTCTGATTCTAAGTATGAGTGTCTTTTTTGTTTCCATTTTCCTTAAAACTTTCTTATTGCTCACATGCTCCATCCATGGTATTCTCAGCCTTTCTTCTGTAGAAGCACATCTCTGATACTAGTCTCTTTCTGATTCTAAGTATATATGTCTTTTTTGTTTCCATTTTTCTTGAAACTTCTTTATTGCTCACATGCTCCGTCCATGGTATTCTCAGCCTTTCTTCTGTAGAATCATATCTCTGATACTTGTCTCTTTCTGATTCTAAGTATAAGTGTCATTTTTGTTTCCATTTTTCTTTATAACTTCCTCATTGCTCACATGCTTCGTCCATGGTATTCTCAGCCTTTCTTCTGTAGAACCACATATCTGATACTTGTCTCTTTCTGATTCTAAGTATAAGTGTTCTTTTTGTTTCCATTTTTCTTTAAAACTTCCTCATTGCTCATATGCGCCGTCCAGTATATTCTCAGCCTTTCTTCTATAGAATCACATCTCTGATGCTTGTCACTTTCTGATTCTAAGTATAAATGTCTTTTTGTTTCCATTTTCTTTAAAACTTCCTTATTGCTCACATGCTCCGTCCATGGAATTCTCAACCTTTCTTCTGTAGAATCACATCTCTGATGCTTGTCTCTTTCTGATTCTAAGTATGAGTGTCTTTTTTGTTTCCATTTTCCTTAACACTTCCTTATTGCTCACATGCTCCGTCCATGGTATTCCAAACCTTTCTTCTATAGAATCACATCTCTGATAATTGTCTCTTTCGGATTCTAAGTATAAGTGTCCTTTTTTGTTTCTATTTTCCTTAAAAATTCCTTATTGCTCACATGCTCCGTCCATGGTATTCTCAGCCTTTCTTCTGTAGAATCACATCTCTGATGCTTGTCTCTTTCTGATTCTAAGTATGAGTGTCTTTTTTGTTTCCATTTTCTTTAAAACTTCCTCATTGCTCACATGCTCCGTCCATGATATTCTCAACCTTTCTTCTATAGAATCACATCTCTGATACTTGTCTCTTTCGGATTCTAAGTATAAGTGTCCTTTTGTTTCCATTTTTCTTTAAAACTTCCTCATTGCTCACATGCTCCGTCCATGGTATTCTCAGCCATTCTTCTGTAGAATCACATCTCTGATGCTTGTCTCTTTCTGATTCTAAGTATAAGTGTCCTTATTTGTTTCCATTTTTCTTAAAACTTCCTCATTGCTCACATCCTCCATCCATGGTATTCTCAGCCTTTCTTCTGTAGAATCACATCTTTGATACTTGTCGCTTTCTGATTCTTAGTATAAGTGTCCTTTTTGTTTCCATTTTTCTTTAAAACTTCCTCATTGCTCACATGCCCCATCCATGGTATTCTCAGCTTTTCTTCTATAGAATCACATCACTGATGCTTGTCTCTTTCTGATTCTAAGTATAAGTGTCCTTATCTGTTTCCATTTTTCTTAAAACTTCCTCATTGCTCACATGCTCCATCAATGGTATTCTCAGGCTTTCTTCTGTAGAATCATATCTCTGATACTTGTCGCATTCTGATTCTAAGTATAAGTGTCCTTTTTTGTTTCTATTTTTCTTTAAAACTTCCTCATTACTCCCATGCTCCATCCGTGGTATTCTCAGCCTTTCTTCTGTAGAATCACATCTCTGATACTTGTCGCTTTCTGATTCTAAGTATAAATGTGCTATTTGTTTCCATTTTTCTTAAAACTTCCTTATTGCTCACATGCTCCGTCCATGGTATTCTCAGCCTTTCTTCTGTAGAATCACATCTCTGATGCTTGTCTCTTTCTGATTCTAAATATAAGTTTCCTTATTTGTTTCCATTTTTCTTTAAAACTTCCTCATTGCTCACATGCTCCATCCATGGTATTCTCAGCCTTTCTTCTGTAGAATCACATCTTGGATACTTGTCGCTTTCAGATTCTTAGTATAAGTGTCCTTTTTGTTTCCATTTTTCTTTAAAACTTCCTCATTGCTCCCATGCTCCATCCGTGGTATTCTCAGCCTTTCTTCTGTAGAATCACTTCTCTGATACTTGTCTCTTTCTGATTCTAAGTATGAGTGTCTTTTTTGTTTCCATTTTCCTTAAAACTTTCTTATTGCTCACATGCTCCATCCATGGTATTCTCAGCCTTTCTTCTGTAGAAGCACATCTCTGATACTAGTCTCTTTCTGATTCTAAGTATATATGTCTTTTTTGTTTCCATTTTTCTTGAAACTTCTTTATTGCTCACATGCTCCGTCCATGGTATTCTCAGCCTTTCTTCTGTAGAATCATATCTCTGATACTTGTCTCTTTCTGATTCTAAGTATAAGTTTCCTTATTTGTTTCCATTTTTCTTTGAAACTTCCTCATTGCTCACATGCTCCATCCATGGTATTCTCAGCCATTCTTCTGTAGAATCACATCTTTGATACTTGACGCTTTCTGATTCTTAGTATAAGTGTCCTTTTTGTTTCCATTTTTCTTTAAAACTTCCTCATTGCTCATATGCGCCGTCCAGTATATTCTCAGCCTTTCTTCTATAGAATCACATCTCTGATGCTTGTCACTTTCTGATTCTAAGTATAAATGTCTTTTTTGTTTCCATTTTCCTTAAAACTTCCTTATTGCTCACATGCTCCGTCCACGGTATTCTCAGCCTTTCTTCTATAGAATCACATCTCTGATAATTGTCTCTTTCGGATTCTAAGTATAAGTGTCCTTTTTTGTTTCTATTTTCCTTAAAAATTCCTTATTGCTCACATGCTCCGTCCATGGTATTCTCAGCCTTTCTTCTGTAGAATCACTTCTCTGATGCTTGTCTCTTTCTGATTCTAAGTATGAGTGTCTTTTTGTTTCCATTTTCTTTAAAACTTCCTTATTGCTCACATGCTCCGTCCATGGAATTCTCAACCTTTCTTCTGTAGAATCACATCTCTGATGCTTGTCTCTTTCTGATTCTAAGTATGAGTGTCTTTTTTGTTTCCATTTTCCTTAACACTTCCTTATTGCTCACATGCTCCGTCCATGGTATTCCAAACCTTTCTTCTATAGAATCACATCTCTGATAATTGTCTCTTTCGGATTCTAAGTATAAGTGTCCTTTTTTGTTTCTATTTTCCTTAAAAATTCCTTATTGCTCACATGCTCCGTCCATGGTATTCTCAGCCTTTCTTCTGTAGAATCACATCTCTGATGCTTGTCTCTTTCTGATTCTAAGTATGAGTGTCTTTTTTGTTTCCATTTTCTTTAAAACTTCCTCATTGCTCACATGCTCCGTCCATGATATTCTCAACCTTTCTTCTATAGAATCACATCTCTGATACTTGTCTCTTTCGGATTCTAAGTATAAGTGTCCTTTTGTTTCCATTTTTCTTTAAAACTTCCTCATTGCTCACATGCTCCGTCCATGGTATTCTCAGCCATTCTTCTGTAGAATCACATCTCTGATGCTTGTCTCTTTCTGATTCTAAGTATAAGTGTCCTTATTTGTTTCCATTTTTCTTAAAACTTCCTCATTGCTCACATCCTCCATCCATGGTATTCTCAGCCTTTCTTCTGTAGAATCACATCTTTGATACTTGTCGCTTTCTGATTCTTAGTATAAGTGTCCTTTTTGTTTCCATTTTTCTTTAAAACTTCCTCATTGCTCACATGCCCCATCCATGGTATTCTCAGCTTTTCTTCTATAGAATCACATCTCTGATGCTTGTCTCTTTCTGATTCTAAGTATAAGTGTCCTTATCTGTTTCCATTTTTCTTAAAACTTCCTCATTGCTCACATGCTCCATCAATGGTATTCTCAGGCTTTCTTCTGTAGAATCATATCTCTGATACTTGTCGCATTCTGATTCTAAGTATAAGTGTCCTTTTTTGTTTCTATTTTTCTTTAAAACTTCCTCATTACTCCCATGCTCCATCCGTGGTATTCTCAGCCTTTCTTCTGTAGAATCACATCTTGGATACTTGTCGCTTTCTGATTCTTAGTATAAGTGTCCTTTTTGTTTCCATTTTTCTTTAAAACTTCCTTATTGCTCACATGCTCCGTCCATGGTATTCTCAGCCTTTCTTCTGTAGAATCACATCTCTGATGCTTGTCTCTTTCTGATTCTAAGTATAAGTGTCCTTATTTGTTTCCATTTTTCTTAAAACTTCCTCATTGCTCACATCCTCCATCCATGGTATTCTCAGCCTTTCTTCTGTAGAATCACATCTTTGATACTTGTCGCTTTCTGATTCTTAGTATAAGTGTCCTTTTTGTTTCCATTTTTCTTTAAAACTTCCTCATTGCTCACATGCTACGTCCATGGTATTCTCAGCCTTTCTTGTGTAGTATCACATCTCTGATGCTTGTCTCTTTCTGATTCTAAGTATAAGTGTCCTTTTTTGTTTCCATTTTTCTTTAAAACTTCCTCATTGCTCACATGCTCCATCCATGGTATTCTCAGCCTTTCTTCTGTAGAATCATATCTCTGATATTTGTCGCATTCTGATTATAAGTATAAGTGTCCTTTTTTGTTTCCATTTTTTTTTAAACTTCCTCATTGCTCACATGCTCCATCCATGGTATTCTCAGCTTTTCTTCTATAGAATCACATCTCTGATGCTTGTCTCTTTCTGATTCTAAGTATAAGTGTCCTTATCTGTTTCCATTTTTCTTAAAACTTCCTCATTGCTCACATGATCCATCAATGGTATTCTCAGCCTTTCTTCTGTAGAATCATATCTCTGATACTTGTCGCATTCTGATTCTAAGTATAAGTGTCCTTTTTTGTTTCTATTTTTCTTTAAAACTTCCTCATTGCTCCCATGCTCCATCCGTGGTATTCTCAGCCTTTCTTCTGTAGAATCACATCTCTGATACTTGTCGCTTTCTGATTCTAAGTATAAATGTGCTATTTGTTTCCATTTTTCTTAAAACTTCCTTATTGCTCACAGGCTCCGTCCATAGTATCCTCAGCCTTTCTTCTGTAGAATCACATCTCTGATGCTTGTCTCTTTCTGATTCTTAGTATAAGTGTCCTTTTTTGTTTCTATTTTTCTTTAAAACTTCCTCATTGCTCCCATGCTCCATCCGTGGTATTCTCAGCCTTTCTTCTGTAGAATCACTTCTCTGATACTTGTCTCTTTCTGATTCTAAGTATGAGTGTCTTTTTTGTTTCCATTTTCCTTAAAACTTTCTTATTGCTCACATGCTCCGTCCATGGTATTCTCAGCCTTTCTTCTGTAGAATCACATCTCTTATGCTTGTCTCTTTCTGATTCTAAGTATAAGTTTCCTTATTTGTTTCCATTTTTCTTTAAAACTTCCTCATTGCTCACATGCTCCATCCATGGTATTCTCAGCCTTTCTTCTGTAGAATCACATCTCTGATGCTTGTCTCTTTCTGATTCTAAGTATAAGTTTCCTTATTTGTTTCCATTTTTCTTTAAAACTTCCTCATTGCTCACATGCTCCATCCATGGTATTCTTAGCCTTTCTTCTGTAGAATCACATCTCTGATGCTTGTCTCTTTCTGATTCTAAGTATAAGTTTCCTTATTTGTTTTCATTTTTCTTTAAAACTTCCTCATTGCTCACATGCTCCGTCCATGGTATTCTCAGCCTTTCTTCTGTAGAATCACATCTCTGATGCTTGTCTCTTTCTGATTCTAAGTATAAGTTTCCTTATTTGTTTCCATTTTTCTTTAAAACTTCCTCATTGCTCACATGCTCCATCCATGGTATTCTCAGCCTTTCTTCTGTAGAATCACATCTTTGATACTTGTCGCTTTCTGATTCTTAGTATAAGTGTTCTTTTTGTTTCCATTTTTCTTTAAAACTTCCTCATTGCTCACATGCTCCATCCATGGTATTCTCAGCCTTTCTTCTGTAGGATCACATCTTTGATACTTTTCGCTTTCTGATTCTTAGTAGAAGTGTCCTTTTTGTTTCCATTTTTCTTTAAAACTTCCTCATTGCTCCCATGCTCCATCCATGGTATTCTCAGCCTTTCTTCTGTAGAATCACTTCTCTGATACTTGTCTCTTTCTGATTCTAAGTATGAGTGTCTTTTTTGTTTCCATTTTCCTTAAAACTTCCTCATTGCTCACATGCTCCGTCCATGGTATTC
Source organism: Acanthosepion lycidas (assembly GCA_963932145.1). Lineage (NCBI taxonomy): Eukaryota > Metazoa > Mollusca > Cephalopoda > Sepiida > Sepiidae > Acanthosepion > Acanthosepion lycidas. The sequence goes on along the minus strand of OZ010599.1, from coordinate 57,996,439 downwards.
TCAGCCTTTCTTCTGTAGAATCACATCTCTGATGCTTGTCTCTTTCTGATTCTAAGTATAAGTTTGCTTATTTGTTTCCATTTTTCTTTAAAACTTCCTCATTGCTCACATGCTCCATCCATAGTATTCTCAGCCTTTCTTCTGTAGAATCACATCTTTGATACTTGTCGCTTTCTGATTCTTAGTATAAGTGTCTTTTTTGTTTCCATTTTTCTTTAAAACTTCCTCATTGCTCACATGCTCGATCCATGGTATTCTCAGCCTTTCTTCTGTAGAATCACATCTTTGATACTTGTCGCTTTCTGATTCTTAGTATAAGTGTCCTTTTTGTTTCCATTTTTCTTTAAAACTTCCTCATTGCTCCCATGCTCCATCCATGGTATTCTCAGCCTTTCTTCTGTAGAATCACTTCTCTGATACTTGTCTCTTTCTGATTCTAAGTATGAGTGTCTTTTTTGTTTCCATTTTCCTTAAAACTTCCTCATTGCTCACATGCTCCGTCCATGGTATTCTCAGCCTTTCTTCTGTAGAATCACATCTCTGATGCTTGACTCTTTCTGATTCTAAGTATAAGTTTCCTTATTTGTTTCCATTTTTCTTTAAAACTTCCTCATTGCTCACATGCTCCATCCATGGTATTCTCAGCCTTTCTTCTGTAGAATCACATCTTTGATACTTCTCGCTTTCTGATTCTTAGTGTAAGTGTCCTTTTTGTTTCCATTTTTCTTTAAAACTTCCTCATTCCTCACATGCTCAGTCCATGGTATTCTCAGCCTTTCTTCTGTAGAATCACATCTCTGATGCTTGTCTCTTTCTGATTCTAAGTATAAGTTTCCTTATTTGTTTCCATTTTTCTTTGAAACTTCCTCATTGCTCACATGCTCCATCCATGGTATTCTCAGCCATTCTTCTGTAGAATCACATCTTTGATACTTGATGCTTTCTGATTCTTAGTATAAGTGTCCTTTTTGTTTCCATTTTTCTTTAAAACTTCCTCATTGCTCACATGCTCCATCCATGGTATTCTCAGCCTTTCTTCTGTAGAATCACATCTTTGATACTTGTCGCTTTCTGATTCTTAGTATAAGTGTCCTTTTTGTTTCCATTTTTCTTTAAAACTTCCTCATTGCTCACATAGCCGTCCATGGTATTCTCAACCTTTCTTCTGTAGAATCACATCTCTGATGCTTGTCTCTTTCTGATTCTAAATATAAGTGTCCTTTTTGTTTCCATTTTTGTTTAAAACTTCCTCATTGCTCACATGCTACGTCCATGGTATTCTCAGCCTTTCTTCTGTAGAATCACATCTCTGATGCTTGTCTGTTTCTGATTCTAAGTATAAGTGTCCTTTTTTCTTTCCATTTTTCTTTCAAACTTCCTCATTGCTCACATGCTCCATCCATGGTATTCTCAGCCTTCTTCTGTAGAATCTCATCTCTGATACTTGTCGCTTTCTGATTCTAAGTATAAGTGTCCTTTTTTGTTTCCATTTTTCTTAAAACTTCCTCATTGCTCACATGATCCATCAATGGTATTCTCAGCCTTTCTTCTGTAGAATCATATATCTGATACTTGTCGCATTCTGATTCTAAGTATAAGTGTCCTTTTTTGTTTCTATTTTTCTTTAAAACTTCCTCATTGCTCCCATGCTCCATCCGTGGTATTCTCAGCCTTTCTTCTGTAGAATCACATCTCTGATACTTGTCGCTTTCTGATTCTAAGTATAAATGTGCTATTTGTTTCCATTTTTCTTAAAACTTCCTTATTGCTCACAGGCTCCGTCTAGTATATTCTCAACCTTTCTTCTGTAGAACAACATCTCTGATACTTGTCTCTTTCTGATTCTAAGTATAAGTGTTCTTTTTGTTTCCATTTTCCTTAAAACTTCCTTATTGCTCACATGCTCGATCCATGGTATTCTCAGCCTTTCTTCTGTAGAATCACTTCTCTGATACTTGTCTCTTTCTGATTCTAAGCATGAGTGTCTTTTTTGTTTCCATTTTCCTTAAAACTTCCTTACTGCTCACATGCTCCGTCCATGGTATTCTCAACCTTTCTTCTATAGAAGCACATCTCTGATACTAGTCTCTTTCTGATTCTAAGTATATATGTCTTTTTTGTTTCCATTTTTCTTGAAACTTCTTTATTGCTCACATGCTCCGTCCATGGTATTCTCAGCCTTTCTTCTGTAGAACCACATATCTGATACTTGTCTCTTTCTGATTCTAAGTATAAGTGTTCTTTTTTTTTTCCATTTTTCTTTCGAACTTCCTCATTGCTCACATGCTCCGTCCATGGTATTCTCTGCCTTTCTTCTGTAGAATCACATCTCTGATGCTTGTCACTTTCTGATTCTAAGTATAAGTGTCCTATTTTGTTTTCATTTTTCTTAAAACTTCCTCATTGCTCACATGCTCCGTCCATGGTATTCTCAGCCTTTCTTCTGTAGAATCACATCTCTGATACTAGTCTCTTTCTGATTCTAAGTATAATTATCTTTTTTGTTTCTATTTTCCTTAAAAATTCCTTATTGCTCACATGCTCCGTCCACGGTATTCTCAGCCTTTCTTCTGTAGAATCACATCTCTGATGCTTGTCACTTTCTGATTCTAAGTATAAATGTCTTTTTTGTTTCCATTTTCGTTAAAACTTCCTTATTGCTCACATGCTCCGTCCACGGTATTCTCAGCCTTTCTTCAGTAGAATCACATCTCTGATGCTTGTCTCTTTCTGATTCTAAGTATGAGTGTCTTTTTTGTTTCCATTTTCATTAAAACTTCCTTATTGCTCACATGCTCCGTCCATGGAATTCTCAGCCTTTCTTCTGTAGAATCACATCTCTGATGCTTGTCTCTTTCTGATTCTAAGTATGAGTGTATTTTTCGTTTCCATTTTCCTTAAAACTTCCTTATTGCTCACATGCTCCGTCCATGGTATTCTCAACCTTTCTTCTATAGAATCACATCTCTGATACTTGTCTCTTTCTGATTCTAAGTATAATTATCTTTTTTGTTTCTATTTTCCTTAAAAATTCCTTATTGCTCACATGCTCCGTCCACGGTATTCTCAGCCTTTCTTCTGTAGAATCACATCTCTGATACTTGTCTCTTTCTGATTCTAAGTATAAGTGTCCTTTTTGTTTCCATTTTTCTTTAAAACTTCCTCATTGCTCACATGCTCCGTCCAGTATATTCTCAGCTTTTCTTCTGTAGAATCACATCTCTGATACTTGTCTCTTTCTGATTCTAAGTATAAGTGTCTTTTTTGTTTCCATTTTTCTTAAAACTTCCTTATTGCACACATGCTCCGTCCATGGTATTCTCTGCCTTCTTCTGTAGAATCACATCTCTGATACTAGTCTCTTTATGATTCTAATTATAAATGTCTTTTTTTGTTTCCATTTTTCTTGAAACTTTTTTATTGCTCACATGCTCCGTCCATGGTCTTCTCAGCCTTTCTTCTGTAGAACCACATCTCTGATACTTGCCGCTTTCTGATTCTAAGTATAAGTGTCCTATTTTGTTTTCATTTGTCTTAAAACTTCCTTATTGCTCACATGCTCCATCCATGGTATTCTCAGCCTTTCTTCTGTAGAATCACTTCTCTGATACTTGTCTCTTTCTGATTCTAAGTATAAGTGTCTTTTTTGTTTCCATTTTCCTTAAAACTTCCTTATTGCTCACATGCTCCGTCCATGGTATTCTCAGCCTTTCTTCTATAGAATCACATCTCCGATACTTGTCCCTTTCTGATTCTAAGTATAATTATCTTTTTTGTTTCTATTTTCCTTAAAAATTCCTTATTGCTCACATGCTCCGTCCACGGTATTCTCAGCCTTTCTTCAGTAGAATCCCATCTCTGATACTTGTCTTTTTTTGATTCAAAGTATAAGTGTCTTTTTTGTTTTCATTTTCCTTAAAACTTTCTTATTGCTCACATGCTCCATCCATGGTATTCTCAGCCTTTCTTCTGTAGAATCACATCTCAGATACTTGTCTCTTTCTGATTCTAAGTATAAGTCTCCTTTTTTTTCCATTTTCTTTAAAACTTCCCCGTGGCTCACATGCTCCGTCCAGATTGACACACAGTAACAATGCAGATAAGACTAAATGTGGTTTCAGAGACTCTTTACTTACATTAGGATTACATGTAGGCATGCCTCTAGCCACACTAACACCATCGTGCGCATCAAATGGTGCTCAGTATTTTTTTGTAGTGACAGCATGTTCTGCCTTTTATACAAGTGATATTTGTTCATGTGATATAGATCTGGAGAGTGACATATTTCCTGAGTGTACTTACTTATGACAAATATAACCCCTGGAATCATGTTGTGGCCTGCTATTAGTTGTAATTCTTAGAACAAGAACTTAGAAGATATCCTAATACATCTTTTATTCTGCTTTCTTGTGATGTAGTAACACTCATTCCAGTGCAACATCTGTGTCTAAGATTTAAAAAGTGATGCAATAAGGTTCAGTATAGTGAAGGATTTCAGTACTTCCAGACACCATGCCACGAAAGCCGTTTGGAACGGCGTAAGAATATGGAACTTTGAGAGGTTAGATTATCATTTTTTCATTATTACTGTGCATGTTGGGTGTGACATATCAGTAGTGATTATATCGTGGCAGCAGTGTTTAAGTGACTATTCCTGCATCAGGTGCTGGATGGTCATATAATACAGACACTTGCTAAGTTTGATGCATTTAAGGTTAGCTGCGGTAGACCGCTCAAATGCAAATGAGCAAATGTAGCTCCCGGAAGGTCATCATGGATCATCCGAAACCGATTACAGAACTTTCTCGATATTTTGGACTCCGATTATCCGGATATGAAAGGAACAACGTTGGTAACATTTCCGGACTGGAGAGACATCTCATTATTGGGTCTTACTTTTCAACACGAGCCTCATTTTGTTTTATTTCGTTTTCTTACGCTTTGAAATTAGAAAGTTTTCGAGTTCGAATCTTCAAACAGAATGGAAGATTATTATTTCTTGTCGAAGAGAAAATAAATGTTTGTGACATGATCCGGAAGAAAACTCCAAAACCCAAGGTCACGGCGAAATATAGGAAAATCCACAGTCAACGATATTTTGAAAAGCGAGCCGGAAACTCTTGAACGAGATAAGAACGACGACAATGATATTGACCAATCTTCAACTTCAACAACCCCAATGACAATGTTTACAAATGTTGAAGTTCATCATGTATTCTTCAACCAGAATCTACCCTTAAATATACATCTCCTTTCATCCAACGTCGGGAGTTAGCAGTCGAAAAACGAGGTGTCAGCTGGAAGCAGACAAAAGAGAGGCCAGCTCGAAACATACAAACGAGAGACCAGTATCGAAACAAAAAATGAGAGGCCAGCTGGAAACAGAAAAACGATAGGTCAGCTGGAAATAGACAAACGAGACGCAAGGTAGAAACAGACAAACGAGAGGCGAGCTAGAAACAGAAAAACGAATGGTCAGCTGGAAATAGACAAACGAGACGCAAGGTAGAAACAGACAAACGAGAGGCGAGCTAGAAACAGAAAAACGAAAGGTCAGCTGGAAATAGACAAACGAGACGCAAGGTAGAAACAGACAAACGAGAGGCGAGCTAGAAACAGAAAAACGAAAGGTCAGCTGGAAATAGACAAACGAGACGCAAGGTAGAAACAGACAAATGAGAGGCGAGCTAGAAACAGAAAAACGAAAGGTCAGCTGGAAATAGACAAACGAGACGCAAGGTAGAAACAGACAAACGAGAGGTCAGCTGAAAAAAAGAAAAACAAGATGTCAGCTGGAAACAGAAAATAATTAACGCACTTTTTTCACTGGACAAAACCTTGAAAAAATGTTTGAAAATGTTATTCCATGATATAAATGTTAAATTTCTTCCGGAAAATAACTTTTTTCTTCATTCTTTGTCGCTAATTTAAGTATTCAATTATCCTAAAGTTTCATTTATCCGAACATATCATTAAATTCCATGTCACAAGGTGTACAGATAATCGAGAAAGTACTGTACTTGCATCAGGACTACGGGCACGTGGACCTCTAATCAGACCAACGCCGTCATGCACGTCACGATCTGCATTGTTCAGTGATGAGAGCGGTTGTTACAAAATGCGTAGGCTGGCCCCAAAAGTCAAATTTTATCGTGAAATTCAGTGATTTGAACCTCGTGGGCGTAGGCCCCTGACAGTTATGCATCGTCTTTGTTTAAGTTTTAATATAAGACCGAAAAAATCACGATGATTATGAGTACGGTTGTAAGAATATTGAGTGAAGGCGCCCCGCCGCATCTAGATTCGTTAGCCGTGGTGATGAGTAGTTGAACAGCTTATCAACATCCGCCCTCTCTCTATCCTCTCTCTATCCTCTCATTCCTTTCTCTCTCTACCCTTTCTCTCCTCTCTTTATCCCCCCTCACTCTCTCTCTCTCTCTATCTCCTCTATCCTCTTTTCTATCTTCTCTCTCTCTCGTCTCTCTCCTGTATCCACTCCCCTATCTCTCTCCCCGTATCTCTCCTCTTCTTCTATCCTTTACCCCCTCCTCTTTCCTCTCTCTCTTTATCTTCTCTCTCTTCCCTCTCCTTTCTCTCTTTCCTCTTCCTCCTCACTCTCTATCCTCTCTCCCCTCTGTCTCTCTCCTCTCTTTTCTCTCCCCTCTCTTTTCTCTCTCCACTCTCTCTCCTCCCCCTCTCTCTCTCTATCTTCTCGCTTCCTTCAAAAAACGGTGCCACTACTACTGTTCCCTATTAAATAAAGAAAAGAGAAATCTAAACGAAATTGTCCCCCAACGTTGCGTCACAGGCTGTGACGCAACGTTGGGAACCTGAAGAATTGCTAATAGACCACAAGAAGACAACGACGGCACGAAACGCTACACGGTTCTAATGGTCGTGTAAGTGTACGACGAGAAACTGGAGAACATCTTCCAATGTATATTCGCTCACAACTCAAAGACCCAGACACTGGCAACACAGTGTTTGTGCCAGGTTACAACGTACATTTGGGGGTTTTGAAAATAAACCTTAATAGCGCCATGTATGTCTTTTTCATTCTCTTTTCCTCCCAGTAGCCCCTTGCATTTTAGTAGGGATGAATTGAATTTTTTAAGAACTATTCTATCTCGCGAGATATGCGTTTTTTACCTGTATCTGCTTGCCTTCAATTTGTCCTGTGAGTATCAAATTTTCAAAGCTATCTTTTCTCATTGTGCGCCCTAGAAATTTCAAATGTCTCTTCCTGGTGTTAAGTATGTGTCCTTTTTCCATTTTCTCAAAAACTTCGTCGTTGTTCACATGTTCGGTCCATGGTATTCTCAGCATCCTTCTGTAGAACGAAATTTCAAGTCCCTTTATCATCAGTGAGTAGATTGTCCAACATTTACTGCCATATAGGAGGACTGATACTGCGTAACCGTTTAGCACCCTTTTCTTTGTTTCTAACGATTTTTCCTGTTTTTTAATACTTTGCTTAGCTTTTAGAAGGCATTTTTCGTTATCCCACAGCACTTTCGGATTTCAGTGCCGCACTTTTCGTCTTCTGTTGAAATATTTCCCAGATATTTAAATTGTTGTACTTGTTTATTCTGTTATATCCAATTTTTAATGTTGGGCTGTGCTTTTTGCTGACAACCATGCATTCTGTCTTCTTACAATTTATGTTTGCACCTTTCTTCTCGCTTCCCTTCTGTAGATGTTCTTTTATTATCTTTTCTGTGCTATCTGCATCTCTTATGTTATTAAGATTGTGGCCTTCAGTTATTAATACTGGTAGAACTTCTAATTCTCTCAGAATAATCTCACTGTATTACATGTAGGCATGCCTCTAGCAGCCTTTTCTTTTTCTGGTGGTTGTGTGCGTGTACGACGAGAAACTGGAGAATATCTTCCAATGTATATTCGCTCACAACTCAAAGACCCAGCGCCATGTATGTCTTTTTCATTCTCTTTCCCTCCCAGTAGCCCCTTGCATTGTCTCATTGCATTTTCCAGTGAAAAGACATATCCTTGTCTTAAATCACTTTATATATATATATATATATATATATATATATATATATATATATATATATGTAATGAAAAACAAACCACTTTAAGGTACCATTACGATAATTTATTTCACCCAAAATCCTTTTTTAAGGATTCAGGATCATCAGGTAAAACTTCCAACAACGAATTGAGAGGAAAAAATTAAATATATATATATATATATATATATATATATATATATATATATATATATACCTAATTCATTTTCTATTGGTATGCAAGGAGGGGTTCTAGATTATTCTAATATCCTTCCCAAATATGTCAAGGATACCTATCAGTTCTGACATTTCTTTGTGACGTACTTTATTAAACACCTTTGCATAATCTATAAAACACGGTGACATCCTTCTGCATTTGTATCACTTGCACGTTTCATATTTATGGCGTACCTATTTTTTGATTTCCTCAATGAAATATAATAAATAAGCATGTTCTTGGTCTCGTTTCCATTTATTTTCCAACTTCTCATTTTGTAATTTCGTCACTGAATTTCTGATGATCCATTTTACTTATGAATCTTTCTTCTCATTTCTCAGCGACAAAATGAAACGAAGAATGATAGTCCTTCATTTAAGCGACGTAAAATAAATTTCTATTCCTTGAACGGTGTAAAATCAATAACACCAATGCATATACGTTTATTACAATTAAACATTATTAGAACAAGTAATGGTGGGTTACGCAGCAAATAAAGGCTGAAATCACGGAACTATTTTTATACCATATGATGAAAAAATTGCTGCTGATGTCATGAGAGTATATCCCATGGTTGATTTCCTTGATTAAAGCATTAGCCATCCAGCCATCTTTAACAATATGGCTTCCAGACAGAATATAGCCCACAATCGCTTTTTTTTCAGAGTCTCTGCTCGCCGATCCGGCACCTTGACTAAAAAACACTTTCCCGAACTCCGCTCGATATCATCAAATACCCGAGGATATTTACGATGAAAAAACATTTAAAGATATAAAATGGCAGTTTATTTTACGCCGTTTAAGTGAAGCAGAACAGTGACAGATTATTTTGCGCCGCTTATGTGAACGATTGGAGCGAAGAGCATCCTCTTTTCCTTTTTTTTTTTTTTTCATTTAAATCCTTTTTTCTTTTGTCCGAATTCACAAGAGTTAGTCACTAGTTAGAACGTTAACTTTCCGACGATGAAACCCAGATTCGAATATCAAACTGGTCAATTTGTCAAGAAAGTGACTATCACTTTGGAGAGATCATCCCAGCGTGATACACCGTTAGGAAGTTCTTGAAAACAATCCCACGATTTGCCCCAAGCATGGCTAAAATTGGATCGATGAAACTCTTTGGAAGTTGTCAATGGTTTTGTTAGCACGAAGTTACAAGTCATCTTGACCGAGAAATCGAACGTATTAGGTTGGTGCAAAAATAATGACGTAATAATGTCGTTTTTTGACGTTAAAAAATACGTCAAAAACGACATTATTACGTCATTATTTTTGAACCAACCTAATACTTGCCTTGTTCTTCTATTGATCATACCATATTGTGCGTTCTCTCGTAGAAACTGTAACTAAGGTACGCTCAGCATAGTTGCAGGATCAACCACAGGTGTGAGTGTTGAAATATAAATGCGTCTAGCATCTGTAACAGGGATTAGCCAGTTACCCGAACAGATAGATATACATGATAATGAGTAGCCAACTATTACTCAAGTCTGTAGTGAAAGAAATAAGAAGCTAAGGTGGTTCTATCTGTTAACAAAGGTAAATGTAAGCATACAACGCGACCGTTCGCTCAAGCTTAACAACGACCGGCCAATGATCACACCGCGTTGTATTCCGATCCTACATCTCGTTTGTGTTCACAAAAAGATGGGAAAGGGTGCGATGCATTCTCACGAGATAACAGGATGAAAGACAGACGTTACTTTGAGAAATAAGAACGTGAACCCTGTTTCCCATATTAGATGTATATGTTTTAGTCAGAGCTTCGCCTGCTCGTCCGGGTGTGTAAGTAGGTGATACTGGGGACAGTTTCTGCTATGTCAGCTATCCTCCCTACAAACTCTTCGCCCATCTACTCATCACACTGTGTTGGGAAGCAATACGAAATGGAGGCCTCGGAACCGCAAAACGAACACGTCCGTCTCCCACCAAGGGCAGACCAGAACTTTATCCGATTACATGACTGTTAGTATAAACCAACATCTGGATATACCCTATTTCCGGTTTTGTTGCCACTCGATCCCTGAAAATCCCTCATCCACGCTTTTACTTCTAATTGCTCTTTACATAAAGTTGATGCCGCTTAGAAGACAGAACTTAAAAAGGAACTAGCAGCCGGCTCATCAAACAGAAACGTCAGAGATCATTTAAAACCACCTCTTATCTTTCTACAACTGTCTATATTTCTGGGTCACGTCACTGGAGGGATGAGCATTATAATGCTTATTTGTGACTAAAAGGTTTTATGGTTATTTCTCTTTATATTTTAAGAAAAAGTCCCTAGTAAACGAAATAAGTGGTTATGGTGGTTCCAATAATTAGTAACGGTAGATACTGCTTCAGTCCCCACTATCCTGTATGTTTGTGGCAAGGAGCTTAAAGCGGGACTGCTATTCACCGAAACGTCCTATTAAACCAACGAAATGAACTACCCTTTCCTCAGAAGGCGGCGTGTATGCAGCGATGGGGCGGGATGACATGCACATGGGCCTGAAACACACCTTGTCCTTGTAAAACAGGATATAATTAATTTTCTAGAATATTTATGCAAATATATTTTGTAAAAAAATAGATAAATTTTGTAAAATAATACCAAGCCATCTTAAAAACAAAATATTATTTTGTTGTTCATCAATTATAAGTGATATATTTTCCGTTTTATTCTTTTTTCATTTTTTAATATATTGACTCTGTGGTAAATTTCATTGGTTGCATATATATATATATATATATATATATATAGAGAGAGAGAGAGAGAGAGAGAGGAGGGAGAGGGGGTGATGGGTATTTTTTTTATTTTCTCGACTGCACAGTATAGTAGGGTCAGTTGGGCACCGTCTGTGAAAAAAAAAACACCATAACGCAATTCACTCCACCAGAAATTTAGAAATGGCATGCTGCTCTGCTTGTCATTCACGACGGAAGCTCCAATAAGAACATTCAGAGTGTTTGGGTGTCAATCTGAGGACAGTAAAGAGGATTTAGAAAGAGTTCGATGAGTCTAATGGTGATTACGAAGGTGTTTCGAATTATCACTAGTGATGGCAACGTCATGCCTCCACATCTAGCCACCTAACTCCCCAGACTGCAACCCTTGATTATTATGTGTGGGGCGCAGTTGAGTGAGAGGTCAACAAAACTCTGTGTAACAAAGATGAACTGAAAGCAAGGATTATGGCAGAATTTATCAACTTAAACAAGGAGAGTTACAGGAGATTCCGAGGTCATCTGGAAGCCGTGGTTGGAGCCAATGGCGATTTTATTGAATAACATGTAGTTGGCAATAATCTGTTAAAGCATCGGGTTTCTCACTAGAAATTGTAACGAAGTTGAAGAAAGTCATCTAACTGGATATGACTTTCAACCTAGATCGACGTTTTTACAGTTTATCAACCTTTTGCTGATTATTTAAAGACAGAAAATATTTTAGATATTTTTAAGATAACAACGATTTTCACTGATATCGGTTCCACTAATTAACCCATAGCTGGAGAGGGGAGAAGGGGTGGATTCATATCTTTTCCAACGGTATTTGTACGTAAATGAATATAAAGAACCCGACTGGAATTGAAACTCGGCACTCCGATTAACAATTGCGAGCCGTCATCCATTACACCATCCGCACATCCAAGCTTACAGCACCTGGTATTCCTAAGTGGTCACGCATCTAGATATTAACCAGATTCGATGTTGCCTAACTTCAGTGATCGTACTAGTATAGGTGCTTCAACGTGATATTGTCGTAAAGTGTCGCTAAAAAATTACGAAAGAACACTAAAAAAAATAATGGGTATCATTGCAAGCTTGCGCTTGAGAAAAAGAATACCAACCGTAAAATAAGGAATATAATCTGGTTTAATCTACCAGTCAATTGCACCGTAAAAACTAGACTTGGAAGACTATTTGCGAGGGTAGGCTGAAAAGTGTTGTTCATGATGACGGCTGTCTTTGAGTAGAGAATCCAGAGGTTAGCAGTGAATATTTCGAAGACAGTAGGGAAGCGTAGTTCAGGTTAGCAGTGGATATCCCAGTAAAGTATCAGAGCGTAGTTCTTCCTTCTGTTCCTCTTCACCCGACAAGCTGGCACTGGACATTCGGATAGAGTAAACAAAATGGCCGCCTTTATACACGACGGATTGAATATTCTACGTCTTCTGATTGGTTAACCTTCTATTGGTGGACTATAAAGTGAGTCAAGTCATTTGGGCTAGCTCACTAGTACATACATATATACAAAAAACTGCAACAAAAAGTTCATGGGTTCACTATGAAGGAGTGATGCTAGAGCTGTGAAATCTTGCATGCGTTAATTTCAACTCTTCTTATTAATAACTGCATTGTGTATTTCCAGGTAAACTGCAAGTGTAGGCCTTTGAACAGTTAATCATATATGTGGGTATTTTATTTTATTCAGGGAAGATTCATGCATGTATTTGTTTTCGTGGGTGGTGGATACCCCGGCCACTCCTCTTGCGAGGGGTCGCAGCCGCAGCCCCCATGTATAAATAGACACGAACAAAGAAACTAACTTATTGCCATGAAACTTTTAATAATGCTATTGATTGGTACGTTTTTAGCTAAATCCCCCCAAAATGTTGGCAGTTTTTTCAATTCTCCTGCAAGAAATCTACGATCCAGATGTAAGCGAAAAATGCCGGCTCTTAGTTAACCAGATCACTGAGTCTCTGTTTCAATCTTCCACCGACCAAAACAAAATCACCCTACGTTGTGTCTCGATCCTCATTCACCTCATTGCGCATAAAAAAGGTCCGTCGATCGGTCGGATGGTCGGTCGGTCGTATGGTCCGTCGGTCGGTCGGTAGTTCGTCGGTCGGATGGTCGGATGGTCGGTCGGTTGGTCGTTCGGTCGGTCGGAGGGTCGGTTGGTCGGTGGTTCGGTCGGTCGGTAGTTCGGTCGGTCGGATGGTCAGTCGGTCGGTTGGTTGGTTGGTTGGTTGGTTGGTCGGTCGGTCGGTCGATCGATTGCTTGGTTGGTCGGTCGGTCGGTCGTTCGTTCGGTCAGTCGGTCGGTCGGAGGTTAGGTCGGTCAGTTGGTCAGTCGGTCGATGGGTCGGTCGGTTAGTTGGTTGGTTGGTTGGTTGGTCGGTCGGTTGGTTGGTTGGTCTGTCGTTCGGTCAGTCGGTCGGTCGGTCGGTCGGAGGTTCGGTCGGTCGGTCGGTCGGTCGGTTGGTTGGTTGGTTGGTTGGTTGTTCGATTGGTCGGTCAGTCGGTCGGTCGGTTGGTTTTGTTTAGCGCTGTGGTTCTTAACCTGGGTTCGATCGAACCTCGGATTTTCTGTGAGTCATTCTCAGGGATTCGGTGGGGGTCAAGACATATCAATGATGAATACCTCGACGAAATCATTTAAATTCTGCAGAGCCACTTTCAAGAGCAACAATAGACTTGCTGAATTTCAGCCATAGTAGAAGAGTTCTTGGTGGTAATATATGTAATCTCCTCGAAGGCTGCATATACGATTTGAAACACTATCAAGGCTTGAAATTAAGGATTGGTCACCTCCGGTCCATATATGGCAGCAATACACCACTTTTGGTCTGACCTGACTGTTGTAAATATAAAGCATGTCAGAATTGTTATTTCTGTAGCCCAGTGGTTCTTAAAAGTCATTCTCAGGGGTTCAAAATAGGTCAAGACGAAAGCATTGAACTTCAACAGAGCCAGGTTTAACCGCAACTCTTCAGAACAACAACACTCTCAACGTTTTGGCGTCACTAAATCGCAGCGTACCCACTTATTGCCAAGAAAGCCCTTGAGATACTCATACCGTTTGTTACTGCGTATCACTACGAGCAAATCCTTTCCGAGGATGGTAGATATGAAAACGAAGAAAAAGAACAGACGATGTTGAGAAAATGATATGAAAGTGACACGTGCCAACGTGAAACTGCGTAGTTTTTTTTAACTTGTCTTACAGTTACATTGATTTAAAGTAAATATTCCTTGAGTTATGTTTTTGTTTGGGGGTAAAAGTCGTGTTTTGTTGGTTTTCTTCTTTGAACATAGTAATTTTGTGTGCAATTGAGGCATGGTTCATTTATATTATGTTGGTGCAAAAATAATGTCGTTTTTTGACGTTCAACTTCAAAAGATCATAACTGCTTTCATAATAAACTTTACTAATCGAAATAAGAACCATTAGAATCGACACATTTTTGCCAACGAGAAACAAGTTTATTTATCCCATTAACATAGAAATCCGGAGTTCTGGAAGCGATGAAGTCATTGAAGGCCGATTCGGCATCATCTCGGCTTTTGAAGCATTTTTCGCGCAGGAAGTTGTCGAGATGCTTGAAAAAGTGATAATCGGTGGGCGAGAGGTCCGGTGAATATGGCGGATGAAGCAGAGTCTCGTAGCCCAATTCGTTCAGCTTCTGCAGGGTCAGTTGAGCAACATGCGGGCGAGCGTTGTCATGGAGGAGAATTGGTCCCTTCATATTGACCAATCTCGCGCACATACGTTGAAGCTTCTGGTGCATTTCGTCAATTTGTCGGCAGTACTTCTCCGCCGTAATCGTTTCGCCCGGATTCAAGAAGCTGTGATGGATGAGACCAGCCGCAGACCACTAAACAGTCACCATAACCTTTTTTTGGTGCAATTTCGGCTTTGGGAAGTGTTGTGGAGCTTCTCCGGCATCCAACCACTGTGCCGAACGTCGCCGGTTGTCGTAGAGGATCCACTTCTCATCACACGTCACAATCCACTCGAGAAATGGGTCGTTTTTGTTGCGCAGAAGGAGCGTAGAAGACACTTCAAAACGACGATTTTTTTTATTATCGTTCAATTCATGCGGCACCCATTTATCCAACTTTTTTGACTTCCCTATTTGCTTTAAATGGCGAACGACTGTTGAGTGGTCGACCTCGAGTTCAACAGCAACTTCTCGTGTGGTTTTGCGAGGATCGGCTTCAATTAAGGGTTTCAAATGTTCGTTATCAACCGCAGTCGGCCGGCCGCGACCGTCTTCATCTTCGAGGCTCTCGTCACCATTGCGAAATTTCTTGAACCACCGTTGTGCCAGACGTTCGTTAGTGGTTCCTGGGCCAAACGCATCATTGATATCACGAGCTGTCTCGGCAGCTTTTCGGCCTAGTTTGAACTGGAACAAGAAAATCGTGCGGATTTGAATTTTGTCCATGCTGTCGAAAAGCCTGCAAAAAAAATGAATGAAGAGATTGAGAACGGTAACGAATAACATGATTCGATAGAGCGAAAAACGCGCTTCAAAATGATATATAACATGGCTATATATATCAAAGAATTAATTCAGAAATCATATATAAAAGTAACATATGTGAGAAAACGACATTATTTTTGCACCAACCTAATACACTAATAAAATATATACCTATGTTTTGAAGAAATCATATTTTATTTTTCCAATTACGAAGAGTTCGGTGAACGCACGGATGAAAATTTCGGAGTTCCGTACTTCCAAGGTTAAGAACCACTGGTTTAGCAACATATCAACACCTCTATGGGTTATTTAATGCCGAAATCTAAATAATCTGAACACCATTTTATGGTTTCAACTAAATATATTTTGAGCGTGATTTCATGCCTTCAACTACAGGTAAAATGTATTGTTGACTATTTTGTTTTAAAATGCATTGTTGGTCATTTTACTATAAATATGTATTCTTGGTCCTTTTTTTATATAAAATGTAATGCTGGTATTTTTACTATAAAAAATCAATTTTATACTTTCATAGTGTTTTCTTTGGGGGTTAACTATTTGCCTATAGCTGGAACCTTAACAGGGTTGGACCTGAGAACAACATCAATTAAAAGGTGGTTTCTCTCTCACTCAAAATCTTCAATCTTACGATCAGAGGCCTTGATGCCGGATGTAGTTTATCGTCGCACTCAGGAGTACACGTGCATTCACAAGGAAACAATAAGAATATCACCATGGCGAGAAATTAAAAGGCGAATCCTGTTTATTCACAGATTCACTTGAGTGACCTGAAGTTAAATAAGTGGCATCTGCTACTTCTGTCACGACAGACTAACGGGCGATACCTTCCCTTAGGCCAGCATTTTGTAGAAGATTTTCTGATATTCTAACACTACTCTGCCTATCTCTATATAACGAGGCGCGGATCGAAACTCCCTAATTAAAATTCGTGGTAGGAAGCATTTTTAAGTGTTAGATAAAATCAGAATTGTGTAGAAGATAAAATCTAATACAAAATGAAAACAGTGCCCAATTCATCTGTTTGTTGATAACAAAAGTATTCCTATTTACAATTGTTTTTCTTTGGGTTTTAAGGCATCTTTCTCATCTTTCACCCCAAATAATATAAAGGTACTTATCGCAAGAAATTATGAATTTTAAATCAAAGTTTATTTGTTCTGTTTTTTTATTAAATTTTTGGCACACTTTTGAAATTATAAAGTTTAAATCAAAATTTGTTTAGTTTGCCCCTCAACAACTCCAACCCTCAAAATGAAAAATTACCAAAACTCAGGAGGTTATTCACATTTCGTAAGTACGAATGATATTCGATTAACTTATAAAAAAAAATTTACAATTTAAAAAAGAAAAATGAAAAAATCTTGTTTATCGGGGTTAGCGTGAATGTAGACCTCACACTTAGAAATAGCGCATACGATTCGCCCACATTTGGGGTGATCACAAAGGTCAATCCAATGGAAGGGCCTCGCTTTGGGATAATTTGGTATGAATTTTTGTAAACTATAAATTCTTTTTATTGTGGAATGAGTTAACAGAAAAGATCTCTTTTTTTTTCTTTTAACCAAGTATTGCCAGAATTCTTCAGTCATAATAAAGAAAGAAAAAAGTTCATTCCACGTGATCGGAAATGATAGCGAAATACGTTAGTTTCCCCGACTGATGGCCGCTACTATTCCAATGTACTACGCGTACGATCACAGATACACGAGATAGAGAAGTTTCCTGATCCGAAAAGCTCAGGTTTTTTCTTTCTCTACTTGAAGCTGTTTGCTCCTCGTTATGTATCGGAAAAGTTAAAAAGAAATGATGTCACCAGCTACGGAAACGTGAGACCACAATGCGAAGTTACGTTATTTGAAACATGTACGCCGCCATTTTGGTAATTAATATTTCAGACCCACGTTACAATCATAGTACATACAGATCGGAGGATTGGCGCAATGGCGTCTCGATTAAGGGACGAGCCTCTCGAAACGGAGTGGCTCTTACAGCGTGTCTCACTGGTGATGGTTCGAGGTAATGCTTTCTCCATCATTGCGGCTGGCAGACGATCGAAAAAAATTGTTTATAATTACGTTGTACAAACTTTTTTTTCATTAAATAATTTTCTCTATATTTCATATTTTTATATTGAGCTGTAGAAAAAAATATTGCCAAACATGGACAAACGTGCCCACAATAAGATGTAGTGTCAAAAGGACAGTTTTTCCTATGACATCGCTTTTTTTAACTACCTTCAGTCATCGGCAATGTTTATTGTTTTAAAAAGCGATGATTAGAATTGGAATAAAACCTTAACATATGATTAAAGTAAATTTATACATTTTTTTTTGTTCTTAAGAAATTACAACAAAATCATTAACCGCTATTTGTTTATTGGATTCTTTATTTGCAAGAATAATTTTACAACATTAAACTAATACAATCATATTCTATAACAATAACATTCATTCTTTCTTATAAAAGTAGTTTAATTAACTGTCTATATTTCTGAGATGAGGTATTATGTACACTATTTACATTATTCGAACAATTGTCCTCATCTTTGTAGCCATATTTATCCGATCCTTCAGTATCTGTCTATATTTCTGAGATGAGGTATTATGTACACTATTTACAATTTTTGGACTATTGTCCTCATCTTTGTCGCCATATTTATCCGATCCTTCAGTATCTGTCTATATTTCTGAGATGAGGTATTATGTACACTATTTACATTATTCGAACAATTGTCCTCATCTTTGTAGCCATATTTATCCGATCCTTCAGTATCTGTCTATATTTCTGAGATGAGGCATTATGTACACTATTTACATTATTCGGACTATTGTCTTCATCTTTGTCGCCATATTTTATTACAACGTTTCGGTCGTTGTACACTCCGGCCTTCTTCAGGTGGTTGGAATGTTGAATTGAACCGACATGGACACATGGCACAGTGGATAAAGGCGTTGGTTAGATCCAGTGACAGGACCTAAAAAGTGTGAGTTCAATACCCGGTTAAGGCAATGGAGAACTTGGAGAGGGGAATTAACAGGAGATAACTAATAACTGACATCCATTTAAAACATGGAACTAGAACAGTCTACCTCAGTAAGCGAAATTCCAACCACCTGAAGAAGTCCGGAGCGTACAACGGCCGAAACGTTGTAATAAATATGGCGACAAAGATGAAGACAATAGTCCGAATAACGTAAATAGTGTAGTTTAATTAACTTTCAGGTAATTAACAAAACAGTAATTAGCAAACAAATTATTCCTGCATTATATAATTAAAACACAAGGTGCTACTCAAACATTCGAGAAATTTGGGCACGAAAAATTAAATAAAAATTTAATTAAAAATTATACTAAATTTCCACTATTGTGGACGCAAGCATCTTAGTGTAACTAAAGAATATCGATACATGCAAGTTTGGAATGAGACTGTTAGGTTAGGTATATCTCTCTGTGTAGTTGGGCACCTCAAGGCGGTGTAATGGTTAGCAAGCTTGTCTCGCTAGAATAATTACGACAGTGGTGAGTTCGGTCCTTACTAGGTGCCCCATACTTTCGGCTTTGTGCCACATCTAAGTAACACTTGAAAAATCACTATCTCTGTTTAGTAGCAGTCGTATCACAGTTCTCCGTGTTACGTTTTGCAAAAGGGTTTGCTAAGCAATGCCCTTATGTTCACCAGCTGTTCTCTATTTATACTTGTCTATCTCATTTGCACACGATACTACAGAGACGGAACATTTGAGGTGAAATGGCAATAATAAATTTATATATTTAAAGAAATGAAATACAACAAACGTTGAATGAATACAAGAGTGAACAAAGTTGTTTGTGAATTAATTAAAAATAGTAAAAAACAAGGAAATATTTAAACAAGGCAGCTGATTTTCTCTTTGGCGCTTTGTGCCGATCAGGTTTTTTTTGTGTTTTTTTTTGGGCGGGGGGGCATTGATGAAAATGTCTTGTGAAATTTTGGAGGTATGACAATTTTTCCAGGCTGGCTTGTACATTATACACAAAAGAGAAATAAAAAATAGCATTAAGGTAATTTTACATGCTTATCTGGGATTAAGGAATCGGAGAGCCGAGTTTGAATTCCAGTCGAATCCATTACATTCACTTACGTGCTAATACCCTTGGGAAAAGGCATGAATCCTCTTCTTCTTCCCCCAGCTATGGGTAAATAGCGGGACAGACCGGGTTCTATAGCCTTGCATGGCAACTGGTCTACCGCAGAAAGAAATGGCAACCTGCTGCGGGAAAAAATTTTCATCGTCAGTCATGTATCGAAAGATACGTGATCACCTAAGCGTGTATTACGCATGGCACATAACTGACTGATACATTGTTTTAACAGAGAGAAAATGCCATAACTTATGTTTGACAATGTTAAGCAAGAGGCAACTTAGGTTAAAACGATGTTTCTCAACCTTTTTAAGCAACAAATGAAAACATCACGGTACACTTAGCAAAATTGTTAAAGGGTATACATTTAAATTTTATGAAAGAAAACCATATATTTAAAAAAAATAAACAAACAAATATGAACTCACTTTATTAAAATCAAAGGCTCAATGCTGAATATCGGAAACTTCGACAATATTAATTCATAATTCAACTTTGTAAAATTTTAATTAAAGAAAATAAGTTTTGAATAATATTATATGAAAATAGGTTAATAATCATTTATTCAAATGAAAGAAAATTTTAAAACGTTGAATTAAAATACTTTTTTAAAAAATTAATTTTAAAACAAAGTATTTAAAATAACATAATCGAAGATTAGTGAAAAGAATTATTTGAAAAATAGTTTCAACTTATTCATTTATTCAAATACTAACGCTGCACTATTACTACTTATACACACACACACACACACACACACACACACACACACATATATATATATATATATATATATATATATATATATATATATATATATATATATATATATATATATATATTGAACAATAAAAATTAAAAAATTAAAATCCTCAGACACACTGGGTTGTAGATTAATATTCTTTCGTTTTTTTATTATTATTCCATTTAGATTCCTCGACTAGTTTCGGCCGAAATGGCCATCATCGGGAGGAGAAATATTTCTGCTTGCTGCTAGCACTAAACTACAGAAATGAATGTCTTGATGGAGAAAATGAACTTTTGTCTGTAGTTTTCATTTGCTTTTTTATTTTTTTATCTTTTTAACATGAATCTTTTAACATTCCTTGTGTTGGTCAAACAGTCTCTTTTAAGTTGTTATTTGAGATAAGAGCTGGATGCTGCTATGAATTCTCTGGTCAGTTTGACAGTTTTATTGGACTTGGTGAGGGGATGTGTCTCTGTTTAGTGTTTGTGTGTGTGTGTTATTTGGTTCTTAGGGAGTGAGTGAGTATGATATGTGTAAGCGTGTGTATTGCTGTAGGTGTGTGTTATCATTTGGCTCATTAGGGAGTGAATGCGTATGATGTGTGTAAGTGTGTCTATTCGTGTGGGTGAGTGTATAAGTGTGAGGCCTCCATATATATATATATATATATATATATATATATATATATATTTCGTGGTACTCTTAAGAGGTTCGCGCTGCACACTAGTGTGTCGCGGCAGAGTGATTGACAAGTTAAAGTTACAGGAAGGATAATACCTGAATGCAAGTCTTAGTTAAAAGAGAACCGAACAAATATTAAATGTAACATTTGATGAATAAAAATTATATACTTTTGACTCCAATGAATTCAACTAAAAAAAAATAAGTATTTAAGGAGACAATATGAGATTTTCAATCCAATGATAACATCATTTATTAACCAGAATAGAGGTATATTTTTTTAATCAATTTAGCATTATAACTTAAGCATTCATTGAGTATTAAGGTTTTCATCAAATGTAATATGCAAGACAATTAAGCCTCCAGAATGAAACTGCTCTCATTTACCCACCACAGAGAACCCTCCCTGCTTCCCATCAAAATGGCTGATTCCTAACTCCACGAGAGCGCCTCGTTGCGCTTGCTTGGTCTCACGTTGTCCGCTGATATGAGGTTGGGACAAATACATAGACTCAATAGCTTCATCTGCCGCAAGGAAAGTTGGTTCTCTTGTGTGGTGCCAGAAAGTTTTTTCTCGTCTGAATCCATCCTTCAAATTTATAAATCAACCATTCGTCCTTGCATGGAACATTGCTGTCATATATGGTCTAGTGACCCCGCTGTAAGTCATGAGGCCCTCGACAAAATCCAGAGACGGATATGCAATGTGATAGATCCTGATCTGGCATCTAGTAACTTTCTCACTGACGTGCTATGGCTTTCCTCTATCTCTTCTATAAGTATTTTCACGGCAACTGTTCCGACGAGTTACTTTTTTCTGGTTCCCATACTGCATGAATTTAAGCGAGCTACCAGGCTGGCATCTCGGCCTCCACCCTTTCACTGTCGAAACGGTTAAATATAACCGTCTCTTCTACTCAAACAGCTTCTTCTCTCGCACTTCCCGTCTGTGAAATTCTCTTCCTCTTACTTGCTTCTCTGATAACTATAATCTTCAAATGTTCAAGCGTAATGTCAATGAAAAACCTTGATGCTGTTCCCCGTCCTTCCCTACATCCTCACCCCAAACACGCCTCTTTACTCTTGTTCTCTACCCTCTGTAACCCTTGTGTGTTAGTGGCACTCCCGCCTCTCTTGTGGTGAAATGCTTAAAAGAAAAAAAAGAATACCACAAGAGAAAATTAGTGGAAAATTTACAATGAAGCAAAGTAAAGTTTCTCTTTAAGGCGTGAGTGTTATATTTGTTTTTGGTTGGTTGCTAATTGTTTGTGATGTTTCCTGCCATTGGTCAATTGTTGTGACGCAATACAAGTGTATGACTCACAAAATAGATCACTGAGTGAAGAGAAAAATGGAGAAAGAAAGCATTCACTTAAGTAAGTGTTTATAAGTATTTATAATACTACTTAATGGATGTAGCGTTATATATAAACTGAATTAAGGTTCGTAAAAGAGAAAAGATTAAAATTACGTAAAAGTCTTTCTAAGCGCTCGAATCCTAATCAGCGTGTATAATTTGAGATATGGAGAGTTAATACATACATAGCGAAAGAAGGAGTAGGTAACATTTCTTACCCATGTCTCTTTGTCGGGTCAACGTACCGGCTGAAGTTGAGTAGGCCGAATGGTATTTCTTTGTTTGCTAGCAAGCAATGGACAAATCCTTCCAAGGCGAGAGCGGCTAATGACTTTAAGTTGCCGACTTCGGCTTTTTATCCTCTGTCGGTGGCTCAAGTTAGGAATCCTGGGAAATAAACTTGGGTAATTTGATTGGCACATTATTCGTCCTTCTAATCGTGTGTGTTGCTTACACATATGTTGAACGCGGTATGAATTTCTATGACTCTGTGTGTGTGTGTGTGTGTGTGTGTTAATTCTGTCTTGGGCGTCGTGTGTCGGTCTAATTTTAGCACTGATGAAGATGTCTGGCGACATTTTGGAGATACGACACCACAATTAACTACGGAGTCGTCCACTTGGTCGTATATAAAGAAAACCATGCCACTATCTTTTTTCCTTTTTTTTTGTTTTTTTTTGTTTTGATTACCAGGATCTGTATTACCAGAATCTTTACTAAATTTTGTTCGTATTCGTTTTTCAAATTTTCCAAATTCCTGCGTAGTACCAATCGTATAAGAAGTCAAATTAATGTCCGATCTCTTCTAATCGACTTCTGGTTCTTTGTCTTTAAATGTATCGATTGATTCTTTTTCTATCTGTCTTTTAGAGACCTATGTGGCGACTTCGTTTTCTGTCAACGACATCGACGAAGAAGCCAAACACTCCAGCAGCGAAGAATCGGATTCGAATATCGGGCCATCAACAACAAATGACGTCTTTATAAGAATGAAGCGACTGAATAAACGAGCAAAATTCAGCATTTGACCAATAAAACTCATGCCAATCTCAATTTTTTTTCTTTTTTCTTTCTTTTTTTTTTTTTTTCTTTTTTAAACTTCTTTTGAAACAAGTTGCTTTTTCTACGGCGTATAAGGAGGAAAGAGGGCTTGGAAATTTTGATATTCACAGGACATATTGAAGGTAAGCGGGGTCAGAGGAAAGCAACGCACATCTTACCTAGCGAGCATGGGCAAATGGATTGCGGAGCAGGGTTTTGATGAGAATGCAAAAAGACAAAATTTATTAATAGCTACAAAGGACAGGAAATTGTGGTGAGCCATGATCGCCAACGTCCTGAAGGGACAAGGCACACAAAAAAAGAACTTTCTCATTTCGTGTCAATAGGCCAGTATTTTTAGTTTTGTCCTTATCTTAATCAATCCACTCAACGCAAGGCGATAATGCCACTAAGACGCAAGGGATTACTACTGTTCAAAGACCGAGGAGGAAGGTGAAGTGTGAGTGAAAGAGAATGAAAAGACTTTAAGAGGAATCGGAAACCTGATCATAAAGAGAAACAAGGGATAAACGTCTACTCTTTTTCAAAAGATCGGGGAGGAGTATGAACCGAACGATAGGCGAACCTATATACTCCTATTGAAAGGGAAGTATATAGTAAAAATAATTCAGAGTTTAGGTGGAGATGTTAGAAGTGAAATAGATTTTAAAAGAAACAATCCTAAACAGGGAACAGGGGATAAACCTCCTGTTAAAAAGACCGGGGAGGAGTGAGGACCGGACGATAAGTGAATCTAATCTACTTCTATTGAGGCGTGGGTAAATAAATAATTTAAAAAAAAAAGTCAGAGTTTAAGGGGACGACGTTAGAAGTATTGAGTTAAAGTAGACTTTAAAAGGAACCGGAAATCCAATCCTAAACAGGAAACGAGGCAAAGTCAGAACTGGACGATAGGCTTACTACCGAAACTACAATTTCAGATATCACAGCTAATGTATAACACGAATGATAGCCTTCTATGCAACATGAAAGAACCTAAAATGAACATGATCGAATTTAAGGTTATTAAATTTTAGAAAATGTCTTTTTGTGCTCATTACATTAATTATTTGTGTTCAAAGTTTAAAAGATCATTGTTATCTATTTGGGCTCCATATCCAAAAATCCAACGCTATCTTTTCACAGACCAGAGTTTATTTAGCAACATATCGACTTCTTATGTGTCACTTAATGTAGAAATTTAATTTTCTTAGGAGTATTAGTAATTTCTTTTTAAAAAAATGTTGTTTTTCTTCAAAAATTGTATTGCTGGTCATTTTTATTTTTTAACAAGAATTTATTGCTGGAAATATTTTTTTTTTTTCTTTTTTTTTTTTTTTTCAAAAATGGTATTATTCTTTATACAGGGTCATTCAAAAAGAATAAACCGATTTCATTGCTTCAGTCTTCAAGCAT
The DNA here is from genome assembly GCA_963932145.1 of Acanthosepion lycidas. NCBI lineage: Eukaryota > Metazoa > Mollusca > Cephalopoda > Sepiida > Sepiidae > Acanthosepion > Acanthosepion lycidas. Next base: position 57,971,610 of record OZ010599.1, on the reverse strand, counting down.
CGTCATGGAATTAGTCGGTGACCATTTGAAAGAGGAGTTTTCTAAGTTTTGAATGGCTGCCACGGAGAAGCTGTAGTCGCTTCGTACCTCCGGCAACGTTCAGTTGTTTGTTTATCTTTTCAGAGGCAGTTCAACATTAATCCGCCCTCTCCAAAAAAACATTTGACTGTGGTTTAAACAGTTTCAAGAGAGTGGGTGTCTATGTAAAAGAAAAAATCCAGGAGGACCAGGATTTTAGGAGGAACAAGTGGCGAGAGTCCGTGCTGCGTTTGAGGGAGCATGAACCGGACCAAAGACCAACCTATCTACTCCTATTAAGGAGGACAAAATAATTAGTAAATAAAGTTTCATAGTTCAGATGGAGACGTTAGAAGTGTAGAATTTTACCCCATCTTAGTTGTTGTTCTCATGGACAGCGGAACAATTTACTCCCGTAGATTGAATAAAGTTTTAGGTTCGAAATTGCTTGGAGGTTACCCTGATCGACAATCAACGTCCGAAACGCTGTGATAACGAAAACAAAGACAGGTACAATAATGTAAATAATGATAACTGCTCATCCCAGAAATTTAAACCGAAAATCTTCATCTTTTATGTAATATGTCCTTTTAGAACGTGAACTATCATGACTCTCCACAACTTCTAAACCCTTGTAAATTTAAGCAACATTTGAACCTTTACCACACTTCCCCGTCCTTGATTTAGCATTTACTCACAAAAAATTCCATATGTTTCTCTCTCCCCGTCTCTTTTAATGACCTGTGAGGGTTAAATTTTCCAAACCCTCTTTCCTCATAACGTGCTGCAGAAAATATCATCTGTTTCTTGTGGATTGTAAGTATGCATATCTTTTAGTAGCTATTTTCTTTAAAAACTTCCACATTGATTACATTTTCAGTCCATGGTATTCTAGCATCCTTCTATAGAGCCACATCTTTTTTTAAATCATTTAACCCCTCAAGCAAGGCAATAAAGCCACTACGACGCAAGAGATTACTGAGTGTTAGATAATATGAGAAAAAGAACACTATTAAGAAAAGAGAATAAAAGAATAAGAATTAAGAAGACAAAAGATAATGATTGACCTTGCGTTTAATTTTTTAAAGATTAAAGCTAACTAGTGTACAAGAAGCCGGCAGAGAGTTCTACAAGCGAGAAGAAACTGTTAGCATAGAATTTACGGTTACATCTAGCCATTTCAACTGCAAAATGGTGAGACCTTGCCACAAATCTAGTACTGCTCTTAAATTCATAAATATGCATAATTTATCTTCAAGAAAAGACCGCTCAATTTTAAACAACAAATTAATAAAATTTTATATTCAGCAACTGTTACTTCTACGTATTTAGAGAATCTTGATAAAATACAAAGAAAAATCAGCAATGTTATTGATCCTGACCTGGCATCTCGGCTTCAGTCACTTTCCCACAGCCGTAACGTAGCTTCCCTGTGACTTTTCTATAAATAGTTCATTCTAATTGTTCTAATGAGCTTTCCTCTTTGGTGCCTAGACTTTATGAATTATGCGTACTACTAGATTGTACGGGTGGTGTAATGGATAAAGACCCGGAGTGAGAAATCGAAGTGCCGAGTTCGAATTCCAGCCGGGTTCGCTGAATTCACCTACGCGCAAAGAAAAGACTGGGTCCTATAGCCCTAGGTGGGCAATTAAACGAATTAAACGATAACCTACTGCGGGAAAATCTTCCGCCTAGACAGTCATGAATCGAAAGAGACATGATCTCCCAAACGCGTATCATTTACGGTACTTAACTGACTGACTAGATTGGCAGTAGGGCGGCATCATCTTACATTTGAAATGTCTAACTGAAACCGTAAGTTCAATGTTTACAGTTTCTTCTCTTGCACTTCTTGCTTGTGTACACCTCTTTCAGCTTCTCGCTTTCCGGTCAACTTTGATCTTCAAAAATTTAAATGCAATGTCAATCGTTATCTACTGGATTCTTAATTCTTATTCTTTTATTATTCTCTTATTAATATTTTTATTTTTTATATTCTCTCACACTCAGTAACCCCCTTGCGTCTTAGTGGCTTTATTACCTTGCTTGGGATGAAATAATTAAAAAAAAAACAATAAGAATATGCAAATAAATATTTTACAAATATATGTGAATAGAACAATTTCTTTATCACACGTATGTGTGTGGGTAGAAATATTCTTTGAAGATATTTACGTGTAAGAGAATTAAAGAGATAAGAGATGTATTAGTCACTGCTTGAATGTGCGTGCGACAGGAAATTAATTGCTACACGGTGAACTGGTATGTATTAAGTTGGTGCAAAAATAATGACGTAATAATGTCGTTTTTTGACGTATTTTTTAACATCAAAAAACGACATTATTACATCATTATTTTGGCACCAACTTAATAATATCAATCCGCCAATACGGCAACGAATGCTGGACAATTTCCTCAAGGACGAAGAGGAAACTTGAAACGACCAGAGATCAGCAGAAGGATGCTGAAAATAGCATGGACGGACCAAGTGATTAACAAAGTAGTTTTAAGTAAAATGGGAACCAAAAGAATACTTTTAAAAAATCAATTCATAATCAAAAGTTATTAAGAGCTACAAAAGACAGGAAATTGTGGAGAGCCATGATCGCTCGAAGGGACATAAAATATAGAAAAAGAACTTTCTTGTTTCGTATCAATAGGTCAGTATTTTTTTTTTTAATCAATTCACCGAAACATGACGGCAATGCTACTAAGATGCAAGGGACTACTCCTGTTCAAAAGACCGGGGAGGATGGAGAACCTGGCGATAGGCGAAACTATCTAATCCTATCCTGGGTAAATAAATAGTAAATACTATTTTAGAGTTTAGGCGGAGACTTTAGAAGTATAGAGTTGAAAATAGATTTTAAAAGGAACCGGAAATTCAATCCTAAACAAGAAACAAGGATAAACCTCTATTCCTGTTCAGAAAACCAGATAAGAGTGAGAACCAATTCACCCAAGCATGGTGACAATGCCACTGAAATGCAAGGGGTCACTGGAAACGAAAGAGAATGAAAAAGACGTAACTGGAAATCCAATCCTAAACAGGAACCAAGGGACAAACCTCTACTCCTATTCAAAAGAGCGGGCAGAAGTGTGAATCTGACGGTAGGTGAACCTTTCTATTCCTATTGAGAAAAAATAAATAAATCTTACTTATTATAAAACGCAGATTGTGTGTGTGTGTGCGCGCGTGTGCGTGTGTGTGTGTACGTTTATATATGGGATCGGATTTCCTACATTTTTCAACCGATTTCAACAAAACTTCACTTTTTTTTTTTTGGCAGGTAGTGTTTCTTATTGTCTTGCACACTTTTTTCTTTATTTTTACATTCAGAATGCTTTAAAAATTCCATTTACAAGACAATTGTTAGTAATAAAATACTATTCAATCAATAGACTCATAACGATTGAAAACAATGTTTTTATTTGAGTTTGGATTTGACCAATTCGTAAAGAAAGAAAACAAAAAAAAACTAATTAAGACATGCGTGTCTGTCAATCTTAAACAATAATCTTTGTCAATTTTATTTTTCAGTCTTTATGATGGTCGATACTTGATCTATCTCTTACTGTTACATCCCCGGGCAACGCCGGGCTCTACTGATAGTAGTAAATAAAATTTCAGAGTTTAGAAGTATAGAGTTGAAGTAGACTTTAGAAGGGACCGCAAAACCAATCCTAAACAGATCATCTAGATAGATACACACATACACACAACAGCTCGAATTTATAAGACTCCATTTTACATCATGCAGTTGATGTGTTATACAGATGAAAAGAAGTGGTGACACGCCATTAAATAACTAATCAATATTTTTTTCGCGCTTCAGTTTATTTACTTAGAATCAGAAAGAGATATATGAAATGACCAAGACGCATAATAAGGAGAGTCAGTTCTACCCTTCTATTTAACGTACAGTTGGAGCAGGGCCGGTACGTACTACCCTCCAATCCTCCAACCGGAGGGGACCGAGCCTGATTGGGGGACCCGGGCAGTGCTTTGTGACCTTCGCTATCTTATCAACATTTACTTTTTTTTCTACCTACATTTATATACGTTACAAATTAAACTAAGCACAACTGACTATTAAAGGATGACAAATTTTCTGCGGATTTTGACGTCTTTCTGGGATGTTTTTTTTTTTTTTTTTCGTCAATGAATTTGTTTTGCTCATGTTAAGTCTCGAAAAACACAATATAAAATTCACCATTTTTCTATAATATTGAATGTGTTAAAATTATTCAACTTTTTAAAAGATAAATAAAAAGTTGACGTTAAAAATTACTGCAACACATTCTTGATTTATTTAAGATGGAATAATCTATAATGACACGTCTCTCTAATTTGTATTTAGAAAAATGGTATTTGTTTTTTTTTTTGGCCCATTCGATGTGGTGTAACGGTTAGCAGGCTTATCTCGCTAAATCAATAATGACTGATTAGTGAGTTCGACCTTCACTGGGTGTCCCATACTTTTCGGAATTGTACCACATCTAAGCCATGCTTAGGAAACCACTGGCATTTAGTTTCCATTTTTCTAAATTGTTTAACTTTATTGCATATGATCCATTATTGTACATAATTAGCTTAGAATAAAATTTGTATTTTATATGAATACTACATTATGAAAACTGAAATTTAGTAGAGTGGGGAGCCTTTGCACCAGCCCTGTCAAAAGGACATTTTTTCTCTCTCGATACTGCTATTATTGTATCCATGTATGAATCTTGAATTATGTATTTGCTTTTTTTCTTTAGAATTGACAACGTAAGAATTAAACATAGATGTATTTAAGATAGAATGATACATTATGACATGTCTCTAATTTGTATTTAGAGAAGTTGTATTTATTTTAAAATTTTCTAGTTGAATTTTTCACCTATGTTGCATATGATTGATTATCTCTATGTGTGGATGTGTGTGTGTAACGAATGCACGGCCGCAATTTTCAACGGATTTGCACCAAAATTTACATGTACATGCTCCAAGTTAGCGGGAAGCCCAAAACCGACTTTGCATTTCCCAACTCCCATCGATAGTGGAAATAATCGATTTTTTCATGCTTCTACGGCAGTTTTCATGTAGTTTGTGACCACTTTCTACTGGCCAGAGTGAGAGCCAATAGCTGGCTGCCACGAATAGGCAGGAAGATTCTATTGGCCAGCGTGAGAGCCAACAGCTGACTGACACGAATGTTAACTAGTATGCTAGTATGCAAAAAAAAAATCGATAGCTGCATTTCTCACCGAAAGCCTCAAAATACCCGGTTTTTATAATACTTCGCCCAAAACCGGGTGAGGGTCTGACTGGTATAGAAATATCAACCATTCCTTTGTCTAAACTGAAAATTTTCAATTTTGGGCAATTTTCCAACCCCTTAGTGGTAGTGAGAGGGTTAGTCCACTCATCTAACACCAACTGGCCTTCTCCGGCATCTCTGACTTCCACTCATAGCTGCTACCTCCTCTCCTTCCTCCAACTTCCTTAGAAACAACCTGTTAATACTCTCTTTGGAGCGTCACTTGATCGGGTTGACCAATCCATTTCTAGAGACCGTAACAAGGGACGGTCTGAACTGCAACGAACAGCTAACCATCTTAATTACTTTAAATTTTAGGTGAATTCAATTCATGGAAAAGATCACCACCTGAAAAAAATTATTATCATCCGGTTTTTGCTAGACACCGCCAAAAGCATCAAGAACTGGTAGTATGCATTTATTTTAAGGTGAAATCAATCTCCAGAAAAAAAGATTTAAAAAAAATTAATTCTCTTTTCATTCAGGCTACCTGCGACGCTTCCGCTAATAATTATCTTCAAGTGAAAAATTATTATCCAAATCAGCGTCCTGTTTTAAGCCTGAACGAAACATGTTTTTCATCAATCCCGACCAGTTGGTTGAAGTAGGTTCAGACCGGAACAGTCTAGTCAAGAATTAAATGCTATCACAAGTACTTTCTGGATCAGCCAATCCGCCTATAGCCGATAATATTACACCAGGAGGATGATTCACTAATTACTTCAATCTTAACCTGTCGATATCTAGCGTTAACCGTTATCTTTCCCACATATCCTCATAAACTGTGCTTCTTACCTCTTACTTTGTGGAACTGACTCCCAAGTGGATGCTTCCCCGATCACTACAATCTTAACCTGTTCAAGTCTGGGGTTAACCGTTATCTTCCGCACCTATCCTCATAAACTGTGCTTCTTACCTCTTACTTTGTGGAACCGATTCCCAGGAGGACGTTTCTCACAATCATTACAATCTTAACCTGTTCAAGTCTAGGGTTAACCGCTATTTCCCCCACATATCTGCATCAAATGTACCTCTTACTCTGTAACCCGCTAACTCGAGTGGTCCCAGATTCTTGTACAGGGTGAACACTATTATAAAGAAAAAATAGTACTTCAGTCGTAATAAAGTTGACTAGACACAAAGCATAATTGAAAACAAGACCTGTTAAGGGGCAGTAAACCTTGTATGGTCAACGTCCATCTAACACAATTTGGTTGACTGCTCCATAGCTATGTATGCAGTCGGCACGGTTGACGACGCACCAACGCTGGGCAAGGAATTCATAGACTGAAGTTAACAGACAGGTTGGAAGGTTCCCCTGATGTAATCAATGGCTATGTGTCCGTAACCAAGGCGAGCCTTCAAGTTGGAGTACATCGGTTGCATTTTGTTCGGAAGAGGAATGAGATCCACCAGGTCTACTTGCTCAAGACATGCTATGCGTAGATGAGCAAACACCTCTTCGGTTTTCAAACCAGATATGTGCAAGGTAGTAGCCAAGTGCTCAGCGGCCCTACGACCACAATTAATCATTAGACTGATGATGATAACTTCTTTTGCTTCATTTCTAATAACATTTTCAGATAAATGATGACCCCTAATGTTTTAGTAATGTCCTCCATTTAATGATATTCGCCCAGCCACGTCCACCACCCACACTTCTCTATGACACGATTCTTCAGATGTAGGCAGGGTCTTCACAGCCATCTCCACCATCAGCAGGGGAGGAAAGAATAAGGTGAGAGGATGACGATCCCGATGCCCGGATGCGAGTGGTTGCCGGCGTAGTAATATCGACTTAGTGACAATGACGCAGACAAATCTATTTCTGTAGCCTAAGAAAATGGAAACAGAAACTTCCTAATCAATTTCACATAATCTTCTAATATTAGATAATGCATCTTGTCATAGAGCAAAGGGGATTGCAACTTTTCTTCAGGAAAAGCAGGTAAAATTATTGATATCGGATTTAAATCCAATTGAAAATATATGGCGGACATCTTTTTAAAATCGTCCATGAGAACGCTCCAATCCACCAAAGAAAATCTGTTAACCACCATTTAGGGAATTTGGAACCACATTGCTTTAAATTAGTGAAATCCGTGCCTAAAGGAATTAAAGCTGTCAAAAAAAAACTCAAAGAGGGGGAAACTAAAATAATATAGTTTTTTTATTTGGTATATTTTATTAGGTATTTTTTATTAGGTATATTTTATAAAAATCAGAGTTAAAAGTTAATAAATAATTCCAGTTATTAAATAAATGTTTTGTGTCTTAGCAGTAAATAAAGCTTTCTTTTTTTCCTTTTGTTTCGTTAATCGTTTCATCATTGTCTCTCGAGGCCCCAGACTACTCCTTCATGTGCTTCCGTCTTTCGCTACTTGACTTGTATCGGTTTTCACCCTGGTCGGGTTGAACCGACTTCCTCGCGAACAAGTACAGCATCACGGACCTTCGCTGCCCACGCCCGCCGATCCTGAGCCAGGTCACGCGAAATGGCGAGCCAATCGCGATTCCGTCGTCGAAGACCAACTACTTGTGGACCTGATAGTACTGCTAGGTCATCCATGATTGTGCTAGCCCACGTCCTCAACTGCCCACCGACACGTTTTCGTCAGCCAGGAAGAAAAGGAGAGAGAAGTACATCGCGAATGAGCTCTCCCTCCGGGCGTCGAGCTGCGTGCCCGAACCATGGGAGACGACGCCGGAGCAGGGCGGGTGAAAGAGGACGGAGACTCAGGCGACGACGTAGAGTGGCCATGGGCACACAATCGATTCGGCGGCATCGTAGAATGCAGCGAAGGCAATCGTTGTCGAACATTTCAAGCCTTCGTAGGTCAACCGCTCTAAGTGGCCACGTTTCGCAGCCATAGAGAAGGATAGTCCGAACAATAGCCTAATAGATTCGCCCCTTCGTAGCCGTGGAAATTGGAAATCTCCCGTCGCCCCCATAGTGACCGCTTAAGACGCACGAATGCGAACCTTGCAGGTCCTATACGGCGTTCAACCTCAGCAGCAGCCTGCCCAGATGGTATATTGGTTGAACCGAGATAGACGAAAGACTGCACGTCCTCCAGATTGACGCTGTCCAGCGTCAGTGGCTGCCAGTCGACTGGATCAACCAGGGACGGCATAACTTTGGTCTTCGAGGCATTGATCGTTATACCCACATCCCATGCTGCAGCGGTTAAAGGTTGAAGGCAGCTTGCACATCGTCACAGTTCGATCCGACCAAGGCAACTAAACTCTGTTATCTATCTCTTTTTCTTTTATCGCTCTCCCTCAACCCAGGACTGGAGTATATTAGACATAATAGCTGACAGTATAGAAAAGGCACTTTCTTTCCGTCCATCTGCGAACATCTTTGTCTTTGGTGGCTTAAACATTCTAAATGTTGCCTGTGTTCATTAAAATCTTCTATTACTCAATCCCTTACTCAAATCGTGAACTTTCCAACTCGTTTCCCTATAAAAACCGAGCAACATGCTTCCTTACTTAATTTATTTCTTGCTTCCTTTCCTGGCTCTTGCCGAGCTTTGCAAAATTGCCCTCTTGATAATTCTGACCGCTCTATGGTAGCTATTGGTATTTTGTCCCAACCATCTATTAAACAGGAACCCTCTATCCTGAAGACCTCTTTCTTTTACCAGCTTGCTGATTGGGGCTTCGTGACGTCCCTTGGACTGACATCTTTAACCTCCCAAATGAAAATTGTCCCACTGAATTTTCTTCTTGGATCAAAGCCGGCACGAATACTTTCATCCCTTCTTGGAAATACCAGGTGAAACCCCAGTCCTCTCCATGTTTCATACCAGCATGCTCGGCGCACAGGAACCACTATTTTCGGCTATACCAGCGTGACGTCTCACGTCACTACAGGAGCCTATTCATTGCTGCTTGCAATAAATGCAAGCGAGTCCTCGAAGAAACTAAGTCCCTGTTTGCCGAGGGAATGAAGCACTACATAGCCTCTAACAACTTTAGCTCTCGGGATTACTGAGGGCTCTGTAGTAGGGCATTAAATAAGTGTAAGGTCTATATTCCTCCCCCTCTTCAATCAATATGAGGTGTTATCATCCTCTGCTGATAAAGCTGAGTAATTTGCTCGTAAATCTTGTACTCTACTCATCCGGAATATCCCTGCTTAACGTCCCTCCTAGAAGTGAGTCTCTGTTGAGTGACATGCATATAACCCCTTCAATGGTTTCTGCTATCATCTCTAACCTAGAAGCATGTGGATCCGATGGTATCCCTGTAATAGTCCTTAAGAAGTGTGCTCCCGAACTGACTCTTGTTCTCTCTAAACTGTATAATAAATGCCTCGCTGCCTCCTGTTTTCCTGCTTGTAGGAAGTCATCATCTGTTGTTCCAGTTTTTAAGAACTCTGGTGAGCCGTCCAACCCTTCCAACTATTGGCCTATTAGCCTTCTAACTCTTTTTGAGAAACTCCCAGAAACCCTAATCAATGCTGAATTAGTTCATCAGCTCTCATCGCAGATCCTTTTCTGAGTCAAGCAATATGGCTTCCGTTTCTCGAGGACAACTGCTGATGTACTGACGATAATTACGGAGTCTATTATTTTCTAGATAAAAACGGTTAAGCCCAGGCTATATCAGTGGACATCTCGAAAGTCTTTGACAGGGTTTGGCATTCAGGTCTCCAGAAACTAACAAGTTACGGTGTCTCCGGACACTTTTTGAATTGATTCAGTCTCCTTTATCAAATCGTGAAATGAGAGTTATCCTGAACGGCTTCTTGTCTAGATCCTTTCGTACTAACGCGGGTGCCCCCCACCCCCAGGGCTCCATTCTACTCTGTTTTTAATTTTCATTAATGACCTTCCAGATGGCATCAGCTCTCAACTTGGTATTTACTCCTGACTCGATAGTAAGGCTTATCAATCAGTCCGATAAGGTCAAAATGACAACCGATGTCCAAAATGACCTCAGGCCGTTGTTAATTGGGGCAAAATATAGCTTGTTGATTTTAACGCCTCTATAACTTCCCTCCATAATTATCTGATAGACTTCTTTTTGCTGTCCATCAGCAAGTCTGATGCTAACTTCCAGGAAAGAGACTCGTTGCACCTTCTTGGACTAACGTTCTCAGCTGGCATGAAGTGGAAAGACTATATTGAATTCATTGCTAGGCCAGCTGCTAAGAAAGTTGGCTCACCATGTCGTGCAAGACAATTTTTTTCTCTCCAGAATCTATCATATATATCTATAAGTCTACCATTCGTCCATGCTTAGAATATTCTTGTCATATATTCTCCAGTGCTTCTGCTATTTACCTTGATTGAGCTCTTTGATAAGATCCAGAGACAAATCAACAATATTATTGGTCCTGATCTGGCAGCTCGGATTCAGTCACTTTCCCATCGCTGTAGGGTTGCCTCTGTCTTTTCTTTTGGCAATTGTTCGGATGAGATATTCGCTATGGTACCTAGAGTTTTTGAATTTAAGAGCACCACTAAATTGGCATCGAGATCTCATCAATTTAGTGTTGAGCTGGTTGAGCGTAGCTGTAAATTCTATGCTAACAGCTTCTTCTCTCACACTTCTCACTTATGGAACTCCCTTCCAGCTCCATGCTTTCCAGCCAACTTTAATCTGCAAAAATTTAAATGCAATGTCAATCACTATCTGCTGTTTGCCTGATTATCTTCTTCTATTTCTGCTCATTATTGTTTGTTCCTAATTCTTCCACACCCTGTAACCCCGTGTTTTAGTGGCATTACTGTCTTCCATGGGGTGATACCGATTAAAACAACAAAAAAAAAAAGTCCGCAAATCCTTCGTTTTTGAGTTATTAAGTTTAAAATAAGCTTACAGTAGATGACGCTATGTTGCCGTGTAGACTAGGTTACATTTGTCATTCATGTGCATTTGAACAAATCAGTTTTCGAACAGAAAATTCGAGATGAAAATGCCTCGGTTATCAAACAAAATTTTGGTTTTCAAACAATTTCTGAGTCAATCGCTGCGTTATATATATTCATGAGTTGTGCCATGCTTTTCTTTTCCAATTTTATTGTATGGTGACTTTATTTCTCTACATTTATTCTTGTTGGAAAAATAGTTTCGGTTTACGAACATTTCAGGTTATGAATGGCCTTCAAGAATGAATTAAATTTGTGAACCGAGGTTCCACTGTATATACATATTAAATAAAAAAAAAAAAAAAAAAAAAAAAAAAAAATCACTTTCATTAGGCATTGAACTGCATCACCACACATCCATGAACTTGCCTGACTTTTCCACTAATCTTGATGAATATTCATGAGAACTATACTAAAAAAATTTGAAAAACCAATAACATTTTTGCTTGTGTATATATTACAAGGTCAAATTTTCATCTCTTTGTTTTCTGCAACTTTTTGAAGGCTTCTAAAATTCTTTGTCATCATTAAACAGGGATCCATTTTTATGACCAATCAAAAATAAGTGAGCCAATATATTAATAATTGTAACATACAAAAATGAGTAAAAAGAACATTAATAAATGTAGAGAAATTGAAGCCCAAATCTTTGCCACTTTAAATCCTATACTGCCAAAACATTGGAGTAATGGATAGTGGCTCGGATCGAGGGATCAGGGTGCCAAGTTCGAATTCCAGTCAAATCCATTACATTCACTTACATGTTAATACCCTTGAGAAAGATATGAATCCTCTTCCTCTCCTCCCAGCTATAGGTAAACAGCAGGACAGACCAAGTTCTATAGCCTTGGATGGCAGCTGGTCTACTGCAGAAAGAAACGGCAAGTTACTGCTGGAAAAAATCTGCCTCGTCAGTCATGTATCAAAAGATACATGATTGCTTAAGCATGTATCATGCATGGCACATAACTGACTGCCAAAACAATACCCAATTAGAATAAAGTGTACCAAAATATTAATAAGTATAAGATATTGAATCTTTGCCACTTTAAATCCTGTATAATAAAAAAAAAATTTAATAAACAAATCTGTCTGCAACAGGATAACAATTTTACAATTGATGTTAATATGGCTTTTCTTCATTGTTTGAAACAAGGTTATCACCTGTTTCTATATTGTTGTTGAGTTTAAAACAAAAAGGAACAAATTTATTTCATTTTTAATTTAAAATGTATCCTAAATATTTTATGAAAAATAAATATGTTATGCTGAAAATACATTTCAAGTTATTTCTGTGATGATCAACTTATCTACATATCCTCATAATATCCACCTATTTCTCCCTTCTTGTATACACATACATCAACCTCATTTAGTAATTGTTTACCTCAAGTGGCTCTTAGGTCTTGTATTGTATGAACTATAGTATTAAAAAAATTGGTTTTAAAAATATTGAGTTAGTCTTTTAAAATATGTTCCCATTTATCTATCATCTGCTTCTTGGCAAAAACTTCACTTTCAAATTTTTCCTTTTTATTATTTGAAACAAATATCTTGGAAATCATTCATACAAAATTTAAAATAAAAAATTTAAAAAAAAAAGAAGTAAAATAAGAAACTGCAGTTCAAAATTCAGATAAAATTTATTTTATCCTCAAAAATAGAAATCCTTTAGTACATTATTTTAATGAACAAACTTGTGAGAATCAATTCCAGACCAAAAATTGAAATCTTGGGAGAATTAGATCATGAGGGAATTCATTCTTGCCAATTCTTTTTGTTGTTTGTTTGAATAAGTGAAAAAAAAAATGTTTTCTAAAATGTCTGACTTAAGCAAATCTAAAATCTTTGATTAAAATGGGATACAATCTCTAAACAAAGAGAAAACAAGAAATAACAAAAATAAAAACAACTATTTAATTTCAATTATTAATGAATTGGTTAATTAAATATTACTTAATCTTTCTATGATTATTCTGCAACAGATCAATTTTGATTCAAAGGTTGAATGGCACTCAAGGCTACAATCAGTTTTTAGCTGCTGAATAATGTGAGTATTTCAAGATTTAATAGCTAACATAGCATCTTCAAATGTGGAGAGTCATGTTAGTGTTATATAGAAACATCCTTGACAAATGGTTAGCAGGAAACAATTGAGATTAAAAAAAAAATCTTAAAAACCATGCCATCTGTTTTCCTTAATTTTATACTTACCAAATAAGAGATAAATACAATTCAGATTTCTCACATTAAAAAAAAAAAAAAAATTACTTTTGACTTTAAATGTGCTTTTTTTTTTTAATTTTTATTGATAAATATATAGTCACAATAACCATAATTATCTATAAGTTATTTATATGTGATTAAATGGGTGTGCAGAATAAATACATATTGCAATGCAATTGACAACAGGCTTTAACTTTCCCTCACACTCATGCAATTTTTTAATTATTGGAAATAATTAAAAAATAATTGGTCCCTGATTTTGAATTTTTTCTTCTTTACAACTGCTGAAATAATGAAGGATTGAAAAAATCTTTTTTTAAAAATACTCTCAAAACTGAGGTATTCATTTTTATAATCTTCATCATCTCTCTTACAGAAACATCTGCAAATTATTTACCCACACAAGATATTTTGCTGACATCAGTGACAGTCCTGTAATTTTCCCCTCCTAAAACTTTAGTTTCTGTACCCCAAATATGAGTATTTTTGTCGTCCTTTTTTCTGTACAATTTTAAGTTACCAGCTTGCACTTTTGAAAACCTTACCTTTTCTTTCAATGTTTTAAATATTGTGTTTACCAACCCAAGAATATGTAGAGAGAGTACGTAAAAGCCCATTTACCATAACTATATTTCCTTTAGCAAAAAGTCATCATATATTTTAAATAAAAAAAAAAATAGATATATTTATTCAGAAATCCCTTCCACCCAACAGGTGTTTTCTGCTCAACTCAATGTTCATTAGGAAGTCTGAAAAATGAGACAGATAAAAAAAAAACCTGATATGTTTCATATGGGTTTGAAAATAGACAAAAAACATTCTCAAACTCTGCAACAGAATTTCAACATAGAACAGAAGAAAATACTGTTAAAAAAATAAATTGGTTTAATAACTAAACAAAAATTTGGAGAATTTTATGACAAAGAGGAAATTTATTGACATTAAACATCCTCCCTCTTTCTCTCTCAGCCTTCCGTCAAAAACAAAAGAAACATCTGTCGTCACTGATTGACAATATATGTTCAGCAGAATTTTCTTTTGCCAAAAACTTACCTGCCTAATTTCACTAGTGTAAATAAGTGATTTTAGTGAAAAAAAAAAAAAAAATTTTTTAATTGTAAAATTTTAAAAATATAACACTAACTAAATGAGGATATTTGGGCTTCCTTTATATCATAATATGGGATATTTATTAACAAAATTGATGGAAACATGAACAACAAAAAAAACTAAATGAAATCAGCTAGACTATATATCCAGAATATATATTTAAAAGAAAAAAATAAATGAAAACTTGCAGTGCCCCCCTACCTTTCATGCACATGTGTTGTCGCATCGACATAAACAGTACTTTAGTCCAATAAAGTCATAAAGCATGAAACATCACATGAAAACTTTTTCCACTTTGTCAGTTCTTACCATAAAATTGTTCTTGATGTATAAAAATTTTTATATATATATATATATATATATATATATATATATATATAAAACAAAAACTTATCTAGTTAAATTTTGGAATTTTTAATCTACTAATAACTGAATTATAAATATGGCATCATTAAAATTTATTGTATTTTTTAAGTAAATATTATTCTCATATTCCCAGTGGTTGATATTTTTCAAATGTAAATTATTAATGTTATTTTGTGCTTTAAAGAAATTTTATTCACATATTCATAAATATCACACTACCACTAATTATATACATATATTAAGATAAGATTTAATATTTAAAACATCTTAACTACCAAAATTCCTTATAAACACAATACTGTATAAATGGAGATTAAAATTTGAAGCTGTTGAGAGAGAAAAAAAAACTGATTTTTTTTAACTTAGAATAACAAAAAAATTGTTGCACCTTGTAAAATATTCCCAAAGAAAATCTATGATTTTAATAATTCTACAACATGGTTACTCGTTTTCTTATTTTATTAAAATTATTCAAGTTAAATTCATATTAATGGAATTTTTCTAAAATAAGACATTTGCATCATTTGGATAAAGTTTGTCTTTATCTTTTTTTTTTAGGTAGGGTCATAGGGGCAGCATGTGTACTGTAACCACAGTAGAAGTGGGGTTTCATTTTCTTATCTAGAGAAAAGCAAAAGCAATGAAAATACAAAGTGTAACAATAAAATCTTAAATGTATAGAAAAAAAAAAAATCAATTTCTTTTCTTAGATGAGTTCCTTTATCAGGAAAAATGATTTTTTTTTAAAAATATTCAGAAATTGTTTATTTAAAACAGTGATTCTCAATCGCTGTGCCACGTGATTCTGTTAAAATATTGTCATGGCATACATGTGTGTGGAAGTATTAATGGTAAAGAATTAGTATTTGAATAAATGAAGTTTTAAACTTTTTTCAAAGAATTCTTTTCACTATTCTTCGATAATATTATTTTAAATACTTAGTTTTAGTCTTAATTTTTGTAAAAGTGTTTTTATTCTTTTAATTTAACTTTTTAAAATTTTCTTTTATTCGAATAAATGAATATTAACCTTTTTTCAAATAATTGCTATATTCAACATTCTTTGTTTAATTCAAAATTTTTACAAAGTTATATTGAATTATGAATTAATAATAAGGAGATATGAGGGTCTGCTTATCGCACATTAAACCAAACATTAAAGAAATCATGAAAAAACACCAGGCACAGGTTTCAAACTAAATAAGCTGCATGAACAGTTGAATAGAAACATTGAAATAAAGTAAGTTCATATTTGTGTGTGTATTTTTTAAAATACATGGTTTTATTTCAAAACATTTAAATGTATACCCTTTAACAATTTGGCTAAGTGTGTTGTGATATTTTCATTTGTTCCTAGGTGTGCTGTTGCTTAAAAAGATTGAGAAACACTGACTTAAAAGGATTCTTTTAACAAAACCAATTATTGTCAGGATATTCAGGAATAATAATGGAAATCTAAATAATGAGGGATGATGGTAGCTTTGAAAAAAAAAGATGCTTGTAGCCAATAATATATTTTGATTAACACATAATGCTGAGAGGACATAAAATGAAGGAACAATTACTTATTAATAAATATTAAATAAATTCCTTATTTTTTTTACCCACAATAAATTCTATACATTTTTATCATCCAAATGTGATCTCTGAAAAAACATAGTGATAGCAAAAGTGAGGCTTATTACATACATTTTTTTGAAGCCTCTTCCCATCATCCTCAGAAATAAAAAAAAAAAAAAAAAAAAAAAAAAAAACATACCAATGGCAATAAAAAAAAAAGAATTTGCTTTGTAATAAACAGATTTAGGTCTGCGTAAATTATGAAATAATGGATTTACAAATGACCATTTAATAAAGAAGAGATGTTTGTTGTGACGTAAAAATGAGAAGGAAGATTTACAGCTTTTATACTTTGGGGAAGAGAAAATCGTATAAAACCAATGGCGGACTGGGTTTCAAAATATTGGTTGCCAGGAGACAAAAGGGGCACACCTACAACTACAATGCTATCATTTAATTTTCATAATAAATAAATAATTTATGGGAAAAAGGATACAATTTAAATATTCATGAAAAAAAATGTGTATTTCTTAATAATTACAGAGTACATGTACAAATGTAAATAAAGAAAGTGGTCATTTAATATTTTTTTTTTTTTTTAATTTTAAGTAATTGGTTGATATTTTTAAATAATTTACTGCAAAATTTACCAATTAAGAGATAGTTCAAAAGCATAACAAAGCACTGCAATCCACTACATTAAGAACAATCATTAATGTCTACTAGATGATTGTTCGAATCTACCAATAATTGCTTCTGCATCCAATTCATCTAACAATTCCTTTTCAGTGGATAGCAATTTATGATTTGAAATTCTCCTCAGACTTTCTTAACTTTGTCTTTATAATCTTTAGCTTTCACATTGGATGTGAGTAACTGTGTGCAGATAACATTATAAAATTCTTATTCCTTTTTATTACTAAAAACCACCAGTTGTCTGTACTTGTTTCTTTATTGTGTTTTTATTTGATATAGGGGGCCCATATATAATCAAGCAAGCTGACACTCTGGCCAGTCCGCCACTGTATAAAAGAAACTTCTTATAACACAAAAAAAAAGAAAAAAGAAAAAGATGATTTCTTTGATAAGAAGTTCTAAATGAAGAGAAACAAAAAAGACGGCAATTTTTGATGCTGTGTATACCATTCTTCCTAATTTCTGCAAAATATCATTCAAAGCAGAGGGAGAGAGAGAAAGAAGTGGTAAATATATTATTTATGCAATAAAATATGCAAAATAATTAAAAATTGAATTCTTTCTTATCTAGAAAGTAACAATTTCTTCTTCTCTGTCTACTTTTGGATTCTAAATAGAAAATCTGTTAAATGTGCAAAACAACAAAAGAAAGAGAAAGATTTTCATAACAAATAATAGGCAAAGGAAGTTATACAAATTATCCTATTTCTTATCAACAAAAATACATGTTAATGTCATTTAAAAAATGTTGCAGTGGGCCTTTCTGGAAATGTTGGTCATACATTCAAAACAATGGTTGACCAATTGTGGAATTTTGTGTTATTTAACATGTGAAACTGATTTAGTCAACTATCTTTACAGAATGTTTTAATGTATGTCACGTTTTGTTTTTGAGCACATCATTCAAAATAGCTGAGGATAAATTTGAATGTTTCTTGCTGGACTGAGAATCTGAAGTTACTGGTGAAAGTACAGGAAAACCAGGAGCCATTGGAGCCATAAGAAGATGTTGTCCTTGTGTAGACAAATGATCATCAACCGAGACAGGAAGGGCTACATGACGTGGAGCCGTAAAAGGATTAAAATTTGAGGGAAGTTTTTTGCTTGTTTTATTTTTGTTAGGAGATTCTTGATCCACTTCATCTGTATTCATCTTCAAAGCAGGCAAAGGTGGCGATGATTCTCGTTCTAAAAACTTTACAAACAGTTCTGAAAAGCTCTGAAGATTAAAAATAGTAAAGAAAAAGTTTTTAGAAGATTAAAACAAAACTCACACACAATTTTCTCTTCTATTTTGCTAAGCAAAACATTTTGTTAATTTTTAAATATTTATATTTATTTGAATGCTATAAGAAATTTAGGATAGGAAATTGGGCACAGGATAGGTTACATTAAAAATAATTTTGTCCAAGACCATAAGGTGCTAAGAAACCAAAATATTAACAGGAGGACTTCAGTTATGTTCCTTGGTTTTAAATTAATGAGAATTGGAAATGTCCTCCAAGGAAGGCAATAACCAGCAGATTATTTTCTGTGCAATATCTTTAATTCTTTGGAGGGCTTTTTTTTCCATTGCCAAAGGATTACAGACATTACACCAAAAATAACCGGATGATCTTTGCCCTCAGAGTACATTTCTAATTCTTGTTCTCACAGCAGAGCAAAAAAAAAAATAATGAAAGACAACATGCATCCAGGGTACCACTTTTTTTTAATTTTTACCCTTAGAGCAACATTTTATTTTTATTAGCTCTAGGACAAAGCAATTGAGGGAGAGTTTTATCCTAGGGCTATACATAAAAGGAATGCTACCAATTTTCAATTGCTTTGTCCTAGAGCTAATAAAAATAAAATGTTGCTCTAAGGGCAAAAATAACATTGCTTGAAGACTTGCAGCAACAGCAGCAATAAAAATAGGTAGCAGATGTAGAAGCGAAAATAATGATATAACCAAGCTATTAACCTCTTCAAAAGGTTAGGAAGAAACCTCCCATCAATACTAGAAAGAGCTATAATGGTGGGCTTGAGAAGTCTATTTCCTGAAAAACTCTTTTAATAGAAAGATTGTAAAAATTTCAAATGACAGTAACACTGTTTGGTTAATGAAGGCTGATGGCTTCCTGTATAGAAACAGCTAAAATTACCATTACATAATTTCTTGACTCCAAATCTGACAAAATTATCAAACATTAAAATTTATTTTGAAATCTCTTATTCATGACAAGAACTTTTAAGCACCCCTTATATGTTTAACCTTTATGTCCATAAAAAATGGTGTGTATAAAGGACACTTATTCCCTTGACATTGCAAGTACGGTATACACTTTTCACTCCCTCAGCAATATTTATTGCTTTAAAAAGCAATGATCAGAATTTTAATAAAACCCAAACAGATGAAAATAGATTTATAAATTTTCTTTACTCCTGAAGATATTAAACACTATATATTTATTAGATTGCTTATTTATAAGAATAATTTTATATTCACAAAATTATAAAAATATATGAACCAACTATAATGAAATGTTTATTATTTACCATTTTATAAAGAAATAAATAGGAAAAGAAATTTTTTATTCATAAATTTATAAAAATATCTGAACAAGAAAATTTAAATAAACGCATAACTGTAATTATAAATTTTGAAAAAATGCATTTTCTGGACATTTGGTCTTGCCTGATGAATTCAGTAAAATAAGTTGAGAGCATCATTTCCTCCAAACTAAACCATTTTTTAATTTTAGCTTTTAGGCAAGACCTCAAAAACTCAATAATTTGAGTGCATATCTCCATGTTCATAGGGTGTACAAAGTTTTTCTTGTGTATAATTATGAATATCTGTAATTTTTACTGCAAATATTGCATTGTTTACATATTTTGATAATTTTGTAATTTTTTATAAATTTTTGAATAAAAGATTGATTTACAAATTTATTTCTTTATAAAATGGTCAAAAATAAATCTTTACAAAAAGCAAATAATAAATATCAAATTCTGTTTGGTTCATATACATTTTTATAAATAAACATTGCCAAGGGTGTCAAAAGTGTATACAGTTATCCAAGGGAATATATATGTCAGAAAACAACTTGTATTATACACTGATAAGAGTACAGGTCTGGTTCAAAATGTCAGTAGTTCCTCTAGGCAAGTAAAGTAATATTTAGCCACCCACCCACGAGGGTTACATATGGCACAAGGCCGGGTTTAACGTGGGATTTCCAAGCCCGTAGGCGCGGCCAAAAATATTCCCTCTTTGAACCCGCATAAATGGTTTCAGGGGCAGCCAACCACCCCGAACGAGACTCTGCCCTTCAGCGGAGCCTCGTCCGGGTTCCTCTCCGCCCAAAAGTGCCAAGAGAGAAATCACAGCAGTTTAAATATATATCTAATGGCCCAATCCACCCTGGGTAGAAGGAGTCACAAGTCTATCCTCCTGCTGCTGCCACTGCTGATAGGAACAGTCCATTAAGTAGGGGAGGAGGAGGAGATAACTGGTTATACCCATTACAATAAACAATAGTTAATATACACTATTATATGTCTATGTCAGTTTGGAAATAGCACTAAGCACTAGTTAATTTATCACACAAACACTTGGAACTAACATTACATGGCATCCTGATGATATACATATAAATCAACAGCAGGTGATGCAAGTTTCGTAATGGTGTATAAGTACATCTACATCTTAAGTGTTAACATACTGCACCCACCTTGTTGAACCTTGAAGGTGTTGTAACTGGAGAGGCAGAGGGTGTTGATGTTACAGTTGGTCCAAGTCGGAAAAAGCTTTGCATCCAACTCTTCTGATGTAACTTTTCAGCCTGAGGAAAATCAAAAGTAAAATTCACAAAGTATTAAAATAATTCTTTCCAAAAGAATTTCTAAAACAGTTTTAAAAATTATAATTTTCTTCTATGTGTTGTGTCCTTTCAGGATATGGATGATCATGGCTCTCCACAACTTTCTATTGATTTAATGGTTTACTGAAGCAAAATTCTTTACCTTGAAAAAATCCTCTTCGCTAAACTCCAGTACAGCACCAATGAGTCTTAGCACATCATTTTGTTTGTTTTGTGGGGTTGTCAGATAACCAAGAAGAAGATTTTTCATGATCACTCTGTCAAAGAGAAGAAACATACAAATTTCTGAGGAATTTCACTGCTTAACAAAAACATACAAAGGCCAACAATTTCATCATTAGAATGCTGACATGATCCCAATTTATTACTTTTATTTATATTAATGACTAGCTCAAAAGCCATATACCATGCGGACTTTTAAGCTAGCTCCCACGGAGGGTTAATTGGGACTTCAGACCAAAACTAAAGGTGACATCTGGTCTAACTTAGAAAACAGCAATGATAATTTTGAAGAAATAATTCTGAATTTCTCAATTCACTCCATGGAACTTCAAAACTTCACTTTAACTTTGATCCGGCTATAAGTCCAATTCTGGCCAAACGACCGATTTAGACCGAAAATCTGATTTGGGGCAAAAATTGAGTTCTTCAAATCACAAACACTGCGGAACTTCAAAACCTCACGTCATGAAACCTCTTCACTTTAACTCTGATTCCTTGACATTTTGAAGAAATAAAATTGATTTCCTCAATTCACAAAACTTTGGAAGATATTTTAAACTGAATTTAAAACAAAAAAAAAAAAAACAGACAAAAAAAAATCTATCTTAGGAATAAAAATAAACTTTAATCAGAAAAAATAACAAACCCAAAATTAGAAATATAACTGTGGTTAGTCAAATATCAGACATTGTTTGCTCTCTTTAATAAATATGGCTGTTTTGATTGGCCATTTAACTAGAACCTATCTGCATTTCTATTTGTTTTATAATTGTAAGAGAAAAGTCATTAGTATTATCTTTATTTCCAGGGAATCTTCTCATCATTAAGCAATGATTATTAATTTACTACTGCTCAGTGAGTTTGTTTCTAACACTAGTAGATTAGTAAATACTCATCTTTTTTATGTAATAAGCAACTGAAATATCACTATCCATTAAAGCAATGCTTCTCAACTGGGGTCAATATGGACCCTTGGGGTCATATAACATTACTAGTGTCTACACAAAAAAATATAACAAATTGTTCAATCAGGTTTTAGTCATGTGCCTCAGTTACTATCAAAAGCCCGTAATAGACTTGACATTGTGAAAAGGGGGTGATCTTTGATTATCACCGACACCAATGGAGTTGAATATAAAAAAAGCTGGCAGAGCAGCATCAATCACAGGGATCTTATTGAATAAATCTGCACTTTTTTTTTTTAATTTATTAATTACTCACATATTTTAAGATGTTTTTTTATGAGTTATTTTACTACTGTACATAAATGTTCTATGGAATTTAGTTGTTATATACAAGTTTATTTTTGGTAAATTAGTTTTACTTCAAAATAAAGCATATACATTTACTATTTATTATTAACTCATCTTAGGGATATTATCCAGACTAAAAGACTGTTAATTCCTGAATTACTTTGACAAGAATTCCCCAGGCAACTGAAAGTCCTCCCTTATTAGAGAAAAACAACTCGCTTAAATTGAGCTACTTTGGCAGAACCCATCTGAACCAGCAGGCGAGACAGGTTAATCCAACACAACATTAAGCTTTTATAACCAAGAAGATGCAAGCTCAATCCCTATGCTGGGTAACAAATATTGTCCATAGAAGCAGAATTTAACAATTTATGTAACATAATTTCTAAACTTATCTATTAGTAAAAAATGAAATAAGCTTTTTTTTCTTATCAAATGCTTATGGGGGTTCACCAAAAAAATTTAGAGTAAAAGTGCTCTATGGGTGAAAAAAGGTTGAGAAATACTGTAGTGAAGTGAGACTTTACAACAGATAAGATTTGATTGGTTTTCAATGAAATAAGTGCAATTTTTTTCTTTTTTTTTTTATGCAGTCCCTGTGCATGGAAAATAT
Source organism: Acanthosepion lycidas (assembly GCA_963932145.1). NCBI lineage: Eukaryota > Metazoa > Mollusca > Cephalopoda > Sepiida > Sepiidae > Acanthosepion > Acanthosepion lycidas. The sequence goes on along the minus strand of OZ010599.1, from coordinate 57,948,489 downwards.
TTAAAGTGCTGCAGAATAAAAATGAAAACAGATGACAAAACATTGGAATCCAGAAAGATCCTAAACAACCATAATATAATAACTTACTTTTCAACAAAAGCCTCAGAATCAAAGGTTAAGCGATGTATTTCTTCATCAGCTGACTTAAGAAAGCCTTCTTTTTCCTGCACTACAATTAAAAAAAATAAAGCAAACTCATTGGATTGAAACAAAAAACAAAAGACAATAAAAGAAAATAAGAATTTTAAAATACAGAAAACATCAATTTTGCTGTGTTATAATTAGGCTTCTTTCCTTTCTTTTTTTTTTTTTTTTTTTTAACTAATTAATGTGCATGAATGGATAAAAATAGGTTTTGTTTAAGAAAAACAAAAAAAACTCATTAGTATAACATGAAGTATCCTTTGATATTGCTAGCAAGATGATAAATATTAAAGGATTAAAGTCTTAATGTTGAAAATTCTCACTAACTTTTAACAAAAATATTCAGCTTATTTTCTAAGCTGCTTTTTAACACAGGGAGAAATCCTTTGAATGACCTGTGGATTTTTAAATAGAAACTCAAAATGAAAATATTTCAGAAAGTTAATTGACATCAAGTGACAAAACGATTTAATTCAAAACATACTCTAAATGTTATATACAAATTTTGTCCACAATTCAAACAAACCAGTTGAAATGGGGAATCTTTTTTAAATGCTTCTTTCTGTTTTCCCTCTCTCTCAAGAACTAATGAATATTTTATACAAGAAACAAATTATCAAGAATCTTCAATGAAGAATTGAAAAATATACTGTGTTAGAAAAGTTGGTAAATTTGATTTAATGTTGAGATCATTAAGTAAAGATCAAGAAATAATTGGCATTAAAAAAAAGAATTTATTTATGCTATTTATATCTGAATGAATAATCCATAGTTAGCATTTTAAATGTCTAATTTGCATATTCTGTTTTTGCAATATAGAAAAATGCATTAGTAGAATGACAAAATAACAGACACCATATTTGATTTGGAACTGTTTTAAAAAGTTTATTTTTTTAATATTTACAGCAAGAATACTCTTTTTAAATTATGATTCACAATTAACAGAAATTCAAATAATTTTTCATTATGAAAAGCAATTTTCTTTTACATATTTTATGGTTGAATAAAAATGATCTGTGCATTATTCCAGAGGTCACTTATTAGCAATCACATGAGGAAACTCTTTTGACACTACTAAAGCTATTCAAATAATACATTTTTTTTTCAAACACAATAAAGAAAATCACTTGCTAAAATGTAAATTACATTGAACTTTAGTAGCATAAGGAAAAAAATGAGAGAATTCTTTTCAAAATACTGGGTTTGAACAAAAGTTTTTAATATTTTTAAGGTAATTTTAAAGATAAAATTTATACATATGTACATAGATTGATTCAACAATATATGTGCCGTTTTGTCCCACTAACCTTTACTATCTTTGAAGCAGCTTCATTATTCCACCCTCCCAGAACTTGGCATCTTTCTGGGTGATGAACTGGTATAAGTGGTTTTCACAGACCCCCCATTAAGAGAATTTTGTAGGGATCAAAATAAGTGGTAATCCAAAAGTGTAAGGATAGCTGAGTACAAAGAGTGTAGAAGGACATTTCAAACAAGTTGTATCAATTTCTGCTGAGTCTGCAAAGAGACATGAGGTCTACCTTTCTAATTGGCCAATTCTGGCTGCTTCTCATCAAATGCTGCCTTCAACTGGTCCAACTAGAAGAGCTTGTCTGAATTCAATGTCAGATTTTATGGAAGGAGCTGCCCTTTCAAACCTATAATACATAGCATCACCTTCTTCAAATGCAAACTGGCTTTCCGTTTTCCCCTCCAAGTTCATTTTTGTACGACATTGTTGTAAACAATCTATTTTTCATCATCTGTCATTGTCATTTTGTCTTTGTTTTTTTACAACACTCATATAAGATAGGCAGAGTATCTCTGTCTTGTTGTCATGTGACCTGGGGTTACTTTTAATCAGCATTTTGATTTGGTCATTATAAACAACTGCAAATCTGCTGGGATGTTCACCATCTCTATAAATGGCACATATCTTTTTTGCTACCTGTACAGCATATTTTCTTTTCTATAAATAAAAGACTATCAAATAATGAAAATGCATCTTCTTTTTTACAATCCACATACAAATTGTACAGAACTATGCAGTAAAATGCCATCTTTCAGAATATATGTTAAATTTCAGTCACATGTGAAATGAAATCACACATATTCAAATGCTGCCTATTGTAAAAGGCTACAAACTTTTGTTCTGATCCAATATAAATTAAATTTGTAGATGTCAACCAAAAGAAAAACATGATATCTTCATGGTAATTGTTCTGATGAGCTTCCTTCTTTGGTACCTTGACTTCATCAATTTAAGTGCAGGAACTGAACTTGGTACCATGTCTACTGTATGACTTTCTCCTCACTGTGGACCTTTACCTTTACCTTTGCATATGGCCCTCAAAAAGGTCATTTTGAGAAAGTTTTTCTTTCTTATATACTGTATTCTTTTCACACAATGCATAAAGAGGCATTTTGGGGTTTTAAATAATTACCAACTATATTTTTTATTAAAAAACTCCTACACATTGACAGTTGATCAAGCATTTATCAAAGCCTTGTGCTTTCTTAATATGTAAAAGATAGTCTGTCCTGTAACTCATATCCCCCTGGTGTCAGTTTAAATTGATGCTTCCTTTTTTTTTTTTAAACTATAATTATGAACTACTATTTTGGAAGGTGAAAATTTAAATCATATAAGTTTTCATTTAAAATAAAATAAAAATAATAAAAGGAACTTTAAGCTAAATTATCACAATATATATAAAAAGGAATGCACCAATTTAAACTGACACCAGGAGGATATGAATCAATTTATAAACCAATTCTAAATATTTAAACCTATACTTTTTAACATTTTTCAGTCCCTCTTTCAAAAATAGTGACCATTATTATCCTAAAGTACCTTTAAATCAGAACGTGGGGCATTTTGAAATACAGTGATATGAATTAGGGATAATGATTAACATTTTCATTTGAATGTTTAGCCCCAAATTATTTGTCATGGATTTAACTATCATTTAATCCATTTGCATTTGTTTCTTCTTCAGCTTAAAATGAACAATGTTTTGTGTGGAAAATGTTAGAAATGAGAAAATATTCCCAAATTCTATTGCAATGTGGTAAATGCATTAATTTGACATGGAAACAGCCTTTAGTAAGAAAAGAAAAATACAAACATCTCAGTTTCTTTCAAAAAAAAAAAATTTAAAAAAAAAATTAAAAATTCTGTTAATAGCAGATTAGAGTCAAATGAAGCAAAGAAAAAATTGTAGAGAAAGATAAACAAGCTCCAAATATTACAAAATGTACTGAAATTCACCAAGTGTCAGTACCTGATGTAATACTCACAGGTTGTCAATCAAAGAAAGATGTAACATTCTCTTTCAGAAACAACTAAAGACTTAAATATACATTTTACAAAAAAGCTAAAAATTAAAGGTGCTTTTTGCTTACATTTAAACAAAAAAAATTAAAACTATGTCTATGTTGCTGTCAAATAAACAATTTATAGAAAAATGAAAAACAAACATTTCAAGATTCATCATATCTTGTAATGCTTCTTCAATAGATTTCATGGTATTTTGGCAGTAAATAAAGGATTAAATATTTTCTCTCATAAATATAAAATGTTTACATTTATTCAATGACAAGATAGAAATGAAGTGATGCAATATATCGAGAATATCAAACGTAATGTTCAAATAAGGATATATGCCTCAAAATGTTTTTAATGTTGTTATCTAAGTCATTAACATGCAATAGAAAAAGAACACTGAGAGTGAGTGAAGCAGCAATAATTGGTCACTAGAATTCATGCTGTTTAGTCAGACATTTATATAATCTTGGCTAGTAACTTGAGCTATCCAAACTACTCATAATTACTAGCTGAGATTACACAAAGATCAAGGAGTAAGCATGCAAACAACATTATTTTGTATTTTTACAATGAAAAACATTTAAGTCAACATTTAAGACAAAGATGTTTTAACAGGAAAAAAACAGTTTGTTGGTTTTTGTTGTAACCTAAGGAGGGTTACTGAATGAGGAATAACCAAAATGGAGCTTGGAAATGAAATGATAATCTTTATAACATCAACAAAATACAATACTCGCCAGCGGCGTGAAATAGGTAAACCACTGCTTGTGGCAGATTACTTAGACAGCATATTACCCCCACTTACAATAGTGTCCAACATATTTATGCGGCTTGAGACATAACCATTAATGTTCATAGGTACAGTATATAACAGTTTTATAACATGTCACTTCAACTACCCAAGAAAAAAAAACAATACATTTTAAAATTTAAAATAAAATCAATTCTTTTATGTTCAGTAAGATAGGACCCAATTGAGAATAATCTTCTCTTTTTCAAATTTAAAATGAGACTTATGGCTATGAATGCTACAAAAAAAGATTGGTAGATTTTAGATTTGTGGGTTGTGAATATTAAAATATTTTTTTAGAAAAACCTAATTTACAAAATATAGCTCAAGGAAATTTTTTTGAGTAATCTCAAAAATATGATTAAAAAAAAAATGGCTTCCACAGATTCAATTGATTTTCATTTGATTAACTGAATAGCAGTGAAACTATTACCATCATTGACACTATTTACATATTTATTTTTGGAGGAAATGGAGCAGATTCTCAGTGACTTTACTGAGGGACCCAGGAATGTAAAGGATTTATGTTAGCCAATTTCAGGAAATAAACATGGGAAGAACATCTACACAAATGTTATCAAACCAATCTTCAGGAATGCCAACATACAGATAGACTATTCCAGGTTTGATTCAAAATTCAAACAAATATCACCTGAAAAAGGCCAAAATGATGTGAATGTTCACCTTTGTTGCGAACACAATGCCAGATTTTATTATGCAGGTAAATATTAGTATTAACCATCTAGTATTGATACAATACCATGTAACGTTCAGCTTATAATACCTGTTTCCTTTAGAAATATATGCAATTACATATTGCCATCTTCTTAATCCTTATTCTTTTATTGTTCTCTCGTTAATATTTTACTTTTTCTCCTATTATTTCACTCAGTAACCCCCTTGTGTCCTAGTGGCTATATTGCCTTGTTTGTGATGGTTAAAAAAACATATATCATGAAAACTTTAGCAACATTGGTTAATATGAACTTGTTAAAAACATTGACTTGCATAATAAAACCTGACAGTCTATTACAGATTTCTGTCTGAATTTCTGAGGTGAGGATGATTATTTACAGTCAAACTAATATCTTCATCTTTGTTCTTTTTATTATTATAATGTTTCAGACATCATGCTATCTGGACTTCTTCAGGTGTCTGTCAATCTGGGTAACAGTAAGGGAAATTTGAATTGAAATGTTTATTTTATCTATGGGGATATATTATTCTCATTCCACTGCCAATGTCTAAAGATATCTGCTCAGTTATTGTTCCACTGCCTATGTCTAGAGATATCTTGTTCTTTTTAGTACTGCTCAGTTATTGTTCACTTTGTTACCAGTGTTGTAATTGAACTTACAATTACTATGTCACCAAATTCATAAATCAATACTTTAATCCACTTGTCCCATGGGACAATCCTGAACCTAGAACTTAGCACCTTAAACCTAATGTCCTTATCGCTTCCTGCTGCTGCTGTTATGCTTGACCTCCTTTCTAGTCAATTTTCTGTTCTTAATGCTACTAAAACGTTGCTGTTTTTTTTTGTTTTTTTTACTAAGGTTCCAGTATAGTATTATTTCTACTAGAAAGACCAATGAAAATTTCACAGTTTTCCTATTTTAATATTCTGATGAATTTTAATTCTTAAATTAAATAAGCTCATGGCGATTTCTACATCAATAAAATATCTGTAGAAATTCCCCTATTGCATCTTTAAATATATAAGCTGAACAAGTATAACAAAATATTACAATAACAATTATAAATATGACTGCTGGTCGTTATTTTTAAGAACTGAAGGGATACAAATGAAAAGATTTGAAACTGACAACTTTTTCCATTTCACTGAAACAAACATTAAACACTTCTATCCTCCTTACTTTCTTTCTTTCATTCATTTTCTCACTGAAACCAAGTAGCATCTCTGGTATATGTTTTGTTTTTCCATGTGATCAAAATGGAGTAGTCCATTATTTATGAGGTATTGGCAGGAGATATTAAACACTTCTATCTTCCTTTCTTTCTTACATTTTCTTACTTTTCTCCTTTTTCGATGCGATCAAGTAGCAACATCATTTTGTGTGATTGGAGTCTGTTGTTTTACAAGTAGTCTGCAGGAATAAAGAATTGATAAATTACTGCAACTTTGTTATTGTAGGGGTGGGGAGGGGGGAGTTACCAAAAATGTTACAGGATGACATGACAGAAATTATTGTTTGCCTTTTTTGGTCTGCTGAAATTTTAGATAACCAGGTTCAATCTCTTTTCTATTTCACTCCTCAGGAAGAAATAAAATAACTGATGCTATCAATGTGTCCAAATCAATTATATACGATATGCTTTTATTTTATTTACACTTCCAGAATCCTTTGAACAAAGTTCTAAGAGAAAGGTAAAAAAAGACAAAACTTGGTTTCACTTCACCTATTAAAATTTTCTGGGTAAAAGCATTGAAGGCACCTTGATAAACATAGTTTCATTTTTATAGCAGTTGATTTTAAGAGCTATCCTGTTGGTTGGTTGATTTTGTTTAGTGGATTATCAACCTCTATGGGTTATTTAATGCCAAAATGTAAATATTTTGAATACAATCTTATGGCTTTAACTACAGATAAAATGCATTTTTTCTTTTACTTTCATAGTGTTTTGTTTGGGGTTCACTATTTGCCTATAACTTGGACCCTAACTATATATTATTCAACCTTTAATCCTTTTGTGTATATGTTGCGATGGGTAAAATGATTTTATTGTAATTTTTCTGAAATTACTATTTTCTTTACAAGAATTAGTAGTAACAACCATTTATCTAGTACCTTGTATAAGAGTAAACTATAGATTTCAAATGGTTTCCGATGTGAATTATTGAAGCTTTTCATTGATCCCATTTGCCAGGTGTACAGATCTAAAAGCTGAAACTCAAAATATTGCAAAGCTAATCAATATAATTTATAAGACAGACAAAAACAGCACAACAAATGGTGTTGGCAGTCCCTAAAGGCTGTGTTTTCCCAATACCAACCAGCAGCCTGGGAGATTCAATCAATTTGCTCAGGATTACCAGCTGATATTAAGAAACCAAACAGCCATAACTGTAATACTTTATCCTCTAAGTTAGGCAAAAATATTATTTTAAAAAAAAACAATAGTCTCACAAATGGGAAACAATTCATAAAACATTGATTTTATAAATTTTTTTTTTTACATAATTATAAAGAGATCCAAGCAAATGTTATAAAGCGTTAAAAAAAAAAAAAATGACAAATTTTTTTTATTGTTGCATTTCTTTCCATTATTCAATTTTCATGAGTATCTTTAAAAAATGCTGATATAATAAATAGATAAATCTACTTATTATCATAATTAATAGAACAATTATAAGCAGATGTAGGTAAATGGAACTTTATCACAACTGATCATGAACATTTCATACAGCGGCCTGTTATAATATTAGTAATATGTTAGTCTTGTGATAAATTATTCTGGTGGCTCAAACCTTAAGGAGATTAGTGTTTGTCGTGACATCAATAGTGTGGATATTAGTACAATAAGCATAACGATACATACCAATAACAAAAAAATAATACTGATAATTTTATCATTTTTAAATAAAGAAAAAGCATTATATAGGAATCATACAATTTTAAACTTTTAAAACTCATAGTATCCATGAGAATTTAAAATAAAATTATTTTCTCCAAGTCAAGACGAAAGTTGAAACATCAACATTTAACTGAATGAAGATAATTGTTGTCAAAAGGCACATCCATAGAAATCCAGTAGATGACCTAATTTGGGTTGGTTGAGATGAAAGGGCAAGGTGATAGTTCAACCACAGCTGGTAAGGTCGAGAGGTTTAATCACTCCTATTTACCAGCTGAGATTACACAAGCACCTCAAAGTCACAGATGTTACCAGAGTAGTTCGAATGGTGCCAGCAAGGATTTGATCAAAAGAAACTATCAACATACAACAATTTCAGTAAAAAACAAAGTCCCCAAACTCATATTATCTCTTGAGATATTTTTTGCTGTGATTCAAAATAAATCTGCCTTTATTTTCAAATGAAAACATCAATCAATATTTACCCAAACATCAATGTGTGTGTATGTATGTGCAAGAGGGATAGATAGAGAGAAAAACCTTCATTTTAAAATCCAAAAAAGAGTATCAGAAAAAAAAAAAAAAAAAAAATCTAAGAAGAAACATTTATGAAACTCAACTCAAAAAGCTACAGGCCATGCTTTTAATGCAGAAAAGAAATACTATTAGTAGGGAGGAGAGAAAAAATTCAAAGACCCACTCTCTCAATTTTATGAATTCTGTCTGAAAGTCTTTTAGGATGTATAACAATAGAAATAATCTATTTCTAGTGTTATTTATTCAGTTTATTCATCCAATGTAGTGCCACTGACAAATAAAAAGAAGTCAATCAAGTTTGCTTGTTTTTCATATTCTTGCTTTATCTTCCATAACCACTCTCATAATATAAATAAGTTGATATTCCTCAGCTGTATTTCATTTTTGTGCAATAATCCTACCAAATTGATAACATGATGAGCTGTTTGTGATTCCTTGTAGAAACAAGCTAAGATAGCCATATATATACAAACATTGAGTTTAGAAAGTTTTTTTAAAAACTTTATGTTGAGCATTCTTTTGTGGGGAAAAAAGTTAACTTTTGAGAATAAATAAGAGACACATAATTTGAACTGATAATCAATCTTGGATCGTCTTCACGTTGATTGGAATAATTCAGTAAATTTACACAAGTTTTTCTCTTTTGCTGAAAACTAAAAGTTGTAAGCTAAAAAACAGATTATTCATTTCTTCCTCGTTTCTATGCCATTTCTTAAATTTTTTATCCTTAGGAAGGTAAGACTTAATCTCATTGATAGATTTGGGTTTACACAGCTTATCAATCTTTTGCAGGTTATTTCAAGCTGGAAAATATTTTTAGATTGTAAGAATTTGTTAGGGATGATAACAATTTACTGATACAAGTCCTACTAATTAACTCACACCTGGAGAGAAATGGTGGATTCATACCCTTCCCAAGAGTAATTGTGCATAGGTGAATATAATGAGTCCAACTGGAATTGGAACTCGGCTCTCCAATCTCCAATTCCTTGTCATTATCCATTACACCAGCTGCACATGCAAGGTTACAGCACCTGGTATTCCCAAACAGTCACCCATCTAGGTACAGACCAGGCTCAACATTGCTTAGCATTGGTGATCACACAAAAATCAGTGTTTCAACATAATATGGCTATAATCCAAGAATTGATTTCTTACTATTACTACTGAGATGATAATTTTTCTCCCAATTTGTCACCCATTTCGGTATTGACCAAGCTTGACATTGCTTAACTTTCATGATCATACAAGAACTGATGTTTCAACATGATATAGCCATAATCAGAGAATTGATTTCTTACTATTACTACTGAGATTAATGCTAATTTTTCTAAATTGCGAACAACCTTCTATACTGTCATCTTAGAAAAAGAGACAAACTTATGAAAATTAATAGGGAATATTATCACCAAGATTTTATAAAACAATCTCATATTATAAATAAAATTATGTAGATATGAGATATGAGACTTCAAAATGCCTTTTTGACATTTGTGAAATTTAATGGTGGAGTTATTTCCTTATATATAAAATGTAGACATTGATTATTTGTTAAAATTAAACAATAAATGATTTTAAAACCTCAAAAAGGTATTCCCCAAAGTGCCTAACTTTAGAATTTCATTTAAACAAAGTGACATGAAAGCAAAATTGAAGGATCATTTTAATAGTGAACATTAATGTTGCACATATTTTTAAATAAAAAAATTGTTTCAAAAAATATTTCTTAAAAGACTTAATTTCTGTCCAAATTAAAAAAAGGCTTATACAAAATAAACTAAAAATAAAAAATAGTTATTGGCAAGAAATAAAAAAATTCATCAACCAAATGAAATGCAAATTAAAATAAAAATTAGTTTTTTTACATGAATGTAATATTGAATAATGAAAATTTATTAAAATCACAGCAAAATGACATTTTATTAAATATTTATTATATTTAAAAAAAAAAAACACCAAAAATAAAACATTTTTTTTTTTATTTTTACTATACCTTTTTTTTCCTTTTGGAAAAAAATCATCTACTATTAGCCTAAAATAAATGATTGTGCCTTTGCAATTACCAACTGCAACTATCAGTCAGCAATGGTACATGCAATAAGTCTACTAATTTAAAAATTCCTACGATCAAATTTTTAATTAAAAACTTTATGAGAGTATGATTAATAAAATTGACAATTCTTTGGGAGATCAATATTCTCTGCTTTTCTCAAGAAAATAACATTTCAAATGTTGGTTTCAAAATCCATATAAAAACAAATTGCAATTAAGTAAAGTCAGAGAGAGACATTAAAAACTAAATAGAATTGCATAAAACTTGCTTTTATCAAGCAATCAATTGGCCCCATTGAATATTTTCTAACACTTATCATTGCAGATTATGAATTCAATTGATCAATATTCCAGAACAAATTATCAGCCATGAGTTGGAAACATGTTAATATATGACAATTTTTGCAGTTTTCAATTGTTCAATAGATTTCTACTAAAAGCTTTAAAAAAAACAGAAATTTATCAAGTGTTATTCTGCACTTTATATCTTTTCAGCATTAAAAAAAAATAACAATTAAGGCCTTAGCTACATTTAAAAAAAAAAAAAAAAAAAAAAAAAAAAACATGGCTTCATTTATGATCAATGATAGAAGTGAAAGATTTGCCAATGGCTTAGAGATATATTATCCGACTGATGCCAATTCAACCTGGTTTCGATCCTAGATAGAGGTAACCAGATGTCTAGCCACACTGATGAGTTTTGATACAGCGAAACAGTCTGTCTGTGGATGACTATATATATATATATATTTATGGTTACTATTTTTCCCTTGACCAAAGATGCATTAATAATACTTAAGTTGCACATGCATGTATGATTAATTACAGAAACAGTGAAGATGTAAGTACAGAAGGAAGATGCAACTTTGTTTAGTAAAAAATGAGTCTCCCTTGTCAGCTCTTGTCTCCCTTGAAAAAGAAAAGTAATTCTTTGGCTGAAAGGCAGCAAATATTAAACATCATCAAACATGACTAAAAATTCTTTAGTGAAGAATATAAAAAATGTAACACAGAAGAGTTTCATGCAAATTTCCATCAACATTTTTCTTTCTTCTTAAAATGGAATATTATATGAATAACAATATTAAAAATAATAGCAAATAAATTATAAGAAAGCATATCAATCTTGCCAATAGTAATAATAATAATATCCTCAATTGAGTGTATTACCTTCAGCTTTTAATTGCTGGATTATATTTTCCTTGAAATCAATTTGCTCACTCAGCCTTTCTGCAGCTAAGAGGCCCTCTTCAGTATCCAGAAGTTTTTCCTGAAATTTAACTCATATTAAAGCAACCTATAGGCAATAAAAAACAAGTTGGAGTAAATATCAGAAACAATTATGTATTTATTCTCAAAATAAACATCTTTACAATTACAGTAGCATACTCAAACTGACAAGGTTAAAAAACAAAACCATGTTTTAATAAAAAGTATTAAAAAAACTGGTTGAAGTTTAGTAACAAAAATATTTAGAGAGCATGCAATACTAACAATAATATATTTTAGTTTAATTTCTTTGCACATATCCATATGCCTTTTTACATAACTAATGTTAAAAAAAGATTAAAAAATATAGCCAAAGTTTGATTTAAAATTCTGGGTGTAGAGAATTTGATTTGAGTTCATGTTCAAAACTGACACTGACCTTTATATCAAAAAAGCCTTTTGTTCATTCCAATCAGAGTAGGAATGACTGCAAAAAAGTACCCTTCCCCAAATTTATAGACAAACAGTACAGATGCATGCTGGGATTTCTTCCTAGTCAATAAGCTAGACTACTTCTTGGTCTCATCTGCCATATTTTTGTTCTTTCTTGTTTTGAAGTCAGAATGCTGCAATCAGTTGTCTATATCTCTGTTGTGTGTTAACACCATTATTACTTTGTAAATGTTTTGCCTTATTACTGTTACTTTGCCTACTTTTGTGTTATATATATATATATATATATATATAATGAAATGTATTAAGTCTGATAATTATTCAATATATTTTCTGTTTATACAATTTATTTAAGTAAATGCTCTGTTTTTTAATTAAACAGTATTAATTACATTTACTAGCCAAAATGGTCAGGAAATTTTGTAGAAAATATGCGTTCTCCAACAGGAATTGAATCTGTGTCCTATACAGAACTGTCATTTAATCTGACATGCTACACCACTTAGCTATAGGAAAGCATTTGGTTAGCAAAGTCCAAATTAATGTTTTTAAACAACAAATCCTCAACGATTTTTCCCCAAGACGATATCTGCTCACAAAATATATCTTAATGCAAATAATATATAGGCCTGTGTTTTTAATATCAAAAATAGACCTATATATATATATATATATATATATATATATATATATATATATATATATATATATATAGAGAGAGAGAGAGAGAGAGAGGCCATTTTGTCCTTTTTGGGACTCATCAGTAATAGTGTATCCATTGCTGAGAATCGAATCCAGACCATTACACTATAATGCAAGCATTATACCACTGAGACAGCGAGCGGGCCTCGGTGATGAAGAGGAAACTAACTAGACTCAATATAGCACAGCTACTCCTAATTTATATTGGGTCTAGTTAGTTCTTTTGAGGACCAAACATGATAATTTTCATAATTCAAAATTTTAATATTTCATAATGCCTGATATTGTTACAAAAAAAAAAAAAAAAAAAAAAAAAAAAAAAAATTCCATGAAAATATTTTAACAAATTTTATGCAGACAATGAATAGGGAATCTAACAATATTTTTTTACAGTTCACCAGATTGAAGGCTAATGATATTTCCTAAGCAGGATGTCTTCAACCTAATTTTTGATGGGGTCCATTTTATTATTATTTTAGTTTCTTTTGCAAGCATCTTCAATCAATATTTGATACTTGCATTCTCTTATTTATTTCTTCAATTAATTCTTTTGTTTTTTTTAAAAGATGCATTTCATTTTTAAAGTTATTTTCCTTCATAATATGAAACATGAAATTATGTGTAAGATGGTGTAAGAAAACAAAATCTTTGGTTATGCACTTACCTTAGTGATTTCCAATTCTGACTGGATGTCTTCAATAATTTTATTTAGTCGCTTTTGTTCAGATTCATTTTTTTCTTTTTCAGCAGTCATCTGAGTCTCTTTCTCTAGAACACCAAAAAAAAATTTTTACACATTGTAAGATACATTTTTTGATGATAAACGGTGTCAATCTTTGTTGTTCCCATTTTTTTTTTTTTAATAATTTCATCCCAAGCAAAGCAATAAAGCCACTAAGTCCCACCCAAGGGGTTACTGAGTGTGAGAGAAAAAGAAAGCATTATTAAAGAGAGAACTATAAAAGAACAGGATTTAAGAAGAGAGAAGATAACAATTGACATTTCATTTAAATTTTTGAAGATCAAAATTGACTAGAAAGCAAGAAATATTTTTTAAAAGCAATATCAATTGTAAGAAAACAGAAAGTATGGTCGTCAGCAAAAGGAATGTCTCAAGATGCAAATTAAAGATACCAAAATCAAGCAAGTACAAAAATTTAAATATCTGGTAAGTGTTTTAACAGAGTATAGAAAATGTGACACCAAAACCCAAAGGTGTATTGCGAAAGATGCCTTCTAAAAGCTGAGCAAAGTATTAAGAAACAGGAAAATTTGTTAGAAACAAAGAAAAGAGTACTGAACTGTTATATATGGTAGTGAATGCTGAACTATCTCCTCAAAGATGAAGAGGAGACTTGGAGCAACAGAAATGAGGTTCTACTGAAGGATGGATCAAAAATGTGAGCAACAACAAAGTTTTAGAGAAAATGGGAACAAAAGAATATCAGAAAGAAACAGTTGAAATTTCTAGGCCACATAAAGAGGAAAGAGGTCTTAGAAAACTTTACCCTCACAGGACACATCAAAGGCAAGAGGGACAGAGGAAAACACTGCATAATCTACCAAACGAGCTTATGCAAATGGTTAGCAGAACAGGATTTAAGAGAGATAGGCAAAAAAAAAAAAAAAAACTTTACTAAGAGCTACAAAGGACAGGAAATTGTGAAGAGCCATGATTGCTCACCTACTGAATGGACACAGCAAATAGAGGAAGATATTTTTAGGCAATAGAATGCACAATTTTAATCTGGAAAAACTTTGATCAAGGTCTTAACAAGATTCTCTGAAGGCACATAGAAGAATATATTTTTAATATTTTTAGGCAATACAATGCACTTTTGGGATCCAGAAAAGCTAAGATCAAGAACCTTTTAACAAATATAACTGAAATCAAAAACCTTTTCTTGAGAAATAAGTGCTGTTATTTCAAAACTTGATTACTGATTTATTTCCCTGCTGAAAAAGATGCTAATAAAAACAACAATATAAAATAATAAAATCTTTTCCAAGTAGCAAACTGATAGCTGATCAAATATTATCTGTTTGTGTTTAATAGATTTCTCCTAAAAGCTTAAAAAAAAACAGAAATCTATCAAGTGCTATTCTGCACATTATATCTTTTCAGCATTAAAAAACCCAAACACTGCAATAAAGCCACTAAGATACAAAGGGTTACTGAGTGTGAGAGAATATGAAAAAAAGAAAACATTATTAAATAGAGAGAGAGAACATTAAAAGAATAGGAAACTATTACATATGTTTGCATCTAGCTAGTTCCGCAGTAAAAGGGTGAGACCTGACTGCCAATCTAGCAGCATGCTTAAATTCATGTAGTCAAGATACTAAGGGGAACAGCTCATCAGAACAATTGCCATGAAAAATATTTGTAGAAAAGATAGTGGAAAACCACATTATATTGGTGATAAAGTGACTGAAGTTGAGATGCTAGGTCAGGATTGATTACATTACAGACCCTTCTTTGAATTCTTTAAAGGAATGATCCAAGTGGAATTTTCATATCATGTGGAATACTTGTAAAAAGTTATTTCAATTTAAAACATGCAATTTGAACATTTTTATGGATGAGGACTCAAAAGGTTTACTGAAAAAAAAAAGAAAGAAAGAAAAAATAACGAGTTCATTTTTCCACATTTAGAAATTAAAGTAATCCTATATTATTGTTTACAAAATACTAATAAAAAAAAGCAGCATTCTGTATTTTAGCAGTTCCTTTTCACTCTTAATTCTCCTAGATTGATTTGTTTTTTTTTTTACAGCTTATCAACCTTTTATGGGTTATCTAAAGCCAAAATATAGTTCAAATTGTAGGAGGTTGTTTACAGTACCAGGTGTTACCAAATGATCCCCCACCTAAGTACTGACCATAATTCTCTGAGAAACCATTGAAAGGTTAATCCAATTTTACAGATAATCAATATCAAGAAATGTGAACAGTAATGACAATTTAAAATTTCTTAGGAAACATTAAACTTTCAGTCATTTTAAGTTTTTGACAAAGCGTTTATTCTGAAACCTTGTACAGTAAGCAATATATATCATAAAAGTGACTGACTTACCAGCTTGAAATTGTTCCAAAACAATCTGAAGATTCATAAGTGAAGTGGCATATTGCTTACATTGTTCCTGTAAAGTGCCAAGCTGAAGATAAGCGTTGTCTCTCTGAGAAGCTATCACATGTAACTGTTGATTCAAATTTTCTACCTGATAATTGGTTTCTTGGCTAAAGGCAAAAACAAAATGAATACAATGAAATGATCCACATTAAAATAATTCAAAGCTCAAATATTTAAGAAACAAAAAATAAAAAAAGATTTGATGAGATTAACTATCAAATAATTGATTAATAATGAGCAATAATTGCTTCAGTGATGAGCAAGCAAACTACTGGAGTATGTATCTTCTACTTTGTAAATGTCATCTTTGATGACTGGGTCATGTATATTCAATGAATGACATTTATATACCAAAAGACATCTTGAATGGTGAGCTGGCCACAGGACACCATCCAGTAGGCTTCTCCACACTACATTTCAAAGACATTTGCAAGAGGGACCTGAAATGTATAGGCATTGACTCTGGTAGGTGGAAACAGCTAGCATATAATCACAGCAGCTGTCTTGCTACCAAAAGAATCACAAAGGCATGAAAAAGGCGAAAATATAAGAAGACAACCAAGGAAGCAATGTAAGACCTTCATTCTGCATTACAGTTTTGTGTCAGAACTGCAGAAGAGAGTGTCATGCAAAAATTGCTCTGTTAAACCATTCCAAACACTGTTCACAAAAGGACTGAGTGTAATAACCAAAGACGGTACTCTTATTAACGTGCAAGATAAATGGACTACTACTACTATATGATGATTTTAAGCAATTTCTTTGATTTTTCATCATATATTTACTAATAGCCAAGAAAACAAATAGAAGGGAAAGAAAAGGAGCTTGGAATTGGTAAAATATATATATATATATATATATATATATTGCTTATACAGGGTTTACCCAAGAAATGTACTCACTCTTTAAATGGCAATAAATGCAATGTTTATTGACTTGCAAACAAGATGAATGGTTAAAATTAAGAAATATTAATGTTTATTGACTTACAAAGACTAATAGTTTAAATTAAATATTAAATTAAATTAAATGCATGGATCTCAAAAAAAAAAAAAAAAAAAAAAAAAGAGAAGAAATTCAAGAAATTATAGGAAATAAAGTTAGTACATCTTTTGGGGGCCACCCTGTAGATTAAATTTTAACTCATTTCCTATAAATCATTAGGGTCAGTGGAAGATAGAGTGACTCACATGAACTAATAGACAGCTTTGAACAAACCTACCTGTCTTCAAAAAGTCTACAAAACTGCCCTTGATGAAAAATATTGATCCAAATTTTATTTCAAAATTTTATTCAAGTATAAAGCTGAATGATAAGAAGAATGTTCAATGTAATAAAAGGAAAATGGATAGTGACATATTTTACATTTGTGTAGAACTTATAGCTACAGATTAATAAGAGAGAATTTTTAATGAGAACAAAATAATTATTCATTAATCAACTTTTCTTTGTGATTTTTGAATTACCGTATTTGATAGCATATAAGACACATGGGTGTATAAGATGCACTGCAATTTCAGCAGGACAAATCAAGAAAAAATTAGTAATTAGTAAAATTAGTAAACCTACATATGGCATATAAGACACAGGGGAATTTTAAAAGACATTTTTAGTTAAAAAAAAAAAAAAAGTATGCCTTATATACACATTGTTCTACTAGTGGAACATATTTTAAGATGATTTCTTTTTTGATACCAAATGAACATTAATTTTCATTATTTTTATTGCTAATATACACGGGAAAGTCTAAAATATAATATGTTTTTACACATTGTGTTAAAATTCAATTTATAACCTATCAATTTATATTGAGTTTCGACAAATTTTGCAACCTTAAAAAGGTAAATGTAATATGCAAAATGACCTGCACAGCATTATTCACATAAGATACAAGGGAGACAACCTATTACAAATTATGTGTCAACAAACAAACATTAGTTCAACCGAAGATGGAGCTGAAAATTTTTCTTTAGAACAAAAATTTGCAAAGTATAAAAGAAATTTAAGAATTTATTTATTTCTAACTTTATCACAATTTAACCAAATACTTTATGATTACAAGCAAACAAAGCATAAAAACTTTTAGCCAAAATAAATTCAATAAACTTTATAAAAATTCTTACCTTGCAGTTTCCACAGCAGCCGTTGCAGTGAAAGCTTTTTCTTCTGCTGCTGCAAGTTTATTACGCAAATCTTTTTCACGTTCCTCTGATTCTAAGGCTTCTTTGGTGTATCCTTCTTCAATCTAATAAAAATAATTACTTGAATATTAAACTTAAGAAGAAAAAAATTAAAATAATTTTAAACTTGATATGAACAGATATTTAATTGCACATTAAATAAAAGGTACTTTCCTAGGAAAATAATGATAAACGATACAGGACAAAAAAAAACTTGAATAAAAGTTAATTTTATGGTCATAAGTTTTTTATTCCAATAAGAAAGATGGATACAGTTTTAATATAAAAATTATTTGTATCCGCAACATGGAACTGGAGATATTTGTGTTTGAAAAGATGTTTAAACTATATAGAACTAAAATTGAAATCATAATTTACGTGAGGAAATTTTTAGGTAGAAAATACAAACATTTAAAAAAATCTACCAATAAATTACTAATTATTTGATTTCAATAGATTTTTCAATATTTATTCATTTATTAATAACTTTTTTTATGAAAGGCCATCTTGTAAGAAAAGTTTGTGGGAATAATTAATCAACCAAGTCCTCGTTATATAATTTTAGGAAAACTTAATAAAATATCTTCTGAATTCTAAAATATTTTCTTTTTTACTTTATGCTATTTTCTTGAATTTAAAAGCAGAATTAAAAATAATAAATATTTAAATTTAAAAAATGTAGAGTTACCTACTAGAAAATATCAATAATAACACCACTTTCTACATTTTAGCCAGTTTCTTTTCATTCTCAGAAAATTATAGAAATATTTATTAAGGTTTACATGAAATTAATATTAAGAAATATGATTAATCATAATTTAGGCTTTTATTAGATTTCACTAAAAGGAATAATAAGCAATTCAGTTTCCTGTTTTGAAATATTTCCATTAGTTTCATTTTTTATAGCTTCAAAACAATTTTAAGAAAATTACTTCACTGTTTATTACTTAAATTTCAATGAAGTAAAATTATGAAATGTTAAAATCTATCAGTGTAGCTTTATTTTGATTAACTTACATTTAAAAACGAAAAAGCTGACTTAATTAAAATATTTCAAATTACTACAAAACCAAATATCAAAGGCAGCCTTACTCTTAAACTTGAATTATCTTTCTAAAATAGTACAAGAGATGATATGACAAGTCTAAAACAAAGATTATCTTAGAAACTTTTTCTTTTAAATCTTTTCACCATAAGCAAAGTGAGAAAGCCATTAAAACACAAAGAGTTACTGAGTGTGAAAGAATCTGAGAAAAGAACAAACATTATTAAGAATTAAGAGGATAATAAAGGAACATGAATTAGAGATAGATGATAACTTTTCAAATTATCCTTTTGCTTGAGAATTAAAGGTAATCATCAATGGGAAATAGTCATTTTTTTCCTGCATTAAGCTTTCCACTTATAGCAGAGGATAAGAAAAAGAATAAAATAACAACTAAGTATAACAAGCTGTATTATATGAAACAGAGTTTAAAAAAAAAAAAAGCATAGAAATACAAAGAAAATGAACATTTTCATAGGACATTCTAGCTTAAAAAAAAAAAGCTCTGAATTTTACAATCTATGTACAAGAAAGGTTCTGCCAAAAGAATACTCCCAAAATGTTTAAGGCAAACAATAAAAAAAATTTTTTTCTCACATGCAAACAGAATTCAATAGAAAACATAAAAATACAAATCATCAATATCTATTAACTGCACATTTATTAATGGAAATATTTCATATCATTTCTGGGAGTCATCCAAACTTTTACTGTTACATTGAAAACAAAAATACAATTGTAATTATTCACCAATGAAGAAACGTTAATGATCATTTAAGGATCTAGATAAGAACAAAAAAATGAATGCTCCCTCTATAAAAACTTTTATTGATCAGAGTTTAATAAAAACATAGACATGAATTTAATATTAAACTTTATAAACTTAATTTATATAGCTTTGATTTATCCTTGTTTTTATTTATAATTATTTTAAAATTTAAACAGATAATATAAAATAATCCAGATGAAATGAAAGTCATGAGTTCAAGTATAGAATACTTGATAAAAATGAAGAATTGATCAAATGAGTTGTTTTTTTACAGCTGAAGAACCCTTTGTGAGTCATTCTAAGCCGAAACATATTTTGGACTGTAATAATATTTTTTTTTTCCTTTTGTGAGTGAATATTGCATTAACAGTTTTATGGAAGATAATAATTTTTCTAGATACAAGTCCTACTATTTAACCCATAGAGATTGACCTATACCTATCTCAAGAGTATTTTTTTGTAAATATGAAAAAGAAGAATTTACAAGCAATAAAGCTAAAAAAGCTGAAATATGTTGATATTTTTATAAAAGTTATCAAAGACTTAAACAGAGAACAACATTTCTACTTTGACATATTACTGACTTTAAGAAATTATTTCTTTTTTTTTTAATCCTATCTTTTTTTGTATAAAGACAAACTTGGTAGAAATTAATATTTAAACCCATGTGGAGATGAAAAAAAAAAGTGATGTGAAAAATTGTTACCTGCAAAAGATGCATTCGTAATCTTTCAAGTTCTCTTGTTTGTTTTACATCCTTTTCTCTCAACTTATGCAACTACAAAAACAAAAAGATTAATGAGTTGACCAAGTTGGAATCAGAATAAATAAAAGTAAATTTTATAATCTGTAATAGTGGAAGAATTAAAAAATCAGCCAGAGTAAAAATAAATTTTTTAAAAATAAGAACCAAAATTATTCTGGTCTTTTTCATTTAAATTAACAAAAGACAAAAAAAAAATAACATACTCCCTCTCCCTATATTTCTGAGATGAGGTATTGTAACTATTTACATTGTTCGGACTGTTGTCCTCATATTTATTGACATATTCATATTTCAGCTATTGTACGTTCCGGCCTGCTTCAGGTGATATACGTTGCAATTTCGAACCAAACCATTTATTTCATCCACCAGGGTAGACTGTTCTACTTCCACATGCCATGCCTTTTCTGGATATCTCAGTTTCATTTATTTCCCTCAACTCAAGTTTTTGTTCACCTCAGTGTTGGTTGAAGTAAAGAATAGTTAGTTCAACACCTGGCCACAGCAGAAGTGAACAAAAAAATTTGAAGAATTGAGTTACTAAAGGGAAATAACTGAAACTAAGACATCCAGAAAAGGCATGGCATATGGAACTAGAACAATCTACCCCAGTGGATGAAATAAAGGAGTTCAAAGTAAATAGGAAGAGCACCGGTCCTAAATTCCAATGTATATGACCTGAAGAAGGCCAAAGCATACAAGAGGCAATATTGTGAATATGATAATAAAGATGAGAACAGTCCAAACAATGTAAATAGTGTAAATAATACTCCCTCTGCTCACCATCTACACACAATATTCAATGATAATTCAGGAAAAAAAATTGTTACATCAATCAACGCAATTTTGAATATTGGTATATTCAGGATCCTAAAGCTCCTGATATTATGTCCCATAAGTTCTAAATTAAAAGAGAAATTATTTTTCTGGATTATGTTTAATCTGCTGATGTTTATTTTCCTCTGAGAAGATTATTAACAACTCTTAACTCATTATCAAAATTTGTTGTATTAGGTTGGTGCAAAAATAATGACGTAATAATGTCGTTTTTTGACGTATTTTTAACGTCAAGAAACGACATTATTACGTCATTATTTTTGCACCAACCTAATATTTTGATGTGAAGTTTGTGTCCAATTTTCATTGTTTTTAATTTTCTAATCAGGCACAAACTTTTGTAATGATCTAATAATTTAAAGTATTAAATATAAAGTGAATAGCAGCCACTTGAGATAAACAGAATAACATTTGATTGAATGATTTGTTTTTTTATAGTTTATCGACCTTTTACAGATTATTTAAAGCCAAAAAATATTTTTTAGATAATAAGAATTTTTTGGAAATAATAATAATTTACTGATACAAGTCCTACAAGGGTATTTGTACATACATGAATATAATGAACCCAACAGGAATTGGAACTCGGTTCTCCGATTTTCAATTCCGAGCCATTATCCATTACATCACCCAGTAATCCAAGCTTACAGCACCAGGTATTCCCAAGCAGTAACTCATCTAGGTACTGACCAGGCTTGATGTTGCTTAACTTTGGTGATTGTATGAGAACCAGCGTTTCAACATTATGTGGCCATAAACCCAGTTACATTTGTTGTTAATTTAAGCAAATTTTTAAAAAATTATCTAACAAGATAACAAGAATTGTTTAAAGTTATCTAACAATTTAAAACTTGACATCATTGTAAGCAGATATATTTAAAAATTAAATAAATGAATACTGTATATACTCGTGTATAAGCAGGCACCTCAGTGTGGTGTAATGGTTAGCAAGTTTGTCTCACTAAAACAGTTATGACTGAATAATGAGTTCGATCCTCAATGGGTGCCCCATACTTTCGACCTTGTGCATAGAAAATCAATATACTCATGTATAAACCTACTTCATGTATAGTGCAACCTTTGAATTTTCTGACATGAAACCAGTCACTAAAAATACATGATTTTTAACTTCTTGAAAAAAATTACCTGTGAAAAACAAAATGATCATAAAAAAACCTGCATTATACTCAAGTATATATGATAGTATCAACTAGAAATGATAATATTTAAAATTTACCTGTGCATGTGAAAATGCATGATTTTTAACCTCTTCAAGAAAATTACCTGTGTGCAAGCCCCTAAAAAAACTGATCACAAAAACTCACACTATAATTAATTATATATGATACTTGAAAAATATAATTTCTTGAAAAATGAATAAGGGTCGCCTGTTTATTTTATTTTCTACTCTTTGACTGATTCAACAAGACTTAAATCAATATATTTCTCTGTTTTGCTGTTTTCCATCCATATATATTGATAAAAACAAGTTGATTGCTCCATAATCAAATTCAATTAAAATAAGTTTTGATTGAATTATCCTTAAAATATGTTTAAGTCAAATGTCTTACCTCTTTCATCATTTCTTCTTTTTCAGCTTGAACCTGTTTAAGAGAAAGAATAATTTGGTCCCTTTCTTGTTGAAACTGTAAGGCTTGCTGACGGATAACTTCTGATTCCTTAATCAATACATCAATCTGACTTTCTTTCCCTTGTTGCTTCTGCAGCAACGCAGTCATCGTGTTGGCCTTTTCAGTCATATTTCTCAATTCGAATTCCTTTTGCTGCAGAGTTAAACTGAGTTTGTTGTTTATTTCTTTAAGTGTGGAGTTCTCCAGAGTCTGTTCAGAACTCTGTTGCTTTGACGATGCCATTTCCGTCTGAGAATCATTCAGTTTCGCATTTAATTCGCTTAACTGGAATAGAAGACTATCAACCTGTTTCCTTGCATTGTTCTTTTCAATTTCCATTTCTCTTAAGTTATTTTCCAGTTCACTATGTTTCTGCATAAGACTTTGTGACTTTTGTTCTTGTTCTGTTAGATTGCTTTGTAGTTTTGATAGCCTTTCATTGAGTGTATTGGCCTCTTCTACTTTGCTATTATAAGAAATTAAGTCAATAACTTCACTAGCATTGCTTTTTTGAAACAACTCTTCATATTTTATTTCCATCTCTGAGTATTTCTGTTTATAGTTCACAAGTTCATTTTGTGTTTTAATAAGCAGTTGATTTTTATCTTCAAATAAAGGCATTAGTTTCTCGTGCTCTTGCTTAAGCTTGTCAAATTTTTCTGCTTCATTTTTTATATAGGCATTCAACCGCTGAATTTCACCATGATAAGCCACACTTTCTTGATGTTTCTGATTCAGATAACTTCCAATTTGGTCTCGTTCTGCCTGCAGTAGCAACAACTCCTTTTTAAAATTTTCCTTTTCTTGTATGAGAGAATTGATTTGGGGACCGTTTTGAGAACTGTCTTGAAATATTGCTAGCAGGGTTTCGTTCTTTTGCTTTAGAGCATCAATCTCGACATCTTTGTCTCGGATGATGTTGGACAGTTTTTGTAAAGCTTCTTTCTGCATACTGTTGGCATCAGTCGAATCTTCCGAGACAGAAGTATTGCTCTTCGACTGCAGTAGCTGTTGATTTTGAATCTGAAGCCGATCAAGTGCATTCCTCTCCTCCGAAATAATAGCCATCAGTCGATGAACTTCTGCCTTCAGTGTACTACATTCTCTGGTTTTATCTTCCATCACAGCAATCATCTGTTCCTTTTCGAGCTTCAAATTCTTTACATCCTTTGCCAGTTGGTGTAACTCTAAAAGACTTTTGTCTCCATAAATGGAAACAGATTTGTTTTCAATCATGTTTAACAACATGGAATTATTGTTCTGTAATTCTTGAATAATTTTATCTTTCTCTACAACAATATGTTGCAACTGTTCCATATCTTCGGAATGTTCATTGCTGCAATCATTTTCCATGAAACCATCCTGGACATTGTTATCTTCGTAGCCATGTGCAGCAGACGAAATTCTTTTATCCTTGTAACACTTTGAAGACTCGGGGTCTCGAATATATTCGTCATTTTTTTCTTCGTCAAAATCATCTTGGCTTTTATTATCTATAACTTCATCATCAAACTCTTCCTCTTGCAACTGCTTTAAATATGTGACCACTTGACTATCTAAATTCTTAACTTTTTCAATCTCAAGAGCATAAGCAATTTCTTGTAACATATTCTTAAAATATGAAATTCTTTTTTGGCCCTGAACAATTTCAGCTTCAAGTAAAGTAATTCTATCATTTTGCTCACTAGAAAGGTCTTCATTATCAAAATGAGTTTCTGAATTTTCATTTGGAGATAATGGCGAGGTCTGCTGTAAATGATTAATGGTTTGTTGTAAAGATTCAATTTTATTTTTTGCCAAAACTAATTCAGTTTCCAAGTCTGTTATTAAACCTAATGTTTTTGACTGAGAAATTTGACTTTCCTTACAATCCTGATCTGCTTGCATAGACACCAAAACTTCCATTTCCTTCCTAAGTTCTGCATTTGTTTGTTTAGAAACAATTAACTGTCCTTCAAGATCATCAATCTTGTTTAAAGTAACAGCATATTGTTCCTCTACTTCCAAATTGTTAGTTCTTTCCTTTTGCAGAACAGAAATTTCAGATTTTAAATCTTCAACTTCTTTCTCTCTCTCATTCAACAGGTTCATTAAATCACATTCACTATCAAATTTACAACCTTTTTTACTCACTTTCAACTTACTTTTCAAAGTTTGTACACAAGTTTCTAATTCTTTTATCTGCATTTCTGCATCTTCAGAAATCTGTATCTTCTTACTTTTATTTATGTAGTCCATAAAAACTTTCTCAATTTCACTAATATATTCAAATAATGTATTTTTATCAGATATGAGATTTTCTATCTCATACTGCAAATCATCTTCAGTTTCATCAGTAGACACTGATTGATGACTTTTGTAAGCCTTTTCGGAAGCTTCATATTTTTCACTAAGGGCTGAGTATTTGTTATTCAGTGCAGAATTTTTTCCCCTAAGTTCATCAAGTTCTTTTTCTAATTTCAAACATCTATTTTTCTGATCTTCAATTTCCTTATCATCTTTCTTCTTTGTTTCAATATGCTGATTTAAATGCCCAGTTAACTGATCTATCTTCTCAGTTAAATTCTTGTGTTGAACTTCTAATTCTTCAGAATTTTTAGACTTTATTTCAGATGTAAGTTCATGTAATTGTTCTTTTAGATGACTATTTTGCTTGGTCAATTCATCAGTCCGTGATTTTAATTGGTCCATTTTTTCAGTCATCTCCGTCTTATCCATGTGTAATTCATTGACAACATAAGCACCTTTTTGCAGTTTCTCTTTTAAATCTTCTATCACATTATTCATGCATTTCTTTGACTCTGAAAGATCATTGATCTCTTTTGAATAAGCCTTTTCAGCATCTTCTTTCTGTTTGGAAAAATCTTCATTTGCTGTGTGCAAAGCCATCTTTAAGGATTCTAACTCTTTGGTAAGTTGCTCAGTTTCATCTGTTTTGTCTTTGACTTTTTTGTTGAGCTCATTCCGAATTTCAATTAGCTGAATGACAACTTCCTGGTGTTGTGCATCCAATTCTTCAAGGCTGTTTTGGACGTCCAATTTCTCGACAGTCAATCTTTCAATTTCAGTTTCTTTTTCTCCAAGTAAAGTTTCAGTTTCCTTTAACTTTTCTTTTAGCATCTCTGAATAATAAAACAGAAAAATAATATATGTAAGAATTTTGACATTTTTTTTAAAAAATCCAAAATTAAGAATTTTAAAGCAATAGTTGTTATCTTAAATAGAAATGAAAGAAACAATACTCAAGGCAAAAGCAAGCAAAGAAAGAACTTAAATTTCCAAGACATTTTTATTGAAAATGATGTGAAAAAAAGAAGAGTTTTAAATGAAAAATGAAAAACAAATAAAACTACTATTAGTAAAAGTAACAGAAATGAAATTCCTTCAGATTCTCAGCCTCAACCAAAGAAAGACAACTCAACACTTGATTCATAAAAATATTAGTATTACAGTTTAACATAACACGAGATAACATCAATATTTTTCTAGATAATTTGCTGAAGTCATGTAAGAAAATTTTAACATTGTAAATATAATGTAATCTATACAAATGAAGCCAATCAATGATGAAGAATTAGATTCCACAAGAAATATAAGACATGACAAAAAAAAACTATTTCAAGTGAAATAATGAAGACAAAATATATAAATGTACATTTTACAAACTTACTACATGTCATAAACTATTTAAAATTAAGTAAGGATGAATTGTTATGATTTTCCCCAAGTACCATGGGCTTAATTTATATGTAGAACTATTTTAATGCATTAAAAAATTTCTTCACACTATATCTACAAAATGTAACAGACACAAGGGAACTAATAATTTTACAAAATTAATTTAAGTTGAAATACCAATCTAAATCAGCTTTCATAAATAGCTAAGATTAAATTACAAAATATAGTCTCAAAGTAAACTTCAGATTTGAAAGCCAACCAAAGATCAACATTGTTTTGTGTAAGCAATTTGAATGGCAAATACAATTTGTTTTTATTACTAGCAATCACCTTCATGCCAAATGCTTTGCTAGGGTGAATATAGAAACGAACAAAGACAGATTGAATAGAAAAGGCTAAAGGTTGATATTTGCATCATTTTCCTACAAGTACATCATGATTAAACATTACATATTCTCATCTTTTGATGAGAGGTTAAATGAATGAAAAACTATAATAATTGATTGGAAATGTTGCAGCTACTGCCAGTGATACTTTATAAAAATAGTGATTATAAATTTCAAGAAGCCATGTAGCTCTTGCTAAATTTTGTCTTCCCCTTAAAATAAAAAAAACAAAAAAAATCAATATAAGACATGGAAAATGTCCTACAATTTAGCACATTACAATTGTCTTAAAGAGCTTTAATGATGACATTACTTTCTTTTTTTCATCACTGAAACAAATGTTTATTGCAATTTAAAAACCGTGCAATGAAGAAAACATTGTATCAAGTAACAAAAGAAAGAATTTAAATGCTTATGAATAAGGTACATTAAAATAAGCATAGAATAATGTTGAATGATAAAAATGTATCAATTCCTTTACACAGAGGTTTTACCATAATGTCAAGCTCATATCATCTTGGCATCAGTTTAAACTGAAACCTCCTTTTTCCTATATATTGTATTTGGTTTATTTTGTTTTACGGTATATCAACCTCAATGGATTATTCAATGCTGACAAGATTTTTAGGATAGGTTTGTATGAATAGAATATGTATTCTTGTAAGAAATCAGTTTATAAATTGACATATTTTTGTAGAGGTTTTTTGTCAAGAGTCAAATGTATTGCTGGTAATATTTTTTTTTTTTTGGTAAACTTTACAAGAAAAATCTATTTTTATACTTTCATAGTGTTTTGACCGCAGTTTGGGGTTTAACTATTTGCCCATAGCTGAGACTCTAACAGGTGCTACCACTGTAAAAAGGAGACATCAGTTGGAACAAGTGGTTCCCAAACTTTTTTTCTCTAGGCTGCATTTTTGGAATGAAAATTTGCTTGTGCCTCACCAAATTTTATGTGATAAAAAGTACATTTAAAAATAAAATACAGAGAGACGGTTAAGGGGAGATAACCGCGGATTCAAAGTAGAAAACATTATCATTGCTAACTCTCTGCTCCAATTAGCGGAACCTAGTTACTATATTTTTAATACTTGATATAATGCAAAAATATAACAATGATAAAATTGGTCAATAATTATGTATAACTATTTATATTGGGACTCATGCATGCAATTACAAGTAATCCATAATATTTTAAATTTTGAAATCATATTTATTTTTGGCATATGAACTTTTTGAAACTGTTTCTAAATCTTTGATTGTCATTCAATCATTCAACTGCTTCACATGTTAAAATAAATATCTGTTTAGATTTCTGAGATGTGGTATTGTAATTATTTACATTATTCTGACTATTGTGCACATCTTTATTGGCAATTAGTTGGATCTAGTGACTTGACCCCAAAAGTTGTGAGTTTAATACCTGGCTACTGCAGTGGTGAACAAAAATTTAGAGAGTTGAGTTAAAGGAAGAATACTGAGACATCTGGAAGAGGCATGGTATGTGGAACTAGAACATTCTACACCAGTTAATGAAATAAAGGGTTCAGCTTGAAATTCCAAAAAGAAGATCGGAGCATACAACAACCAAAACATCATGAATATGGCAATAAAGATGAAAACTGTCTAAATAATGTTAGCATAAAATATTTTGCTAATAATACCATTAAAATAAAGCAGCTAATTCAGATATATACATATGTTAATTTTTAACTTTGTATAGAGTTCTGTGATTTTCTTTGAAATCGAAGCATAAGCTTATAAGGAATTTTTAGTATTAACCTACAGTAAATCAGTTAATATGGTTATATATTTTAAAAAAAGACATTAAAAATCTTTCTCTTTGCAAACTGAACATCACAAGGCTTCAGAGAGAAATAAAATACTATATTGGACTTTGTGAAAAAGTATTTCTCTTGGAAAATAGACAACAATTTGCATTAATATAGACCAAAAAGCTAAGACGATATATTTAAGCATATAACGATCACAGAAATATACAAAAAGAAACTTACTTTCATTTTTACTTTTCTCAGTATATTTGTCTTCCAACGTTGATAATCTGCCCTTGAAATAACTAATTTCATCATTAGCAATATGCTGAAATTATCAAAAAGAAATGATTTAGAGATTTTCTTGACAAATTCAAAAAAAATTGGGAAATGATAAAAACTAGAAATACAAAAATCAAAATGGAAATTTAATTAAATGAACAATAAAGCACTAATCTAATTTATACAATTACAATTTTAGATTAAAGTTTCATAACTGAAACAATAAAAAAGAAAATAAATAATCTATATAAAATAAGAATTTCTTAAATATTATCTGAAATGAGTCATTGTCTTTATTCTACAAGTTATACCAACAATTATTTTTAGTCTTACAATTTTATCTCAACATTTCAGCCAATGTGTTTATATAATTCATCCAATTTTATCTTTTATTGATGATTATAAGTCTAGACCACAACAATTTCTGCAAACATTATAAAGTCCAAAGAAAATTCTCATATATATATATATATATATATATATATATATATATATATATATATATATATATATATATAAAATAAATAATTGCTTATGATGATCCCATGGGATGAAACATGGGTAGGTAGTACCTGGCTCATTAGGATTTATTTATTTTACCTTTGCTTTACTTAGCATATTGAATCTGTTTTAACTTGTTACTCACTGGGTTTTTTTTTTGTACCAGAAATTTAAGGTACTGGACAATTTCTTTTGCCCTGTTCAGAGATTTCTGGTTCTTTCTTCTTTTATTTTAAAAATTTTTTCCTCAGATGCCAATGCCAATTTGTTTGAAAATTGTGCTATCCAGGCTTTTTCACCCACCAAGTTTAAATAGATTTACATTATATATATATATATATATATATATATATATATATAATAAATGTCCATGGTTAGTGTTGTTATTTTATGATTTTTGGCAATCAATTCTTCAGCCTTTGCAGCAACCAAAATGGTGCATCAACAAAAAGTAACTATATAAAGAAGAAATTTTGGTATCCGGACCATGTTAGATATGTTGATGGATGGTTGTTTTACTAGTCAGGATCATCAAGTCAATGCAAATTCCTCAATCCTTTTCTTAGCTGCATAGTATGTGCTTCACCAGGGCTATATATGATTTTGAATTCAGAGATGTCCTTTTCCTAAACTAGTTGCCAATCAAGGCTACAGACCCCAGACTGCCCTACTATTTAACACACACATTATTTATATATTTAATACACAAATTTGTATAGAATAATAAACAGCATGTTTGTGACAATTATAGCTTAATAATTTTATAAAACAAAGCTCAATTTAACACATAAATTAGTTATGTTCAATACTGAATTGAAATATGCATGCCACATCAATTGAAGACAATTTGATAAACAAAAACATGAACAGATCTGTTTTCAGATGCAAACAAAAGCAATACTCAAAAAGAAAAGAATAAAAAAAACAAAGAGAATCTGCCGGACATGCAGCTGTAATAAAAGAAGTTTGCATGCACTAAATAGTGACATATGCTAATTCAGGCATAACAAGCAAGAAGTTTTTAAAAAATAACTTGCAAAGTCCATATATCTCCTGTTGCAGTTTTATTTTTTTAAATTGAAAGTCAATTGATTACAATATAAAGAACAGCAGATTCATTATAACACTGATATCCACAATACATTGTGTCCTATCAACTAGTATTTAGTTTAGGGATGTTCACAAATTTGCCAAAAAAAATGGCATACTATGATGAAAAAATGTCCCAAATTTGATGAAAACTGAGTTTTATCATCAAAATCTTTATGATATTATTAAGAGGAAAGACCAAAGAGTTTGTTTTTTTATTATTTTAGTAAATTTTTTCATCCTTTTTAGTACATTCAAAATTTTGACTAAAATTTTGATTTACAATGTTTCTGTATAAACATGCCTTTTTTTATATACATCTGTTCATACAAGACATAATTATTAAAAAGTTACATGTTTTAAGAGTTGTTTAAAATTTCATAATTGAGATAATATAAAAATTAATAATAAATAAGATAGCATAAAATTTCATAAGAGAATCTCAAATTATAGTTACCTCATCTTATTTATGAAATTTTATGTTACATTAATTTTTACATTATCTCAGTTATGAAATTTTAAAATTATTTTATTGTTATAGTATTTTAAATTCTTTTATTATTTTTCCAGAAGGAATCTTCAAACATAAGGCTATAAAGCTAAAGTACCTAAAAATCAATAAAATATTAGATTGCTTAAAATATTTGTTAATTTGTACAAATTACTGGGTAGTTAAATAAGTTCGCTTAAAATTTGTAAAATTTATGTCACTTCTGTTCATCTGTCTCATGACTTCTGACCTCAGTTGTCAATAGCATCAATCAACACCTGATAAACAAGTCACCATGGTTAAAAAATGCTCTTCTTATTTTCTACTACATTTTTTACGCTATCTGGCAAAACAAATATTTAAGTATAAGCCACTGGAAAACTTCATTTTACATGCTTAACTACAATGTACCATAACTCTCCCACTCAAAAATATATTTCTGATTATAAAATCTGAGCATGAAATAAGAATAAAAAATAAATATTGTAGATAAGCTGAACATATTTTAAAACCTAAGCATAAATAGATAAAATAAAAGTCTCTAAAGCATTTTTGTTGCAATAAGATTACCATAAAAATAATAAACTATTTTGTTGTATGGTAGATTGTAAGGATCAAAGCAGGTTGTTTTATTTTGCATATTAATATAAAAACTTTTCACCTATTATAAATCTGATTATTTTCTGACATCAATAATAATTTTAAAGAATGAAATATAAAGCTGGCAATAACTGTCATCATTATTTATGTATTTTTAAAAAACTCAATTATTCAAAAACAAGGTGACTTTTCATAGTGTCATGTCAGATTTAGTTATTTATTTATTTATTTATTTATTTATTTAGTTAGTTATTTATTTATTTATAAATCTGACTTGACACTATATATAAATATATAAATTCATTTTGATAACTTTTCAATAATATTAACATTGCTACACATTTCAGAAAAAATTCTAAAGAATGGAAATATTTAAATACCATATATTTTCACATTTAAGACAACCTTTAAATCCCAAAAATCACACCTAAAAATGGGGGTTGTCTTATACTACAATTCTAAAAAAGAAACCTTAAATTCAGAGTGATGTTTGTCGGTAGGCTAACCTCAGGCTCAGTGTGATAACCAATAATGTATATGAAAAGATTCACATTATCAAATAAACTGACAATAAAAATAATAAAGTCATTATCATAGTGTTGTCTTTTGTGATTATTGATGAAGTATAAGTAAATGGCCATTAGTACACCAGGATGTTTCTAATTGTCCAGATACAGGAAAAGAAGAAGAAGAATCAATATTCGCAAGAGATATAAACAAAACAATGATTTTCCATTTATAGGATATGTGTAGGAAAAACATGATATAGAATTGGTTTTATTTCTTTATATAATCAGTCATCTTATACTATAAATATAGGATAAATTCATGAAAATTTGCTATATTTTTTTTACCTTATCTAAAGGTCACCTTATATGCAGAAATATACGGTCTTTGATTTCATAGATTAAAAGAAAAACAATTACAAAAAAAAGAAAGAAAAAAATGGAATCAGTTTGAAGGTTTAAAATAATAAATATCAGAACTGCAATACTATTTTGAAAAATCATTTCAATGCAAACGATCTTATTTTAATGATGACATTGGAAATAAAAATATTCATATTCAAAAGAAAATCTAGACAAGACATACTAACATCAAAAACAATTTCAAGAATTTATCTATTAAATATCTTTTCAGTTACTAAGTATAATTTATAATTTGATTATCTCTTTAGAATTGATGACAAAAAAGTTCTGTTTTATAAAACAAAACATTAATATTTCAGAAAATGCTCTTTCTAATGATATAGAAATAGACCAATATCATATTCAATATATGGCAAATATTTGTAAAAATATTATCTACTTTAATAACATTAACTTAAACTTTATTTTACAACAAAACATAAATATTTGATTAAAAAAATACAATTAATTTTGTTGTTAATGATGAACATTGTTAAAACTTATTCATTTTATATACACACTTCTGTTGTTAAATATTAGTGAGAATACAACTGTTTCTACAAGGAAAGATAGCCAGTCAGATCAGTCCTATCTTTACTGACAAGGTAAAAATACAATATGACAAAATAAAAATAAATGATAATAGAATCTGTTTTTATATTCATAAAAGCAATTGAAATTTGTTCTAAATTTATCTCCAAAATTGAAATTTAGATTTCAGGGGCAATTGATGGATCTGGTAAATTGTGGATTTGTGTTTTAGGTTTTTTTTTTAATTGGTTTCACCCCATGCAAGGTAGTAAAGCCACTAAGATACAAGGGATTATAGGGTGTGGAAGAATTTGGAACAGAACCATTAATAATGAGCGAGAAGAATAAAGAGTAATCAAGAGGGCAGTAGATAACATTTGATATTGCATTTAAATTTTTGCAATTAAAGTTAGCTGGAAAGGCATGAAGCCAGAAGGGAGTTCCAAAAGCAAGAAGTCCAAGAATAAAAACCGTTAGCATAGAATTTACGGCTACATCTAACCAGCTTAACTGCAAATTGATGAGATCTCAATGCTGGTCTAGTACTGCACATAAACTCAAAAAAGTTTAGATACCATAGTGAAGAGCTAATCTGAAAGATTACCATGAAAGCATTTATAGAAAAGACACAGAGAAGTAACCTTACGGCAATGGGAAAGTGACTGAAGCCGAGATGCCAGGTCAGGGTCAATAATATTGTTGATTCTTCTTTAGATTTTATCAAGGAGCTCAAGGTAAATAGCAGAGGCACCGGAGCCTATATGGCAGCAATATTCTAAGTATGGACAAATGGTAAACTTATAGATATGTATGATAGATTCTGAATTAAAAAAACTGTCTTGCACGACACAGTGAACCAACTTTCTTAGCAGCTGACCTAGCAATGGATTTAATATTGTCTTTCCACTTCAATTCAGCTGAGAACGTTAGCCCAAGAAGGTGCAACAAGTCACTTTCCTGGAAGTTAGCATCAGCCAAGCTGATGGAAGGCAGAGAGGGGTCTCTCAAATGATTAATGGAGAGAAGTTTAATTTTGGAAGCATTAAAGTTATGATGACATCTTTTGCCCCAGTTAACAACAGACAAGATCATTTTGGACATCAGCTGCTATTTTGACCTTACTATCGAGGCAGGAGTAAATGGTTTTGTCATCAGAGTAGATACAAAGTTGAGAGCTAATGTCATCGGGAAGGTCATTAAAACCATTAAGATATACTGTAGGAAATATTTTGGGAAATAAAGTTTTCGGAAATAGATAAGATTGACAATAGAGGGAAAGTGTAAACTTACACTCAAAAAATTATTTTTTTTAACAACAAAATATTCATATTTTGACATCATTTTTATAGGTTTTATTTTTGTCTATGCTTGTTTTAATAATAATATGAATACAAAATCAAACAGTGTAACGAAAATCAATAGAAAAAACATTTAGCAGAAAATAAAAGTAGAATTTTATAATAAATAGTTATCCTAGAAAACTTAATATAACAAAAGAAACCTTTGGCAATTTAGAGAATTTTCTGAAAACTGATTTCAAATAAACAGAAGGGACATCTAAGAATGTAAATAATGTGGCATGAGAAAAAAATAAAGCAGGCTTTGAAATAAATAAACAAGTTTAACCAGTGCACCAAGCTAATATTTCAGTATTCTATACCACCAAAAAGATAAAGGTTGAGTTAATGGTGGCCACCATGGGTCATGCAAACCTTTTCGTGAAGCAGGTATTCTCGTTCCCTTTCTAAATCAGCATTAGCTTGGGTAAGCAGAGCCACTTGACGGTCAAATTTTTCAATATCAACACTCATGTCACTGTCATCATCGTCATCATCTTCATCATCATTGAGCAAGGAGCGAGAGTCGTGACGATAAGCCATCTTAAGTGGATACATACTTGCTGCAGCTTTATCAAGCAGATATTCAGCCTTCAAAACAACAAGACATGCATCAAAGCCATCATTTGCTGGTCAATCACACAAAATACATAACCTTTTTTAACCGATGTTCACATGGAAGATTGGTGTAAAAAATAAAGACAATGAGAAAATTTGGTTTCAATCAATTGAAATGTGGCTTTTACTGTTCACAATATAAAATCAAACCAACAAACATGGAAAACAGCCCAGCAGGCAAGAAGAGTTATTGTTGTTATGTAATGGAAGAAAATATTAGTAAATAGAGTTAAAAGATAGAAAGAGAGTCTTGTTTACATATGCTGCTAATGCTACCGTTAAATCTGATGCCATGAAGGCACTGAGTCCACGAGAATCACCTTGTCACACTCCAGGTCTCACTGTCTTGGCAGAGCATCAGAACATCTTCTAACACCAGATTAATCTGCTGGAGGGGGGGGTTCTGAGTCACAATGTCTTTCCAGTGGCTGTGTCATCTGCAGTGAGGTTGTTGCCAGTTTGCAAAAGGTAGTTTGAACTGTTAGATGACTTTGGTTCACATGCAGGACATGACCAAGTCAGTAAACATGGCACTGAGCAAGCAATGGTGTGAAGGATGTTTTCATATAAAAACTTAAATTAATTTATTACTTGAACCGAAATGGTTCCATCACTCTTTCATTTTTTTTTCTTCTTGAAAAATGATTTTTAAAATAACACATGATAGATAAATCCCAGACTCAAAGTAACAACAGCATCTCTTTTCTTCTGGGTGGATGGAAAAAATTGTAAGACCTAAAGAAAATTTAGCAGGGAAATACAAATTTTTCATAATAAACTACTTTAAAATTGTTTCTTAAAATGAGAAAACAAATGATGCTCAAAAATTATCAACAAAATTTATTTTAGTTACAATAATGATAAAACCTAATTGCATATGAATTCCTGGAAAAGGTTTCTATATATAGTTGAACAATCTTCCAGTAGTACAAACATTATTTAATAAGAAAGCAAAAAGTTGTTAGTATTGCCAAGTTAGTTACTAAGCAAACATCCATGCTTTCTAATTATCTCCTCTACAACTAACAATTTGCACAAGGAACAATGATTTTTTTTTAGAGAAATTGGTTCAATCTTCCTTAGCAAAATCGACAAATTTACAGTTGGATATTGAATAACAAGTTTGAACTTGTT
Organism: Acanthosepion lycidas; assembly: GCA_963932145.1. NCBI lineage: Eukaryota > Metazoa > Mollusca > Cephalopoda > Sepiida > Sepiidae > Acanthosepion > Acanthosepion lycidas. The sequence goes on along the minus strand of OZ010599.1, from coordinate 57,911,989 downwards.
ATCAATATCATTAAAAGAAGTCAAAGTAAAAAAAAAAAAAAAAAAACTTACCTTTCTAGGTTGGAAAACAGAAAAATAAACTTTACAGACAAAAATTTTTATTACTTTTTGGGAAAATCATAGCAACTGTTTATATGTAGACCACCAACTAAAATTCTATCCATAACAAAGACATTTTCAATCTTATATAAGATAAAGTGTTTCACAAAGAACTGTTTGAACTACTAGGTAGACTTTATTTGAAAAGAACTTTTAGAACAATCCAGAACTTATAATGGGAGCAAACCAACTGCATACAGATAGAAAATGAATTTAGTAAATACTCATAGAAAGGAGCATAAGACAAGGATGCATCTTCTCACTGAAATTATTCAACATTTACAGTGAAGCAATCCTCAGAGAATTAGAAGTCCTACCAGGATTCATTACTAGCAGCTACAATCTTAACAATATAGAATATGCAGATGACACATTGATGACAGCAGACGTAGAAAGGAAACTACAAGAAATCCTACAAAAGGTAGTGAAGGAAAGGAAGAGGAAAAGACTAAACATCAATGGTAAGAAGAGAGAATGCATGGTGATCAGTAAAAGGAACAGTCCAACATGTGAACTATCAATTGAAGAGACCAATATTAAGCAAGTTCAAAAATTTAAATACCTAGGAATACCCCAAGGATACATGGCCCAGTGGATAAAAGCATTGGTTGAATTAATCCAGTGACTTGACCCAAAGAGTTGTGACCTGGCCACAGAAAAAGTTGGAGAGTTGAGTTACTAAAAGGGAAATAACTGAAACTGAGGTATCCAGAAAAGGCATGGCAAGTGGAATTAGAATAATCTACCCTGGTGGACAAAATAAAGTATAAAGAGCATACAATGGTCGAAACATTGTGAATATGACAATAAGGACGAAGACAACAGTCCGAACAATGTAAATTGTGTAAATACCTAGAAAGTATTTTAACAGAGGACAGAAAATGTGACATTGAAATCCGAAAGCACATTGGAATATGAAAAGATGCCTTCCAAAATGTAAACAAAGTATTAAGAAACAGGAAAAATTCATTAGAAACAAAGAAAAGTGTACTAAACTGTTATGTAATATTGTTCCTTCTATATGGCAGTGACAATCTCCTCACAGATAAAGAAGAGACTTGAGGTAAAAGAAATGTGGTTCTATGTGGAGAATACCATAGACTGGATATGTACTGCAAGCAACAATTAAGCTTTAAGGAAAATGAAAACAAAAAAGATATATGTAGAAAAAGAAGTCAGTTGATATTTCTAGAAGACATAAGGAAAGAAGGCTTAGAAAATTTAATACTCACAGGACATAAGGAAGGTAAAAGGGACAAAGGAAAGAAACGAATAACCTACCTAACAAGTTTGTATAAATGGTTAGCAGAACAGGGATTAGAAGAAATAGCAAAAACATAGACATTACTAAGAGCTACAAAGGACAGAAAGTTGTGGAGAAATATGACTGGCCACGTCCTGAAGGGACATAGTACATAGAAAAAACAAACAAAAAAAAATACTTTTCTTCTTGTTGGTTTCCCAACTTCAGAATCTATTGATAAGAAAATGAATAATATTTATACAAGATTTATGAATTTCATTCATGACACAAGTTCACAAATGATATTCAATTAGCATTCATTGAAGGCTATGAATCGCAGAGATGCATTTAACATTCTTGAATTTAATCTGATGGTAAAGTTTTTCCATAATATTTACCGTTTCAAATGACATGTTGTCATCAATTTCTTGTTCTTCAACTTCAGCAAGACCCTAAACAGAAGAAAATTACTTGGGATTAAATAATCATTTCTTTAGACATAAAACAAGTGTAAAAATTATTTTACACTAGCACAAAATTAAAACACTTTAAATAGTAGCAAATTACTATATCTTACCAAATTTATATAAATGTATTTGTTATGGTCATTAAACCCAAATTAGCAATATTTTCAACTAGATTTTGAAGAAATAAAGATCTTCAGAATCATTTTAAGCTTGACATTTTTTTAAACTATAACATTTTAATTTGGTTAATAATTTTTGAAAATTTCAATAGAAAAGAATTATTTTTGCAACACACTAACA